>LN483427.1:176019-521963 GCA_900002565.1 Culicoides sonorensis
GAGTTGCATATTTTTAATGCTTTAACTTACATAAAAAAAATAAAGAAATAAGACATTTGTTTAAGTGTATTGAAAAAAAAAGAAATATGCTTCGTTAAAATCAGTCACATGTATTATAATATTATTTTTTTTTAAACTTACTAACTTAAAGTACGTTGAAAAAGTAAGTGAGAGAGAAAGATAATGAAAAGAAAATAATAAACTGCAAGTGGTTTGATGTGAATGGTGACGATTTACTTTTACACAAAACATTAATCGACCGAATCGATGACAATGATTAGCTGTCTTACAAGACGTACAGGAAAAAATAATGATTTAATTTTCATTTGTTTATTTTTTTTCTGTTCATTTTGTGGTGACATACCAATATGTTATTTTTTTCATTTGTGTATTGTTTTAAGCAGACACAGACACTCATTTTTTCTTTTAAAATGTTGTGACAAGGCACTGTGTGTTTAATTATTTGACACGTAATATAATTTAAAACACATTAATTAGCATAACAATAGAACAAAAGAGAAAGACAAATTTATATATTTTTTTGTTTTCAAAAACAGAAAATAAGAAAAAAATCATTTAAAACAAATAAATAACACAAATATAACCGTCAACGTCTGTCACATGTCAAGTTAATTTTGTACAGATTTTTTCCGTAATGAGTGACAATTTGAGATTTTTTTGTCTATTTATTTTGGTTTGTTATCAAATATCAGTCAAAAATCACTTACAGATAGATTTAATTTCAATACACAGGAAGATGAAAGTGACTCTTAAATGTTTCTTCTTCTATTGACTGCTCAAAGTCCATTCGATATGAATCGAGGCTACATGAAAGTTTTTCTGTGAAATTTCTTTAAAACAACAGAATACAAAAAAACGATCAAGATTTCTGAATTAACGGTCAAAAATTTTGAATAAACGGATCAAATTTCATATTAAAGCTCTAAATCTTTGAATTAACTGTCGAAATTTTAAATTCAAACGGTAAAAGTTTAGGATTCTTATTATAAAAATTGTGAAATATGATACAAATGTCATTTAATCAATAAAAATCCTTTTCCGTCAAAACTGTGTCGATAGATGGCGCTTAAAGCAATAATTCATTTCACGGTTGTTCACCTGATAAGATTATGTTCATATTTTATGAATAGTTGAATAAAACTTCTTTTTATTTTCAATCCACTGTGTTCTGTTTATTTTTATCCATAAAATCTGTAAAATCAAAATGCTTTTAACTAGATATGCATTTAACAGTCAAAGAAGCAGAAAAAAAGACATCGTTGAAATAGTTAATTGTCAACAAGCTTGTAGTTAATATAACATTACCTACCATTAAAAATTAATAAAAAAGATAATATATTGAACAGTTAAAACAAGATATTGTAATAAAATATAATGATCAGAACAAGAACTGCATATATTTTTGTCTTCATTTACCTTTACTCGTTTGCTTTTGTTGTTGTTGTAATTTTTTTATTTTAAACAAACACATAATTTTTAAATCGTCATGTAAATTTATTTTCCTTTTATTAAACAATACGCGATTTTGTGTGCTATGGAATCATTAGGTTATTGTAAAAGTTTTATACTGTCATGTCGTCGCATCATAAGATCGTTAATATGTATAATAATTTTAACAACAACAAAAAGTTATTAATATCATTAATTTGCATGCAATATAATGTTAGCACATACTGTGTTTGGTGTTTTTTTTTGTTTTTTGTTTGTTTGCATACTGTCTCTTCATTATTATTTTTTGTTCTTTTTTCATAACATATTCTCATTGTGAGTATATTTTTTGTCTCAATGTGTAGGAGTTAAAATAACACAAAAATTTTATGTCATATTTTAATAATTATGAGCTTTTAAAAGAATTATTGGAGTTTCAGAGAATTAATTACAAGGAGGCCCCAAGGAATGACGTTTGTATATAGTGTAAACTATCATTGATGGTCAGATTTAACCTTTAAAGTAGGATATTCATTTTTAAATGCTCGACCCCAGTTTTTATGCTGAAAGGACCATCTTTGGTTTTGTGTAAGTCATAGATGTTGTAAGAGTTTTTATATGATTTACGAGGATTTCTTACCCTTATTTGGCTAAAGAGCTAAAAACCAATTGACTTTTGTAAATTATTAGATTTACTTAAGATATAAATTTTTGATTAATTGTCACTTTAGTTATTTTTATATCAAGAGTTACCCACATACTGACAGATATTTCCATATTCCTTTGCTTCGACCATCAGCGTTCCATTTTCATTCTGTTTATTCCTTTCATCCCAGGATTCTCATCCTGCTACTCATAACAATGCTTAAATAGGACGAATTTTATAAGAGATGTTAAACGTATCACTTTTGGGTATCTGCCTGGGAGGCTTAAGACTGCTGGTTAGGGCTCATCAGGATTTACATATTGAGAACTGTCAAATTCCTGGAATGATCCATTTGATTTACAATTAATAGAAATCATGACTAACTTTATTTGAAATTAAAAATAAAAGAAAACTTACCTGGTTCTGAAAATTGTCCATCTGAAAGAAGGAGTTTTTGTTCGTTATCTCATGTATGACATCTTTTCAAGCCACCTCATATCGCAAGTAAACGCCCCTTGTAAGAATTTCAATTTAACCTTCACACAAAAGCAAAATTAAACATTTCGCTCACATTGAAACTTTATTAGTGAATTCAAATTTAGACGCCACAACACAAAGCGTCAAAATGGAATTTAAAAAAATCATTTAAGCCAAACATGCGTTGTTCCAGCAGGTGTTCACTTGTATTTCTTTTCTTCAAGCAAGTTTTAGACGCAAATTCACAGGACAAATGATGATCAATGAATCTTCATTTTTTTACATTCACATAGGACCTTGTTTTTGCATTTCACAAAACTGATTAACATTTATTAAATGTCATTTATTGTGCACAAATCACAATTCATATCACAAAAATTTATATTTATTTCGAACGGAAACTTTGAATTTTTTTTTCCTTCTATTTAATTGACACATGCAATGTCTCGCTTTATCAGTGAACTTACTTACTTAAACTTATCAATCATGTCACTTTGTGTGAAAATATACATTTGATTAATCTTTATTATGACGCGATTAATAAATAAGTTATATTAATTTTTTAATTATTATTATTATTATTGCAAAAATTTTAATGTAATGTCTCATGTCTTTTTCATGTCAATCTACAAAAAGATGTTTGATAAGAGAGTTCATATGACTGTTTTTTTATATTTGGATCGAAATGAGCTCATAATCATAATAATAATTATAATTTATTATCACCATGAAATGTATATTAAATTTGTCGCATGTTTTATAGTAATCATTAAAAAGAAATTAATATTAAGTGCGGTTCTTTTATTCTGAACATGGAATTTTTTTTATGATAATCATTAATATTATTCATAATTAAAATTGACGACAAACCAATAAAAACAGTTAATCTCATACTCTAAATATTAATTAAAAATGTTTTTAAAAAGGTCAGTTTTGTCTGATGATGACCGTATAAGTTTTTATTGTTACTCATGTGCATTAAAATGTTCGGGAATTATGACAGAAAAATGACTTTAAAAGTACATTAAAAGACCACCCAAAACTTTGGTTCTACCCTTTTATTGTGATAAAAAATCCGAATATTGTCTCACTTTTCAACCATTTCTGTTAATTTTTAATACAATTATATGTGTTTTTGATTATGAAGTGTAACAGTGTCCAAATATCTCATCAAAATATTAGTATCCTTGCTTTTCGGGATGTTTTTTTATGTTTTTTAAAGGTAAATATTTTAAACTTTTAATGATAATTATTTAACATTTTATGAACGAATACAAAAATAAATACAATATTTTTTTTCCTCAGCTATTGTTTAATAATGTAAAAAGGCCGACATTTAATTTATTTTTAAAGAGAATCCTGATGGTGTTAGGTGTTGTTTATTTTCTTAAACAAAACATGTGTAGGTAGGAATATTTTGTTGAATTGCATCAAAGAAAATAACCATTAAGAGATGTAAAATATAAATTTTAAATGAACTATCTAATAAATTTGTGTGTTTACTGCATGCTTAGTTGTTTCTGTTTGTTTGTCGTTATTGTGTTAATATTTGCTTGAGAATTCTTTGGTCAAAAAAAAGTGCTACTGGATTTTGCTTTTGTCTTTGTCATGAAAAGCCGAAATATTTTTTTCAAATGATTTTGTTACATAATTTTATGAGTTTAGAAAAAAATGGAACTATGACAGATAATTTGGATTTAGACTATAAAAGTGTTAAAATTGTTAATTTTTTACAGTTTTTCTAGGAAATTTAAGGAGGATCGTGTCAAAAATGTGATCATCTGGATAAAGTTTTTAGGAAAAGATATATTTTTTTTTATTTTATTTAATCCATGTAATCTGAATTCAAGGAATGCTTATTTGCCCGTCCAAACAAACACTGCAAGCTGAAATTTGGCTTAATATCGTCGAAAAAGTGGTCCAAAATGTCATTTTTTGGATAAAAATATTTTCACCATCAAAATGTTAAAGTAGCTCACTGATCTTGTTACCGCTCAAAAGCTCATGAACCTCCTAAAAAACGTGGAAGATCATTTGTCTTCATTTAGTGGAGCTAGCTAGAGCTACTACATACAACATAGCTTGAAAAAGTAGCTGAAAGTGCAAAATTTCATATTGAATACATGAATACATTTTTGGACAGTTAGAAACTTTTAGGGACAATGAAAGATATTCTTGGACAATTTGGGACTTTTGGGTGACTTTTGGACAATTAGAGACCTTTTTGGGACTTTATGAGACTTTTAAGCACAATGGGTGACTTTGATTGAAATCATTAATAATTTTTTTTTATTCTTTTAATAGATGTCGCTAAACAGCAGTTCAACCTCGTGTTTTTTCAACCTCCAATGTTTTTGAAACAATACAAAAAGCAAGAGAAAGAAAAGTGTAATCGTCTTATAAAGATATATTTGGAATATTTCCACAAGCTTTGATATTTTATTCATTTTAGCAATCATTTTCATACTGATAGTCGTTGGAAAACTGCATAAACTTTTCAAGGGTCCAAGATCACTGATCTACTATAATATTTTGATGGTGGAAATATTTTTTAGACAAAAAATTACATTACATTTGGTAAATGCCAGAAAGGCCGCAGTTGATCGTCATTTAAAATTTAACTTTAGCGTAAATTTTAAAGAAAAACATTCAGAATGCCATGACCGTTAGTAATTTTCAATCCGCTACTGCCGTCAATCAAAGATCAACCAAATAAAGTTGAAATGCGGGATTTTTTCAATTTACAGTGTAACTCCAAAAAATCATAACTGTGAATCTGAATCAATTGAAAATAAATTCTTATTCCAGAAATCACAAATAATAAACAAAAATCAATAATTAATTTCTTTCCAATTCAATGATACTCAAAAATTCTTTTTAAAAAAATAACGAAAATCACTTTAAAATTTTTTTTTCAAGATATTCACTGTAAAAATTTATTCATAAACATTAAAAAAACAAACAAAATAATAATAAAAAAAGACTGTTAATCGCTTGTTGCCCGTTAACTACAATAAATAATCAAATTGATGAGTGTAAAAAGGTGCTCAGAAAATTTATTAGTATTTCTCATCATATAACTTTTACTTGAATAATAATAATTTCATGGTTATAACTGGATTATGTTTTAGATTCTAGCTCATATAATGTTATAATTTGGTTGTTATGGGTTGTTAAAAGTACAGGAAAAAAAAACGAAAATTTAAGTACTAAATTATAGGAAAGAATTAAAATACTCTAAAATTGAATCACATCAAAAATAGGAAAGAAAAAAAGAAAATTGAGAACGGAACTCAATTAGGGAATTCAATAAAATTGATTCCATTCAATTATTATTATTTTTTTGGTAAAGTAAGTGTTAACTTTAAATAAATTGGTTTAAATTTCAGGAAATCTCACATGTTCTTCACATGCATTCAATGTGAATTTACACATTTGACCAAAGAGAGTGAATGTTGAGAAAAATTACACACACACATTTAATATGCGAAAAGATGAATTATATAACCTGAGGCAAGGCGCACACTTCAAGTAATTATACAACCAGCAAGTACAAAAATTTGCTGGCGAATTGCGCGCACGTTGTTAAACTAAATAATAATAATAATAATACTTGTAATGAAATGCACTTTCATGTTCTTCTTCTTGTTGATTGATTTTTTTTAAGTGTATGTGTGTGTGGGTAAGACTTATAATAATATTATTAATAATAATTGGATAATAATAAGTGATATTATTGATGATAAGCATTAGTTATTAGTTTGGTGTCACAATTTACATTTTCATTTGAATAAATAACAATAAAAATTATTACGCGAACAAAGCCTTGAGAATATTTTATCACCTTCTGATTGATTATCATTCAACGATTGAGTGCAATTGAAGTCACGCTATAACGAATGACGACTATTTTAATTTGACCAAAGTCAGTTTTTTTTATTTAAATAATTACATTAGTTCACCCTTGTCTTATCTTTGTGTATATACATAAAATTAATATTAATTGTAATTATAGTATAATTAACAATGTTTGCAGTACCTCTGTAGATGCGACAATCCATGATAAAATTAAATTAAAATTAAATGATAGATATGCCTGATAAGAGTTTCAAAGTAACAAACAAAAAAATGATTAAAAGTTTAAATCAAGAAAAGGCGTTATTACGATAAATTAACACTAATAATAAATTAAAAGAAGCCCCGCCACATATTATTTTTTTTACCCATATACACACAGATATTGTGATAGTGAGTACAAATAAAATTAATAACGATGATGATTTGTCCTTGCATGACAATTATAAAAAAATTATTTGCTTTTATATTCACATTGACGTGTCGTGTTCAAGCGATGAATTGGCATTGAATGTAAAACAAAAATATTATTATTATTATAAATATGTAAAATTGTGTATTGTGTTAAAAAAAAAATGTTATTATCTTTCAATTCAATAATAATAAAAATGTGCAAAAAAAAATTATAAAAATTAATTGAAATCACGTCACACACAGAGATCCAAAGGTAAAATCATCAGCATAATTCAATTGTTCAACATTGTCACGCTAAGTAAATTTAATTTCTAATTTGGTGTTCACATCAGGTGACTTTTGAAAGGTGACAAAAAAAAAATTTTATTGACTTTTATTATATTAACTGGTATATTGGAAGAAGGAGAAGAGACGATCAATGTTATTGATGAGAGACATCAACATGAAGGATTTCTGACAAATAAAATCAAGTAGGGCATCTATAAAAGCCTTAATAAGGCTAGTCGCATTGTACGGGTCCGAAGCCGACCCCGATCGATTATCATCTGTGGTTTTCCGAAACGATACTGAGCCCCACTTTTAAGCCCCCCAATGAAAGGTGGATCGATCGTATCCAACCAGGTCTGAGAATATTAGGGCTGTAAAATTGGAAATTGAGAGTGTAAGGTAGAAAAATCTGAAAATCAATTCTTCAACAGGTCCAGAATGCACTTATCTCATCGATTTAGAAGTAACAATTTCTCAAATATTTTTAAGGTTAGTTATTATCACAGCATGAAACTGTTGCTGATGAACCCAGTTTCTTGCTTTATTAGATTTTCTTTGGTTAGAATGTTAGAGGCATGGGATGCTGCTGTAGATGAGGCAATTAATTTTAAGATTAGCAGGTCGACTCTCGCTTTGATCATAAAACTTTATAAACTCAAATTTCTTTTTTTTCAGCTACTCAGAATTGAGTTGAAAACTGAGACTAGAAAGATGTGCCGACTACTTGGGTGGTAGGTTGAAGCTCAGGTGCTCTTAAGATGATAGCGAATAAGCCCTATGCGCATCACTGATCACTTGAGTCCAGGAAGCAGATATCAGACTCTCATTTTCGTTGATGAGCCAATTCTTTGAGTTCTCAACCTCTGAACAAATTGATTTGAGATCAAAACTCATTAATTCCATTTACGAACTGTATTCAATGCGACCATTTTTTTCTAAAATTAACATTCCAACATGTCTAAAAATATTTACACCACGATCACACAGTATTTAAAAGTTATTAATCTTTTGATTAGTTAGAAGATAATCCATCAAAACCTGAGTATAATTACTGATTAATGTTCGAAATTGGTGGGTGATTTAAATTTTTATTTTTATACCACTCTTCTACTAACAAAAGTATCAAATCAAAAAAAAAAATGTCTACAAATCAATCAAACACACGTAACAAATCATGAAAGGTGTATCAATTTAATTTATTTCTTTCTTTCTCGTAACTTTTTTTTTTATATATGAGTTATATTGAAATGAACCAAACAATGTGAGAAATATTTATCATCAAATATGTATTTTGAGCATGAAATTAACAGTACAAACATGAATTTAAGCTATTTGAGTGTAACCAATTTCAACTAAAACAATTCAATGAGCTTTTTAATTTATTTGAATTTCATTTGTGTATGAGAAACTTCGTGATATTTGATTATTGTTATTCAACGTCCTTTTATTTTTTTTATTTAATATCATTTCTAATATAAATATATTAATAAAAACTTCAATTAAAAGTTCCTTGTCATTTCCGACACACACAAACATTAAAATAGAGTGATCACAAGATTAGATAAGTAAAAAAAGAGAAAACAGTGATATGTCTTTTCAGCGCCCCAAATAATAATAACAACAACCAAAAAATTAATTGCTTTTTCGGATTTGATCTTGTTTCCAAAGCAGAAACAGAGTAAAAAAAATTAACCGAGTCGAACTAAGATTAAACTACACAAAAAATATCATTTACAAGATCTACCTTTTTTTCTGTTTTCATACAAAATACATGTCCTGCGGAGTTGTTTTATTTTATTTTTTTTGTGGTGATCATTTTGTATCACACACACACACACATAAGGCAAAAAAAATGAGATATATTATTGTTTGTTGAACACCGATCATCAGATTGCCCTTATAAAAGAAGCCTTCTTGTTCTGTATTCTTCTTTTTTTTAGATTAAAATCACATAATAACATTGATGATGAAACACAAAATGCATTAATAATAATTTTTGTATTAAAAATATTGAACACTTTTCATATATTGAAGTGACGGTTATATTTCACAAAGCTCCAAAAAAAAAGTTTTTAAATTAAAGATTTTTTTTTTATTTTATTAAATATTGAGTCAAAAAAAAGTCATAAGTCATTCTCAGTTTATTATTATTAATAATATTAATATTCTAGTTAGTTATTCAGACAATAACAAAAAATTGAAACCGTGTAAAGAATAATTTGATTGTTGATCGATATGTTCTTGTTTTTTCATTTGTTTAAAATCGTGTCGTATCATCTCATGAGAAATTTTACAAATGGTTAAAACCTTAAACAGAATAAGCGCCAAGGTATATTTTTATTAGAGGATTAATTAACTATGAAATGTATAATCCTATTTGAAAACAATATTTCATAATTAGAATAAAGAGAAAATCAAAATATAGCATTTTTAAAATTTTACTAAGATCATAAATCATTTAACTCATTAATGGTCAATGCGATGAAACTGGCTGAGAACCTAATCAAATTTCATGTACGGGTATGGACACTAAGTTAAATGTCAAACACCTGTCAAATTCAAAATCAGAAGTATCTGTTTCCACAGAAAATGAGCTGTCAGATTGCTGTCAAGTTCACAATTTTAAGTTTCTCGCTGCTATCAACCTTATATCTGAATATCAATACGTCTATAGATACAGCAAACATACAGAAAATGAACTGTCATTGGCCTGTCAATTTTGAATTAGAAGATTCCGTACCGAATCGGAATCAGAAGATTGTCAGTTCAATTCTAACTTTAGTCATGAAATTTTACAATCTCAAAAGTCCTTTTTGCTGGTTCTCAATTAAGCATCAAGGCTAGACGAAAGTGGCGACATCTGAAATGACAGGATAAAAGTTAAAGCTCTCTAATGATGGTGACGCAAATGCACAATGGGGCCGACTAGTGACTGGAGTGCAGGCTTAAAAACCTGGTGTATTTTTTATGAAAATCCTTAAAAAATAGGAATGAAGCACCTTTAGCGTCCTTGAGATCACTTGAGTAACCATATAAATTTGAATTTGTAAAAATCATTTTAAATATAAGCAATATTCACCCTCAGTCCTTAAAAGGTGAATACAAAGTCACATCATTGTACTATACCAAAATATTTCTCGTATCAAATAATTACACGACTCAATAACATTTCAAATATTCGACCACTGATTATTCTAATTTGATACAATTTGTATCCAAATTAAAAAAAAAATAAACCAACTCCATATTCAAGTTATAACCGAATTTGAAATAAAAAAAACACAAAATAATAACTCACAATTGAACGTACCCATACCCATAGTGACCGATTATTTTTATGCGAACGCGATTACAAGATTGATTTTGATCACGTCAAATTTGTTTGTATCTACAAGTATTGAACATTGCACCAATTTCACTCATTTTTTTTTTCATTTATTATTTGTGTTATTTAGAAATCAATTTTGATACTTTTTTTGGTTCACACAAAACATTTTGCTCCACCAAACCAATAAATTGAACATCGCGTCGTCGTCATGTATTGGTTCACGCTGTGTTATATTTTTGATTATTATTATTTTTTTTGTGTTTTGCTCATTCGTGAAGCTTGAAAAAAAAATATTTAACAGTACGTTCTTAATATGAATCATGATAATGTTGATGATGAGGAAAAAAAATTAAGAATTAAAAGACTTTTTCACTCTTATGGTAACAAAAAATTGGAATTAAAATCAAAATACTAGTTGCACATGTTCTTTATGTAAGCGCAAAAGTTAAACATTGATTTTATAAACGATCGTAAAGTGTTTTTTTTTCTCTAAACATTATAATAATAATAAAATATAACAGAAAATGTTTAAATACATTCATGGTGTATTTTATTGATTTAATGCATGAGATTTGATGAAAAACTTATCAAAAATCAAATTTGCTTCGGGTGTTTACCGTTTTTAGAACTAGTTCCAGTTTAAATATGATGTGTTTTATTTTTAATTTAAATATCGTAAATTAAGTGATTGATCAACAAATCAAAAAAAAAACAGTAAATTAGAGCATTGAATTAATTTTGGATGGGTGATACGTGAATAACGTTTTTTTTATCTTAAATTATGTTTAACAAAATGACATGAGTGTTTATTTTGAAGTGAAGGAAAGCAAATGAACTTTGAATATGTTGAATCGATTGAAAGAATTGAAAATTTACGAAAATGACAGTCGAATAAAAAATAATGGATTTGAAGGTTTTTTGGTCAATTTAAAGGTTATTAAAAACCTCGACGTTTTAGCTCAGTTTAAAGGTTTTTAAAAACCTCAACGTATCCTTCAATTTAAAGGTTTTAAAAAACCTCGACGTTTTACTTCAATTTGAGAATTAAAAAACCTCGACGTTTTCTTTCAATTTAAAAGTTTTGAAAAACCTCGACCTTTTTCTTCAATTGAAAGGTTTTTAAAAACCTCGACGTTTTCCTTCAATTCAAAGATTTTCAAAAACCTCGACGTTTTCTTTTTTTTAATTTAAAGGTTTTAAAAATCCTCGACGTTTTACTTCAATTTGACGGTTTTGTCAAAAACTCACCATTTTTATTCAATTTTTCACGAGTTTTTAGAGATTTCACTCTAGAATTTCAAAATATTTCAATAAAATTTATCGAATTTTAAATCGATCAAATTCATTCATGACAAAATATTTACTAAAAACAATTCAACGTCTTTATTAAGCAACGTTTATAAAATGTGCAAATGACTTGTCAGTAACTTAGTTACTTATCGTTAGTCAAGCAAGCAATGAGAAACAAGTTAACTGAACTTGTGTTTAGTGCAGCTAATAATGTAACTGTGAATATGGATGATGAGCATTACTGGCATGACTCAACTTAACAATTAACCATTAATTTTTAATAATTATTAGTGTTAATATGGATGGATAAAAAAAATAACTTAAAACATGCACATTATTTGATGCTTAGAAACCATCGACCAGAAATTAGTACATATTTTTTTTACATAAATTTTATAACTGTTTTATAAAGAATAAGGGAGGGTTACAATTTTTTTTCATATAAATAATTACAAAATCAATTGAAGGTTACTTACATTAAAATGTTTTTTTTGTCAAATTCCTAGTTCCCAATTTCAATGTACGCAAATTTAGATTCTCGTTAAAATCATATCAAATCTAAGCACGAATTGATTGTTTTAAGTCACAACTTATAATTGATTTTTAACATAAATAGAAAATTCAAAGGTTGAAACATGTTCATAAAAATATAATTGTCATGTTTTTCAAATACAATCACTTTTTTTAACAACTACATAATACATAAAGTCCACTTAAACGTTGGCTGTAACCCGTTTTGCTTATGCCTCTTTTATGAAATTATACAAAAAAAAATTAATATTTCTTGTACTTGCCTTCATCATGATATTCGTTTATGGAAGATGCCATAATTAATGGATCTTTTGTTGAGTATCATTGTACATTTATATAAAAAAAAATATATTATCTAGACTTCATCATATAAAAATGCGTGATTTTTAAAACATTTTAAACTTCACCACCACATGAATGTGTCTCGCTATGTGATTGTGTGTTCAAGTATATAGAAGAAAAATTCAAATAGCACAACAGGTACACCACATTTATCCACATACATACAACAGATACAATATCTGACATATCACTGAGAAGAAAAAATAATTAGATTTTGACAAATTACATGTTTTGACATCATACAGCGTGATTTTTTTATTATTATTATAACATTTGATTATGAGTACACAGAAATCTTTAAATGTAAGTACTTTATATATATTTTATAACAATAAGAAGGTTAAATTGACTTCATTTTACAACAACAACAACCAAATTTTTGTGTCACGGTTCAAAATCGTTTGAAATGAAATTGATTTCGAATGATGTATGGACCATAACCAAAAAATATCGTTTTTTTTAAATATCTACAAATCGTTTAATTGTAATGATAGAGTAGAACATTTTTAAGCCTTTAATATTAAAATAAAGTTTGTCTTGTCTTACATTGAAACAAAATCAGGATTAAAATTTCATATGCATGCCCTTTCAATGAATGAAATTTCAATTGATGATAAAAAGGGTTAAATGCCAAAAGTATTAATAAAAAAGTTTTCTATTGATTTTTTTTGAAAATTCCATCTACAACTCCATTCGATGCCATATTATATTTTTTGGTGAATTACTCGTAAAGAGATAATGAAACTGATGATTTTTCATAAGAATTCTTTCACTTTTCAACGCATCGTTAGCAAAACACATACAATTATTTTCGTCACAATTATAAAAGCTTATGAATAATGTAATTTTTAATGATATCTCATCTTATGAGTAGTTACTTATGATGTTTTTTTTTGCTATCTTCATGTAATATGTGTAGCATAAAATCGCATGGATCAGAAGAGTAATTATAAACTGATACAGAAATTATGTTTTATTGTATTAAATTAGGGGAGTGCAGTTTATATAAAAAGAAAATTTTGAAAATCGATAAAGATTTGTATGGTTCTACTAAAAACGAGATGTAGAAATTTTTGTGCTGCATTTAGAATCACAAGTCTTTGACTAGTAAAGTCTATAGGATAGAATTTCACTTGACACTTACTATAGAAACACATACGGAAAATTCTCATTTTGGTTTGAGAAATTTTTAATCTTCAAAATGAATTCTGTTCAATGGACTTAGGCCACCAGGGACAAGACAAGGAAGCTGGCAAAAATAAGAGAAAAACAAAGTTTTAATTCAACCGCTAGGCTACCGCTTCAGTAGACGTCCTAAGTACAAAAATATCTCTCTAAGTTTCAAGGCATCAGGGTCTTTCGCTACAACAAGTTGTAGAATGTACTCAGACACACTCCACAAAAGAGCTCCGGGCAGGGAATTGTACGGTGCAGTGGTTAACGTGTTGGACTATCAATCTTCAGGTTGGCAGTTCGATTCTCGCTCCGGCCATTAAACTATACAATCTTAAATATCCATTAATCGGCTACTCAATTTGAGTTAAAGTCAAGATAAAGGTGGCGACTGCTTGGGATGACAAGACAAAAGCTAAGGCCCTCGGATGATGATAACGGATATGTACAATGGGCCCGACTGATAGCCTGAGTGACGCTAAATAGCCACCCTACAAATCTGACCTGATCTGAACGGAATTCCAAACATCACAAGCCAAATGAAATTGATGGAGTGATTTGGAGTATTCGCAGAATGGATCTCATTTTACAATACGAACCGCTTCGTCTTTTGAAAAAAAACAGTAAATCATTTCATTGTCTTTCTCCAATCTACTCACCCCTAATTGATTTTCCATTTCATCGTTTTTTGATATAATTTCATCTTATATATTTTTTTTTTAAATTCATGTTAACTTGAAGCATCCATTTTATATGCAATTGCATTGCACTGATTAGCGAACGCACTCATATGATATTTCAGATTTTCTAAACACATGTTAGTAATAATAAAAGTAATACAATAAATAAAAACAATATAATAAATAATAAAAAAAAAGTTAACATAATACAACACACTTGAAAATTAAAAAGTGTAATAAAAAAAGAAAATATACGCGTTGACTACACACTATTAATTAGATGTAGATTATTTTAATTTAATAGACACATCTGCACCAATTTATTACCCAGTACTAGTAATATCTAAATCATAAAAGTAAACTATGTTGCAGTACAATGTGCGTTTTAGTGCATTGTTTTATGATAATGAAAATGAATTGAAAATTAAAGAGAAAAAAAAATACAAATTTAATTAAGGGAAAATTTGATTACAACAAAAATTAAATTTATTTTGATTGAATGAGGTGATGTGGAATTTAAATCCATTAAATTTTAACTAACAATTTCAAGGATTCAAAACGTTTGAATTTAATTTGTCAGAATTCTAAGCAAATAATCCTAATAATCAATCAATGTTAAAATGTTTCATGATCAGTTGATCTCAATTTTAATGATTTTTTGGAATCTTTCATCTGAATTTTGATTTTCATTTCAATTTTTCCTAGAAAAAAATCATCTCAAAACGAACACAACCTAAAAAAAAATCAAACAATAATGTGATAGAAAACACACAATATTATTGACAGAAAGTGTTGCTTCTGCTGCTGCTGCTCACCACACGCAATAAATTTTACAGTAAAATGATTAGTTTCATGTTCAATGCACACTCACACTTGTAATTAAAACCATCATATAATAAGAGGAAAAAAAAAATTGTTACAATAAAAAAAATTGTATCGCAAAAATGAAAATTGTGCATTGTGACTAAGCAACACTAAAAATGCACATGATACCATTACTATCATCATTTTTTTCCTCCAGTGAAGATACGCATTTCAATAAAAGTCTTTCACATTTTTTTTATTATTATTTTTTTAATAGACAAATACTCACATTACAAAAATACACGCAATACGTCTTTTTAATTTTAATTTACAATAAAAAAAAAAAGAAAATAAGTAAGAAAAATGCAAGAGATATAATTAAATGATGTGCAAGTGTAAATATAATTATTATTTTCTATTTACACATTCATTGTTCATTGAAGCGTATTTGAACTTTTTCATTTTTTAATATTCATAATTTATTTATATTAAATTTTTCACAAATAATTGAAATTTATAACAATAAATTATATTATTTCATTTTTTTTTGAACGAATGATTTCAAGAGTCAAAAGCATCATCGTGTTAAAGAGATTGTGATTTATAAATTAATATAAACTTAAAAATTGTTTGTCTATTCCAAAAATTAAATAAACATTTTACGTTTAAATTGATTGTTCATTTATTGGCCATCTGTTGTATGTCATTCAGTAAAAATATTCCACTTTTGTAATAATAATACAGTTTTTTTGATTGAAAATATGTGAACAAAACCTATCAATTTAAAATTAAAAAAAACTAGTAATGGATTTTTTTTTTTCACTGGAGAATTTTAATGGAAAATACGTTTTTGAGGTCACTTTGACTTGTGAAGAGGACATCGCTTAAAATGATACAAGGGTAGTTTTGATTAGGATTCACGTCTTGGTAAGTTAAAATTAAATATTTCCACAGGTCAAATTTTTCGTTAACGACTTGAAAGGCTTCATAAATGATCTTTAAAGAAGACCTCAAAGAAAAAAAATAAAACTAGCAAAAAGCACAGAAATGAGTGAATGTCACTGTAAAGCCTTATCAACAGACTTGGATTGGCAGGTCATTTGGCACGAATGAACCCCGAATAAGCCCCAGCTGCGCTATTTTGAAACAATACTGGTGACTGCCGAGGTGTTGGGTGCCCCAAAGGAAGCTGGGTCGTTGGCATCCAACAAGACCTGCGAACATTACGGGTGCATATCTGGAAACAGCAAGCGTAAGATAGTGAATCTTGGAAAAGCATTCTTCAACAGGCCCAGACGTAGCGCTCGAGAAGTAAGATGTAAGTAAAGCTCTACAGACGATCCATGCTCACGTACAAGTTGGTATCAAGTCCTGGAAGGCAAAATATATAAATATTAATAATCTTTTGTATTTAAGATAATCAAAATCATCTAGTTTTTCTCCATCAAGTGGCCTTAACAAACCCCCTAGGAGAAAATAATCTTATATGTGCAGTGTTGTAACTTCAAAGTTAAAAAAATGGACTGTGGTGCTAAAAATTTCTAGGAATGTAAAATGCACTTACCTACCATCAATCACAGAATGCATTTCCTTTTTCATTTCAATTCCACTTTTTTTCAACAATTTAAGTGTGCGTGTAAATTTGGGCTAAATTGCTGTAGTTTTTATGTGTTATTTTTTTGTGTGTTGATTTGTTTTCTTTAATACACATTTTTTTCCTCAATCAGTATATACTTAAATTAATTATGTGATAGAAAAATAATTTTTCACGAGTAATTGACGATCAATAATTTATATTATTATTTTGTGTGCCTGATTTTCTATAACTTTTTTTTTATGTTACGTTAGTTAAAAAAAAATATTTACTTTATACATTTCAAAAATTTTTATATTTATTAATTTTCTTTTGAAATCAGTTGACGAAATGATTGAAGGAGACCAAAACCAGACATCGATCTGTCCATAGTTTATTATCATAGTTTAGTCATTTTGGTATAAATAAAATTTTTCGTGTTTTATTGTAAATAATATTTTTTTTTTAAATTTGGAACAAAAATTATCTGTTTTTTTTTCTTTTATTCATCATCTAAATTTTTAATTTATATCATGCTTAATTAAACACTTCAAAAGTGTAATCAGAAGCATTCATAAAAGTTTTTTTTCTTTGTATTTAATGTGTAAAACGTCGTCATTATCGCCATCGTTCCAATTGACTTGTGTGTGCTGGTGTGCTTATTTAATCTATTTTTGATATTTTCATTAAAAATACATTTCATTTTAAAATTTTTATTTGGCATTTTAAGTCAAGTATCAAACGCACAGTTATTATAAGTCCACGTCTAATAAAATGTAGAAAAGAAAAAAAAATTAAATGGAAAACAGATATCTTAGTGTATGATGTTTTTATATGTTTCAATCATAATGACTTAAAATATCATCTGATCTTTGTGTACATTTGACTCAAATTATTTATTATTATTTTATTAAATGAACGTCCATTTCAGATAAAATGTAATAAAAATAGAAAATATTGCATGTCTTGTCTTAAATGTCTTAATTTTATGATGAAATGAATCAACGTTTTAATTTCAAGTTAAGATAAGTTTCATTTAATTAATTAAATTTCATTATATTTAGAAATCTCGATGAATTTACTTTGAAACTTACTTTGTTGTAAAATTTTTGTCAAGGAAAAGGAAGACAAAAAAAAAATCGTAAAAGAATCTCATTTGAATTTCAATGCCATTCCAATTAAAGTATATTTATGAGTTAAATCATTGCGACAAAAAATTATATTAATAAAAATAATTTTATTCACCCCTTTTTGATATGCACTGTCTTATATGCATACACATTTCATGCACATCTAAGTAACTTCACTTATAAGAAAGAAATTAATTAAAATTCTCACGAAACGGTCACAGTTTTACAATCAACAGGTTAATATTAAAGAAAAAAAAACAATATAATAATGTAAATACGATGATGACCAGAAATAAAGTGCTCTTTTATCGTCAACCTTATAAATTTAATTCAGTTTTAAAGGAATAAAAACACTGGTAATAATCCGCCTTTTATCCATTTTAATGGTAATATATACAAGAAGAGTCACCAAAGTGTATCTAACTTATTCCAATTATTAAATATTGTTTTTTTTTCTTCTTATTAAGGTTTTAAACGAAAGTTTAAGATTGTTTTATTTGTGAGGGTGGCCATTTAATGTTGCATTTCGAGCCTATTTTTGTCCTGAGCATCAAAAAAAGGTAAGTAGAGCTAAAAATCCTTCGAATTCAAATTGAAAATATTCTAATACGATTTTTTTGAAACATAAACCTCCAAATATAACTGTTGAAGCTCGCAAGGCTTATTGGGCAGTAAAAATGATCATGACAAATCATGCGGTTGGTTATGATATCTTTTTTTACGTTGATACTGATGCATTCCTCAACACCTGTGTTGCTGAATTTTAAAACTAAATTTTGTAGGCCATAAAAAACCCGTTATTTTGCACATTTTTTATATTTAAATAGTAAACTCATTTTGCAACTGTTCTTTCTTCTCTCCTGAAGCCAAATTAACTGTCGTCAACAGCAACTGCATTCCGACCTTTATCGTTTTTTTGTCCTTGAACACGGATTCGTACATTACCGAAATATTTTTCGCCATTGCCTCAATTTGACCAAGTTCATTCTTGCTCTTTTTTATAATAGCATCGTAAGTAGCACGGTGTACTAAGATTTTAATGTTATCCGTTAAGGGTAAATTTTCTATTGGTGTTGTAATGTAATGTCCTTGCATGATTGAACTCAAAAAATGAATGCCCAAATGAGAAGAAGTCGAAAAAAATTAACTTGGTAGTAGCTTAAAACCCGTTTTCCTTAGTTTTTATGACAAAAAGTATAATTTAATTTGCTTTGGCTTTTTCGGCTTTGGCTTTTTCCGGCTTCTTAATTTGAGTTAAAGGCTAGATTAAGGCGGCCACTGCTTGAGATGACAGGATAAAAGCTAATCCTCGGATGATGATAAAAAGTATGCACAATGGGACCGACTGATGGCTTGAGTGCAGGCTTAATAGCCGCCCTACAAATCTGATCTGCTCTAATGGTTGATGCCCAAAACTCTGAAGAAAATTCAATTCCAATCTTCAATTAAAAAGAAATTCATCTTTCAAAAAATAACTCATTAGGGTCAATTACGATGATTTAATAAAAAAAAGCCACCCTACTGTGCCAATTCTTCTGTTACCTGATCACTTCAACTTATTTTCATTATAATATTCATGTAACAAGTGAAGGAACTCATCATTTGCATAATGAATTAATTATATTAAAATAATTAAACTATGAAATTTATTCCATTCGTATTCGTAATGACTTTACACCAGTCAACAGTCTCACTTGTCGTTCTCTCTCACAAGAAAGTCAACACAGTGACATAAACTTTTTGAATGATTTTTAACTTTTTTTTCTTTTACAGGTACAAAAACTAAAATAAATAAGTCTGAATATTCTATTCTGAAGACAAAACAATAGTAACATATAATTTGTCGCAATAACTTTTCAGTTTCAATTTATAATCAGTTTTATTTTTTCATTAATATTTATGTGTCCGGTCGTTTGGAACCACACTCCAACAAAAATTAAATGTATTAAAAAATTTTAAAAAAAATGTAAGAAAAAAAACATGTCATCTTTAGCACAAATTATACATTTTACGAAAAAGTGAACGAATTTGAATCTAAATAACGGAGAGAGAGAATAAGATATTTTAAAGATAATTTAATGCTTATGTCATTAATAATAATCTCTGAAAAGTTAAAAAAAAGTAAAAGAATAGGAGACAGAGATCCAAAACAATAAATTTCCAAAAATGAAATTATCGTGTCATCCTTTTCGCTTTTTAATTTTTATTGTTAAAAGTCTAACAGACAAAACTTAAAAGGACCAGAAACCTTACAAATAAATTTTTTAAGAACAATATAATTATAGAGTGTCAAAGCATTTGTTCTTTATTATAAATGTTTAAAATAAAAAAAAATAACGAAATAAAATTAGATGGCTTTGTATTATAATGCAAGAAATAAATTAAGAGAAATAAAAGAATGAAACGAGGTTAAAATGACTTTGAAAATGAAAACAACCAAAAAATGATTAACTGCTTACCTCAAGCATAATTAGAGAGAGAGACACTCGATTAGAAGTTTGAACTGAAATCTGTTTAATATTGAGTTGGGTCATTGAATTTATTGAAATTGAACTTTTTTATTCAATGTATCATTGAAATGTCCAAAAAAGGAATCAAATTACTTTTTTGTGGAAGATTTGATTAAAATATGCGATTTCTGTGTCTGAATGACTTTTTGCCTCTGTAGTGCGTCATTTACCTTCTTTAAAACTTGGAGAGATTGATTTTGACCATTAAAACACAACTTTTAAGATCGTTAATGAAGTTCATGGGTGTATGATACCATTTTTTTGAGTAAATCAATTAAAATTTGAAAAAAAAAACACTACAAGAATCTAATCTAAAACTTGACAAAATGATAAATTACCAAGTCAATGTTTATACCATTTCGAATTAGTGTTGTTATTTTTGTGTATATCAATCAGATACAAGTGCCTTTTTAATATTAAACACAAAAAAAATTACATCACGAGTTATTACTTTTTCTCGTATATAAGTAAGTTAGCATATGTAGGTAGTGAGTGTATTTTGTGACCATTACAAGAAAACTACATATAAGAAAAAAAAATAAAGCACAAAAAAAAAGTAAACCGTCAAATGGCCATTCACTTACAAAAACAGCATTTACCACACAAAACGACGACATGACACATACATACAGCATACAGCACCACATGTCATGTTTAATGAGAAATTCCATCAAAAGTCATTTTGGTCTCACGTTCACTCTAATATGTGTGTACATGTGTGTTATAAACTCTTCTTGATGGACTGACGAATAACTCGACATTTTATATTGAGATTTTTTTTGTCTTCTTCGTTTTCTTCATTACACACACACACATATATTCACATTCAACTTTTAACTCAACCTGGATTCATATAATTAGTTTTCCTATTCTTTCATTTTTATTTTATTTATCATTTGCTACCTTATTATACATTCACATATTTATACGCGTTTGTCGTGATTTGTCTCATACATTAAAATAATTTTTTTTTATATTCAATTCCATATAAATGCAAAACCATATATGTGAGAGTTATAACAAATAGATTTGCTTTGTTCTGATTTCTTCGTTTATTTTTTTAATGTTAAAATCTTCTTCGTAATCATTTTAGTTTTTTTCTCTTCTTCATTTTATTTTATTTCATCATGAATATAATTTGCATAAGTCTCACACTTTTATATCACAATCGATGGGACACTCACATGACGACAAAAAAATAAGAAGTCAACTCAGCGTCACATTTAATAATATGACAAATTTACATACAATGAATATTTTTTTTTGTAAACTTGCTTCTTTTCCATCAAGAACTAATTATGCTGTGAATTTTTAAGTCAAATTACAACAACAACAACAACAAAAAATTATGCAGAAAAAAAATTTCAATTATCATCATCATATTATTACAGAGTGTGTATGAATATGGAAGTTGAGGTCAATGTTAATAATATTGTAATAGCTGGAATTTGAATTGAAGGAAAATATTTTTAATTATTATTATTTTTTGATGAAGATTGCTTTATTAAAATCAGTGTTAGATTTTAAGCTTTGCATATCATTAAATGGTGTAATGACAAAAAATATTGTGTTAATTTAAGATTAGTTCAAGGTTGTTTGATGAGATTTTTTCGATACTGAGAGTGTATTCAATGAAATATTTAAGGTTTTATTCTGAAAAGGAAAAAAATACTTCAGATAGATCTAAAATTCAATGATGTTTGTTCTTCAAATCTGATTATACTGAAAGGCTCGATTCATTTAAAGCTGTAAACGATTTAAAGACGAAAAAGTTAAGACTCAGTGGTTGCTTAATTTCGAGGGAACCACCTTTTCCTAAAATTATTAAGTCAAAGTGCTAGTTGACCACAATAGGACTCTTTGAGACCGCGGTGGTGCCCTTGTAAAACCTTACCTAAGTCAAGGTGCGCTTCAATCAAACCAAGTGATGCTGAGAACAAAAAATTAGTTCTAACGGGTACTTTATATAGATAAATTCTTAAATTAGCGTAGCTAAATCGTCGTATACATCCACACAACATTTTAGTAGTACTAAACTTTGTACGAGGTGTATGCATGTATACGAAGGTTTAAGCTACGCTAAGTTAAGAATTTATCTACATAAAGTCACGGTAAAGCTAAAACTATTTCTTTTACTCAAATATCTTGAAGTGTTAGAACGATCAACATTTAACTCACTTAATCAAAGAATCCTTGACAAGGATGTGGTGACAGAATCTCTGCTTATTAACAGCGTAAGCTTTAAGACGAATGCCTCAATCATGTTACTTCGGAGCCAATTAACACTATTTTAAGGACAGTGTGAGGAGTGTTGGGAGTGGTACGACATGAAAATGGAATCGTATAAGAGAGTAGAGTTTGGACAAGGGATGGGTGAGTATTTGATGGAACGTGGACGTGTGCACAACACAAAAAAAAATATTTAACTTAAATATTACTCAAAAATCAAGTTACTTTGCCAAAGAAGGTCTTTAATCTTTATCAGAGCACTAAGAAGGGTAAGAAAATTATACGTTGGTGTCTAAAACAAAAGATTTACTATAGGGCTTGAAAAACATCACATGAGACAACCATCATTCAAGATCATTCAGAAGCACTTGCAATCGCCTAAAATACAGATATTGCCACACAAACATCACACAGTAGTAAATTATTCAAAGCAAAGCTATTTTCACGTTTTTTTGAAATTTCATTTGACATTTTGGCCCTGTATGGCTCAAGAAGCTCATTACTGCACAAAGATCAGATTTCTAGGGCGGTCTCAGAAGAGAATCAGCACTCAGACCTATAGACGGGTCCATTAAACGGACACAAAACCTTTGATCAAAAACTCAGAAGCAATTTTTAATCTGCCTTGAATGCTTCACAAACTAAGAGAAGTTTAAATTTAAAATCATTTGTTTCATAGAAATATTTTACGGACCATGTGATCAAAGACAAAGCAACGACAATTTCAATGAAAAAAAAATTTAAAAAAATATTACATATCCTCAAGAAAGTTCCTTTTTAAGGATTATTTTTAATATTATTATTATTAATAATTTTTCTTAAGATTATTATCTTTATTATTGAACAAACTAATATTTTTTTACAACAAAAAAGTTACCGCTCATGAAATTTTTTATTATTATGATGTTTATTTAATAATATTTTTTTTTAATGTTTTACAATCATAATCTAATTTGACAAGTATTCTCAGGAAATTTAAAAATTTTACATCATATTACAAAAAATGAAAAAAAATAATAGATAATGTAGACATATTGCACACACAAAACAAATGACACATAAAAAAGATCGTCATGTAATATCCTTCAAAGCAAATCATAATTTTTTTCTGTTGGTAGAGCATCCCTTTTTACAGTTGAATGCACTATTTTATAATCTAATGCAATGTGTTTACTAGTTATTTTATTTTATACATATTATATAATGTTCTATTATTTCTAATAATAATAATAAAAGAGGTATAAAATATTACATACACAACAATGGACATGTTGTGTGTGTGCCCCTCAAGCTAAACACACATAAGTGTCTTCCATACTTTATTTATATAAATTAAACAATATTAGATTTTAAACAAGGACGTTATGTGTATAATGAAATAATTGAAAAGGGATTTAATTTTTTTGATATACACACACACGAGCATGAAATAGATCAAATATAATGGCGACATGATTTAGTTTTTATTTTATTCCTGTTAATGCAAAATTCGTATTAAAAACAGACACAAACAGGGACATCTCTCGTTTACACACACCCTTGTGATCTAAATTAAATATTGGATGTGAAAAGAGCTTAAATTACAAGAACTTACTAATAAAAAAAAAACTAACATGCATGAATGAAAATTGAAGTGCACAAAATGGATGTCAAATTGTGTAATTTTAAATGAAATGATGATGATGGTGATGATGGGTCCTGATGTCAGTAATTTGAAACTAACTCACAATATACAATTTTTATTAAATCTGGGAGAGAATGAGGATACAGATTTAATTTATATGGTTTTCATTTATAATCCCAAAGTTTTCCTTGTAACATACAAATAAAAATAATAATAATAATTTGAACAAAGAGATATAAAATGTTTGCAACTTTTAATGCCCATTGTTACATAAAATAATATTTTTTTGTTGCATATGTTGTTTGTTCAAGTGATAAAATTGCAAAAAATTTCATTATTATTGATTAAATTTTTATATATTTTTTTTTTTAAATAAAATTCTCATGAAACATTTCCTAATCGATATATCGAATATACAAAGTTGGATAGTTTTCAAGGAATGAACCACGCATTTCAATATGTTATTTCTTTGTTTTATTTTATTATATTTTTTTTTTATAATAATAAAGTTGCGTGACAAAAGCCCTACTTTCATACAAAATGGCTGTAATTTTTCTCTATATTAAAACTAATACACACACTCACATATTTTGTCGTTACGTTTAAATTTATATGTCGCATTATTTATTTATATCATCAACTGTGCTGTGCCACATACAACATACACACATAAAATTCATCAAGTATAGACACATTTTCATGTGACAGCATAATTATACTTTGTATTTCTAACGATTTTTCTCTATAAATGTTATTATTGTAACTTAAATTATATGAAGTCGATATTATTTTTTATTTCAGTTTACAATGTATGTTTATGACTAACTTCATTTATAATTTAATGTAACTTGAATGTAACGGTGTGGCATCAAATAATGTATGGGTACAGTTTTTTTTGTGATCCAATAGCTGTCACTCAATCGTTTTTTTTTTGCTTTGCTTTGCTTTTATTATATAAATCAGGTATGAAAGTATGACAAATAGTATAAAATGTGTATGTCTTTCTCTTTTTTACAATAAAATGATGATGATGATTTGAAAAAATTGTTGTCATTCATTTTCAATGTTCTTTATCATGTTCAGTTTTATACTCATGTGATTCGTCTAGTTTTTTTCACATATGGTTATTTTAGAATCTTCGAGTGATTCAAAGTGACTGTGACTGGCTTTATTTTTAAATGAGTTGGACTGTCAATCTTAACGTTGGCAATTCGATTCTCTTTTCAGCCATGAAACTTCAACAATCTCATATGTCGTGTTACTACGGCTACTGAATATGAGTGAAAGCCTAAATAAAGGTGGCAAATGCTTGAGATGACAGGATAAAATATAAGGCCCTCGGATGCTGATAACGGGTATGCACATTAGACCCAACTAATGATCTGAGTACAGGTTTAACTCATTAACTGCGACTGATTCGTTTACACTTACTTTGAGGTCACTTTTCTCGTTCAAATCAAAAAAACTCTTTGTCAATCTTTTTTAGAGTCTTAATTCAAGATATTTTATAGCAAACGGTTGAATCGTTTTTGAATTTTAACCTAAAACTAAAAATAATGAGCTAATCTTTTAGGGAAAGTCGCGTTTTATTCTCTTTCGTACATGCTTTCTGTGTGGGATGATTTAGCACTTATACGAATTTTGTTTTGGCTCTCCTGTAAAATTTTTATATGAAACCTAAAATTTTCACCGAATAGAAAAGTTTTCATTTTAACCTGAAGAATAAATCATAGAAAAACTTTTTGTTCAAAACTCATTATTTCTAGAAGCGGCAGTTGATAAGTTAATAGCCACCCTATAAACTATGCCTGACTACTTAAAAGGTTGCCTTCACTTGAAATTGGTAAAAATACACTCATTGGCCTAATTTTTTATTAAAGATATCTTTCAAATTTTGCAAAAAATCGAAAAATATGCATAAAACATCAAAAAAAGTCATTTCCAATCAAAACTAAGCTTCTACATTGATTCTGTGCCTTGTAAGTCGACGTTTATTCATGATCTTAAACATAGCAATTAAAACTCCGTTCATTATTTGTCAAAGCGAATAACATCATTATGTATCATGTAATGTATGAATTTGATATCAGTAAAAAGATAAATTCTTAGTTTTAATTCTCAGATATGTGAATCGTGAAATTTGCGATAAAACTATTTATCATTAATTTTATTACAAATATTAAATTCAAGTACAGTAAAACAAAAATGTCACGGTCTACTAAATTTCTGTAATAAATTGATAATATTTTTTAATAATTTTTTACTGGAAAAAAAACGTAACTTTTCATAATAACAAATAAATAGAGATAGTTATTATTAAAGTTTTCAAGTAGCCACTAGAGTGCACGTGCCTTTCATTATTTTCTTATTTCACTTTACTTTTTTTTTACTTATTACTTGTATTGTAGTGTGTTTAATGTTGTTGTCACGATAATGGAGATCAGATGACGAAGCACTCACTTCACGTAATTTGATTGATATAACATTAATTTTGAACAATAATCAAAATTTTACAGGTATGTACAACTATGAAATCAAGTAGTTATGGTCATTCATCACACTCTCTTTTTTTTGACTTCACATGTGTCATAGTTCTTAGTTAACTTTCAAGAATAAGTGATGTCAAACAACTCTCTTGAAAAAAAAAGATACAACACACACTTACAGAAATTTCTTGAGTTAATATTAAATGACAGAAACACAAAAGAATTACTTCAAGTGACGACTATCATGAGATTAGCTAAATTACATTATACCTTAAAAAAAATCATCATCATGTGTTATATAAGAAAGCACATTAATTTCATTCTGAACACTTTTAAATAGAAGTTTTTTTTTAAATTAACAACAAAAATGTATATGTTGAGATGAAATTAAAAAAAATTATGACGACGTGTCAGCGCAAATGAAATACACGTCAATAGTAACTCAAATCTATTTGCTTCATCATCTTAATTATATTTTATCTTGATCGATGTTATATTTTTTTTTATTTTATATTATTCATCTCATTTTCTTTTATATTATTACATTACACATTTAGTAGTGTCTTTTGCTGATCGTGGACTTGTATGTTAAATCATTATGTGTATTCTTTATTCTTTTCTTTTTCTCTTCGGTTCAACATAGCAATAGCACTCTATAAGTCTTATACAAAAAAAATTGACACTTTAATTACAATTTAAATTTTTTTGTGTCGTTTTTTTAGTATCTCTCTCAAATGTGATTTAATAGTCGATTCGATTTGAACATGAAACGTTAGTGGAGAGACGAAGGAAAATTTTTTAATATGTTTTGGGTATAAATATTCGTATGACAAGAAATGACTGACCTTTTGTCGAAAGATATAATTTATTATTGGATGAAGACAAAAAAAAATGATTATTATGAGTAAGAATTCCAATTTATTAATGATTTCTTTTTTTTGTTGCTGTGTGACTTTAAAGTTATGGCTACACGTAAAGGTTTGTTAAGATGACGCCGCGTGTTTATGAGCAAAATTGAAAATGGTCACGTTTTTTCATGATTGTAATTGGATGATGTTTATTAAAAAAACATAATGTTTAATTTTAAATGGAATTTCAATAATTACCTTATCACAACGAAATTTAATGACATTTGTCACATTTTTTTGGATTTTAAGACCCCTGGCCATTGTGGGCCTCTAAAGTGGAGTAAGCTGGTGCTTTTTCGTTACAAAACCAAAGTCCTTACATTTATTTGTCTGCAAATCTTACTAACACTTTGCATTGCTCCAAAAGGTCTAAATAATTGCTAAAGCACATTTTCTTCTATTTCAGGTGCTAAATTATACACAAATATATACCAACCAGAGGAAGGCCTCATATTTTTACAAATGCTTACAATCTATACAATAAATACTTAATACTTCTTAATTCTAACATTGCCTCAATACCATTGATACCCTAAAACCCCTCAAAAGCTCAGATTTCATAGCTGGAATAGACAGATTACTCTTCCAAAGATCGTTGTGGCTATTTATTGTACAACATACGAGTGAGAGATTTGTTTGAACCATAATTGCTCAAATGAGGTGGGACTTGAAATGGTTTCGGATTTCTTGTGTTATATTCATTTGAATTCAGGAAAATTTCTTGAAATACTTCAGGTAATCACGAATGAGGCCATTGATAAGCTTGCACATAAAAACAGTCTGTAGGTCTGAGTGCTGGTTCTCTTTTGAGTCCGCCTTAGAAATCTGATCTGATCTGAAGGATTGGCCCAACCACGTCCCCGGAGGACAAACTTCAGAAATAGTTTCTGGAATGACTCTATCCGTTTTTTATTGCAAGATCGAGTAGGGGTTCCAAGCAACATTAGTTCCAGTTTTGTACAGCGATTGTACAATTCATTTAACCGCCTTATTCGCATATTTTACAGGGAAAAAACCTTGACACAACATGTGATTTAAAGTGCCATTCTTATCTAATCTTAAAAGAATGTAAATTTTCATAAATTGTCCATCACACAAGTCGATACACTCGTTTTATATGAAAAAAAAATTGGACACATATTGGACAAAGTTACAATACTTGCTTTTGAATGCCAGAGGTCATTTTATATCCCATATCGTACATTGTTATTATTATTATTCCATCCATATCTCGAATACATTCAATTCTGTATTTTTTTTCCTGCGTTCTTACACATAAATCAAGTTTTTATGCAATTATTATTGAGTGTATGATATCTGCAAAACACAAAGAAGAATAAAATATTATTATTATTATGTTTATGTTATACTTACGTGCGAAATAAAGACACACAGCATAAAATATGTGTATCATGACGATGACCGAACAAAGTAAAATATTTATTATAAAAAAAAATTATCATTGCAAATCACACATAATGTTTATAAGAAAAAAAAATATGAAGAATGGCAACGAAAAAATAAAATACAGGAAAGAACAAGAAAATATTGTAAATATGTGTGTAGTGCGACACATTCCATCAACATTTTTATTCTCATACAACACCCTTTTATCTTTTCTTATGAAGCGCATTTATATTGTAGCAAATAATTGGCTGAAGGGTTCAAAAATATACACAATTTTTTTTTGTGTTTTGCCATAACACGTCTTTTATTCATGTGACACCGAGCTCAAATGTTAAAAATGTGAAACAAATCAACAATTTGATGATAAATTCATGGAAAACATTTATTCAAAACATAAAATAATCATAATAATAATAAAGATTAACCGGACTCTGATATTTTTGCAGAAACAACTCAAACACACACACACACATACACACAGTGATTTATCAAATTATATTTATTATTAATATGAATACTTAACGCCTACATATAATTTTTAACAGGTTTTATAATATTTTGTCGTTTCGGTAAAATATTAATAAAAAAAATATCTTTCAAAACATTTTTGTTTAACAACGTCCAATTTTTTCCTTGCCTTTCTTACATCCAAATGTGTGTGTCTTTGAATTAAAATGAATGAATGAATAAAAAAAAAATAAAATAAAATAACAATTAACTTTTAATCTTATAATATGAGCTAAAATTAGTTTCCTTGTATGTTAAACGTTTATATTTGATTGAAAATAAGCAATAAGAGGAGAAAAAAAGACAAATAACACACAAATGACATGATTGGATTTTAAAGTCAATTATAAACGGAACATGTAATAGAAATGCGAAGAAAAAAAAGCACATTATAAAATTATAAATAAATAAGAGACAATGAATAAGGTAATAATAATGATACTCACGCTGGTCAAAATAAGCCAATGGCGATGAAATTGTTTTGAAACAAAAATAAATTAAAAATAAAGAATATTCACAATTTACATACAAACACACACATAAACACACACTCACGTTAATTTGAAGTCATTTCGGGTTAGAATACAAAAAAAAAATAAATATAAAAGTAATAAAAGGAGATGAAAATAATAAAAGAATATAGAGACAATCAAATTTTTAAGCAAAAAGTCATTTGAAATGAAACACACAAAAAAATAAATATACAAAATAAATTAGATTCTGATTTGGATACAAATTTTCAATGAATAATGTTCATTGGATGATTTCGTTTTTGATTTGGTTTTCGCGGTTTCATTTCAAATTTGCATGTTTTTTTTTTTGGTTTTATTTTGATAGTTGACTTCCTCTTAAAAAAATAATGATTTATTTGATATACAATGTAATTTGTTGAAAATGATTCTCACTTTTGTGGACGATGGAAGTGAATTTTAAAGGAAATTGAGTGATAATTTTTTGATCTTTATGGGGTTTTTACCGATATTGGTATTTTAGAGCATAAGCTTATTGGAATGACGTTTTTTATTAAAACTTTGATGAAAACATAAGGACCTTAGAACCTTATAAGGAGGCCATGGAGGTCAATATAATGAGCCCAGAATTTTCCAGGACTTGAAAGTGAATCTTCAGCTTTGTTAAAAAATTTCGATTTTCAGGTTTTCGAAGTTACAATATGACCAAACGAGGCCACGATAATAACCTTGAAGATAATGTCGAAAAAAATTTGATACTTCCGACAAAAACTGTTCTGATAAGCATTTTGAGAATAAACACTAAGCCGGTTAAGGGGTGGATTGAAACTAACTAACGGCCCTGGCATTCTGTATGATTTTCTTTACAATTTATGCTAAACTTAACTTTCACAAGACGATCGACTGCGGCATTTCTGGCATTTGGAATGGCCAATTCGCCACTGAGCCGATTTAACCTACCTCATTTAGGCCAATTTTAGCTCGTTATTGTCAAGGCTTAATATTGTATTTTTGTTTCAAATTGAAAATTAATGTTCGAAAACTTTTCGATTACAGTTTTTATTTGAAAAAGCCTATCAAGGTTCAATGGGGCTCGACGAGCCTTAATTTAACTACTTTTCAGCACAATTTCAATTCAGGAATTTTTAGACTAAAATGAGTAAAGTAGCCATTTGACTTTACTTTTTTAGCCGCTTACTGATTTAACTTGAGTAGCTGCTCCAAATTATGCTTGTTAACACGTGGCTCCATCTATGAGCTTCGAGGAAAATTTTCATTGTCAAACTTCTTTTAATTCATATTTTTCCATAGTGCAAGAGTTTTCAGACTAAAATGAGTAATGCAGTCATTTAAATTTAATTTTTTAGTGGGTTACTGGTTTAACTTGAGTGCCTGAGTGTCTAAATTATGCTTATTTACATGTGGCTCCATCTATGAGCTTCGAGGTAAATTTTCAGTGTTAAACTTTTTTTAATTAAAATTTTCCCATATTTCAAAAAAACTTTTTTACAACGAAAATTAACATCCGAATCGTTAATTTCCAAGAAAATACACACAAAAAACACTTGATCCAAAAATAATTATTCATTCTATACCTGAAAGTTTGTACTTTTATCTATAACAGGTGCGAAATCGTACATAATTTACTTTTATCTTTCTTTTTTTGATTAAGTATTAAAACCCACTACACCATATCAAATTGACAAAAATTAAACCAAATCGTGTAGTGATGATGTTATACATTTTATTACATCTAATTCTTGTTGTCCTAAAGTCATTAAAATGACACCAACTTTTTTTTGTTATTTTTTCTCATTATTTTTTTTTAAATTTAACACAATAACAACACAACACACACCGATAATAATGATTTCTTTTGATTTTATTATGATTTTCAAGGTTTATAATAAAAGTAATAATAATAATTATAATGCCACATAAAAAAGCGAATAAGACAATTATCTACCTGTTTCTACATGTCGATTATAACAAATTTATAAGGAGGTGCTCAAGTCGATCAAGTGGAACAAACTTTATAGTATTTTGTATTGTAAAGTGTGTGAGAGAGAAAAATTTCCTCACTCTTACTTGGAATAATTAATGATGTCACGTTCTAATCCCCCATAAAATCCACAGATGAACTGGAATAATAAAAAAAGCGATGAATCTAAAGAAAGAAAGATCATCATTTCAAATTTGTCACGCATCCTTTACACAATAAGATTGTCTTTTGTTCGATTTTTACATTTTTTTTATAAATATCTGACACTTTTTTTCTTATTATAAATGAGTTTCGTCGCCGTCGTACTCATCAAAAAATAATCATGATTCGATTCTTTTTTCATATAAATTTAAAGTCAGACATAAATATTTTCTTTTGTAATATCATTTTTTTTCTTTCTAGACAAAAGTTTTCAGTTATCTGAATACAATTGAGATGCATAATAAAATGTCTTATCGCTTTTCAGTGTGAGGAATATTGATGATGATATTCATTTATATTATTATGATGATGATTGACCACCTAAACTTGTGTTGTGTGTTTTCAATTGAGAACAAAAAGTGCAAAAAGGTTATCACGATCAAAATTTTTGACTATTAAAACATACATTATTTATAATGATAATAATTTTAATAATGTAATATTTATTATTGTTTATTCAAAATGCAGGAAAAACTATTCACAATGATTTTGTGTTTTATTTATTAACTTAAATTGTGTTTATATGATGAATAAAAAAAAACTTGTTTGAAAAAACATTCAAAATACACATAATATACAAGAATTACAATATAAATGTATATAAAATAGCCCAAAGGTGTTATTTGGCTGGGTATCATTTTATTATTATTATATTATATTATTATAAAAATCTACACACACACACACACACATAAAATTTTTACTTCTGGACTAGGTTTGGACGAAGCTTTTGTTTAATACACATTAAAAAATATTTAGCATATGTGCATTATTTGCATATCTTGATAGAAATTGTTTAGTATATCAAACTAAAATGTATAAAAATACAAAAAAAAATTAAAATAAAAATGTCTATTCATCCGATACGATATGGACTAACTTTGATATATGTAATCCTCAGGCTAGTGGGCAAGGTAATAGTGTAATAAAATTGTGCACATAGGGCATTTTTGTATATGTGTATTTCTAGTGAAAAATAACACAAAAAAAATTTAAATGAAATGAAAAGAGAGACAATTCATTTATTGGGCGCGTCGACAATAAAATAATAGTTGTACAGGTTCAATTGTGAGTGAACATTATTTTGTATGCATTAAATGCCTTCAAGACACATAAAAATCGACTTTTGTTTTGTCTGTTGTTTGAATTTTTTTACGAAAGAAGTCAAATTATATGAAATCAACTACGCCCTATCTCTCTTCTAAAAGTCAATATTATAAAATTTATACAATTAGATTGTTTGTATTTTATCTGTAATGTATCTAAATAATGAAAAAAAAATAAACATAAGTCATGTCCAATAGTTCAAGAATATCATGAAACAAGTGTTTAGATTGGTGTATGTTAATTTATGGATTGGGTAACAAATTTTGATTGTTTGACCCAAAAATTATCTTGCAGATCATTAAAATTTCATGTTATTTTACTGTTATTACTCTGGTTTGATTCAAATTTGACTGGAATTACTTAAAAAATGCATATATCTGATTCAAGACAAAAAATATAGAATCACCTGATGAGATGCAATCAACCGATTTTGGATTTCTTTGAAAATTTTGAAATTTTGGCATTCGGAAGTTGAAGCATGTAAATATGCAAAAACTCGGTGAAGGTAAGGCCTTTCTCCAAATTTCAAAATTCATATTTTTGGCTGATATAAAAATATTCTAGGTGGGGTCGAAGTGGTTCGAGGCAGTTTAAGGTCTACTTGATGAGATGCAATCAACCGATTTTGGATTTCTTTGAAAAATTTTGAAATTTTGGTACTCGGAAGTTGAAGCATGAAAATATGCAAAAAATCGGTGAAGGTAAGGCCTTTGTACAAATTTCATATTCAATTCATATTTTTGGCTCATCTAAGAAAATGCTGTAGATTTTTTTAACAGTTTTGATTAAAAATGCAATTTAAAATGACCATTTAAATTAACCGTCACTTTAAACACAAAAGCAAAAAAAAAAATTACAAAAGCAAAGAACAAATAAAACAAGTATAATAAAAATTAATTCAGCCAGAATGAAACGAGACGAGTTCTTGAACAATAATAAATAATTATGAAAGATGGACACAAAAATTTTATACAGTAAACATTACTGGTACTTTATTATTATTATTTTTCATACAAATTAAAGATGAATAACAACAAAAAGCGAATCAACTTAGTAATTCGTTATACTTCTGAAAACAATATCTCCTTCTTTTCTTCATAGCATGGCTTGTGTATGACGATTCTGTGTATGAATATTTGCGGAAAAATATTTTATGTGAACAACAAGACAAAAAAAAATGTTAATAATATTTTCATAATCTTTTTGCTTTATCTTTTCAATAAAAATAATAATAATAATAACAATATGAGTGCACCTTAAAAGTGATCAAGAGAAGGACACAGTGCACAACATTTTTTGTTTTTAATTGCATTTGGAGGGCGTGTCACAAAAATGATGATATTTTAGTTTTAGTGGAAAAACACATTCCATTTTTTATTATTTAGCTTAACATTGTCTGATGATGTGATTTTACATGTGAGCCATTAATATTCTTATGAAAAATGACACATTATTTTTATGATTATAAATGGATTTAAAAGGTAACAACAACAAAAATATGATCATTACCGAAAACTCCTTTTTAATTAATTTAGAATATTTTTTTTGTTGTTTTCTCATTTAAACTTGAATCGGAACATGTTTTATTATTTTTTTTTCATATTCTTGCAATGTTGTATTTCAAGGGAATAACTGCCATAATTTACGATGACTTTTAGAATATGACTGGCAAAGTTTTTTTGTCTCAAAACTGATTGTTTCTTAAAATTAAAATGAAAAGTAAAAGAATGTAAAACTTCTGTTTTGTATGCAAAAAATTCATTGAAATATGATTTAAAGCTAATAAGCACCATAGAAATTTGTCGTGACTCGTGACATTGCTTGTAATACTATGCTCTAGGGACTTTATTGATTTCTTCACATGCTGAACTCGACTCACATGACATGATGATGATGATGACGCTTCATGGTATTGATGGTTTTTATGATATGAGAAAATTATTTGTGTAATGTTAGTTGTTTGTCATGTCATCATTTTAAAGACATTTTAGAAAATTTGCATACATTTAAATGTCAGGAGGGATTGAGGCAGTTAATCTTTGTGTCTGTGTCTGTGTGTGAGAGATAAAATATTCTTATACTCACACATTTGATCATCTTATAATTTTCTCTTCACAATAATAAAACTTTTTTTTTTCTTTAAACCATAATTTCATAGAAATAAAGGAATTTTTATAACATTATTTTAAAAGTGAGTTCAACAATAAAATGAAAAAAAAATAAAATCGTGACAGTTAAAAGCAATCAAGACAATAAAAGGAATATAAGGGGCTTTTCAAAATTGACATTAAAATTGTCCTCACAGATCATCAAAGTCATTGTTCTTTGTCATCGGCCGTCTCGATGTCAAAAGGAATAAAAAAAGAAAATACAAAAGACAACGACAGAGAAACCACATCAATTAACAATTTTATATGGATTCGTTGATTTAAAATTTTTATAATATATTTATTGAGCTATATCCTCCCATTTAGCTCATTTTTATGATATATTCTGGACTTTTATTAATGATAATTCTTCATTTACTTAAGAATAATAGAAGAAAAAAACCCAGCGTTGTTCTCCGGTGATGATCCAACGTAATATAAAAGACCGTGCACAAAAGAAATAAAATATTGTAAAAGATTAATTATAAACTTTTTTTTTTGTTTTGTTGCTGTTTAATTTTAAATAGAATATCATATACATTTATTGTTTGAGTTGCCTCTGATCTAGGTAGATGATGATCGTCATCATTTAATTTTTTCTTTTTATATTTTAAAACAATTTTTTAATAACCTTTACGTCCCCTGATATAGTTTTTTTTTCTGAAAATCATCATTGAAATACACAATATGTGTGATATTTTTCATTTTTTCAGGAATAAGACCTGTGATGACTAGAGGTAACGTGCCATGAATGATTTGAGTGAAGAAACCAAAGCTAGTGGAGCAAAAATATTAAAATGAAGCTCTTCAGACCTGGTTTCGTTCAAAAAACTGACCAGGCCACTATGACTTTCAATTCTGTGACCTGATATTTTGCGATAAAGTTGAAATTCATCTCATTTGCTTCACTGTATGTCAAAAATAGCCTCAAGACTCTCAGCAAACGGGATTCTCTGCTTGGCATTGAGAGGGAGATCGACCGGGATTAAATTGTAGCTCACTTGCCGCACTGTAAGTTGAAAACGCCCCGCAAACTACCTCCATTTTAAGCATAGACTAAGAAAGTGCTCATATTATTCGAAATTTTCCATCCAAATTAACAGGAAATGCGTTAAAAATCACATTCGTAAAACATCCTGCGAGCGTCAATCAAAGATCTCCGTTTGCGGACCAAGTTCATTTGTACTGTGGAGCGTTTTCAATTTACAGTGTGACGTTTTTCCTCATTTATATATTCAAAAAACATTCTTAACTTGACTAGAATCGTGATTGACCTTCGTTTATCAGTGCTTTCACATAAAAAAATAAAACAAATTTAAATGAGAAGAACACATATCATCTTCTCATCATTTACACATTTAGCCTTAAGTAACATTTCAAAAAAAAAAATACAATAAAAGTTAAGGTAATAGCATAAAATTAAATAAAAAAATGAAAAAAAACATGTGTCTAAGCGATTCTACAAGAGACAAATGAAATAGGTCATTTTTCTCAAATTATTAATGTTTTTTAATATGAAACATTTAAAAAAAAAAATTAAATATAAAAAAAGACCGACTTGCATCTAGCGCTGGCGCTACACATCATTTGTCGTCATCACCATCATCATCATCATCTCCTAACATCAAACAAGGAGATTTTGATCGAGATACTAATTGTTTTTCTTTTATCCTAATTCCTTTTTATTTTTCTATGAGAGTGAATTTGTGTGCCAAGGAGTGACGTTGTCATATTATTGTATAAGGATAAGAAAAAAAAATAAAAAAAATTGATAATCATTTGTCAAAATTCCCTTTTTCTTATACATTTTGCAATAAAAAAATAAAAATAATAATAGAGGAGAAAAAAAGGACAATCACAACAATAATGAGACTAAAGAAAAAAGTCAAGTGCATGACATTGTTGCTTTTTGTTCAAAATCTTGTAATAGGATCAAAAAACTTGAGAAGAAGAAAAAAAATCAGGTGTATTACGATTATTATTATTTTTTTTCTTTAATTTCAATGTGTCGTCCCATATTATTATTATTGTAAGAAAAAAAAGAAAAGAAAAACACATATAAAAAGATTTAACACAAATATAATTATAGAGTGACAAAAGGACAGACAAATTTTTGATCCTCTTCAATCTTCCTTTGTAATGTGGTTTCACTCAATACAATCATAATCTTTTAACATCTTAGATAAACTGTTATTATTATTATTGCATTTTATTTTTTTTTTCTTTAAGGTATTTGATATTTTTTCTTGATTTTATATTTTATAAGTGTGCTTTGTCACCACAATTCACATAAAGGTAAAAAAAACATATAAAATGTCACTTTATTTTTCCCACAATTGTTCCATGGATTTGCTACTTTATTTACACAAAACTCGTAAATTTACAATGAAAATCATGATTCTACTAATTTGAGACGACTTTGAGATAAAAGTATATAAAAAAAATTTGAATAAATAAAGTAAAAGTCCTCCTATTAACTGTCTGCTCAATTTTTTTATTCTAAATTTTTTAATATTTTTCCCCATGGGTGGTCATTTAACTTAACAAATTCGTATAAAAATATAGGAATAATACTCACACACATAGTTTTAGAGTAAAAAATATGATCAATATTAAAAAAAAAATATCATCACCCAACTTAATATTTGTATCATTTATGATTATTATTATTATTATTATTTATAGAGAATAAAATAAAGGAAAGGTCAAAAAAAATGTAAAAATGTATGTTAAAAGGTTGAGACTACTACTAGTAGATATTCTCATTTCAATTTCAATTTCAATTTAGAGAGAAGGCAGGAGGGAGAAATCTTTTAATATGAAAAAAAAAAATTAAAACTAGAACATTTTAAATCATAAAAACGTGTGTATTTCTTCTGTGTGGTGTCTTCCGACAAAGTGAATTCAAATCAATGTGAAATATAAAGGAAAATGCGCTTGAAAGGGGATTTTGCTTGTCTGTGAGTACTTTTGTGTTTGATTTTCATAACAGACACTGAAATAATAAAAATTGATTCACTTTTCACTTTCTTAGGAGCGGATTTCCAAGGTTTTGACATTCAATCTCCGGTTTTCAGTAAAAATTTGTGTAGAGATCGATTTTGACGTGATTTTGGCAATACTGATTTGACCTAGCTTCGGATGCTTGACTTTATCTTCATGTCTTATGCAGTGCCCTTCGACTCTTTGAACCTTGAAAATTGCAGAATAGAGCTTTCTTTGGTCCCATTGAAAAACATGTTGCGCGATTTTGTTTTTTAATCAGGGATGGATTGAAAATTAACGGTCTTGGCATTCTGTATGATTTTCTTAAAAATTTACGCTAAACTTAACTTTTACAAGACAATCGACTGCGATCTTTCTGACATTTGCCGGATTGCCAGTATGGCCCGCTCGCCACTGTTTTTAACTTAAATGCACTTTCATTCACGCTTTTAAGATGCATGTTTCCCATATCATTTCAACATTTCATAGGTTTTGCGGCTGTTTTCCTTTAACTGTCCCTATTGACAACAGGGGGTGCGTTTATAAAATTAATACCAATATTTTAACAATAGAGACACGTAATAAAAACAAAACGATAGTCATATTAAAGAATAATAAAACCTGAAATGTTTCTATTTAAAAAAAGAAGAAAAAAAATTATTAATTTTTATATTTATTGAGAACTATAAAGCGACACATGTCATCATCATCATCCAAAGAAAGAACGAACACAACACAGAAAAAAAGGAACAATCAATAAATTTAAGATCATAAATTAATTAGTTATTGCTTAATTTTTACACGACATTCATCAGCTGTTATCTTACTAATTTTCAGTGATATAACGATGAATTTTAGTCCGTATTGGTCAACTTTGGTCAACCAAAATTTATCCTTTTACCATATTCAAATATAACAATAAATAACTTGTTTGGCGTCAATTGTCTGCACTTTTTGTCTTTTCAAAATATGTTTTCGGGATAAATCTCAAGCAATTTCAAACAAAGCACAAAAAAAATGATGAGATGAATGTTAAATGAACAATTGAACACACAAAAGGAGAAAGAGATCCGGATTAGCAAAATATTGAACTTTTTGGCATATTTAATTGTATTTGGTCAATGAAGATACTTGAAAAACAATTATTAAACAAAAAAGCAAAGAGAAAAATTATTTAAACTACTAATAATAAAAACAAATTGGATTAAATTATGAATTGTTATTATCCTTTATGTATGGCATTTTGCAGAGGAATAAAAGGAAAAAATTATGCTACTGTTTGATTTTTAATTTGTATTTATTTAATATTTTTTTACTTTTTTTTTGAAAGATGTGTGGCAAATTTATAATGATAGCGCCAGCTTTTAACAAACCAAATGTCTTTATCGGTATCCATGCACAAACGTATCATATGCTCATTACTTACTTTAATAAAAAATAAAAAAAAAATACAAAAAAAAAATAAAATGAGGCTTAAATACAACAAAAAAAACACACACACAAAAAGTGTAAAGCACAAACCAACATTTCTTATGAATAAAACATGAAGCTGCTGCGGCTGATGTTGAAAAAAAATATTATAAGAAAGAAATAAATTTATTTATTTATTTACTTAGTAATTTTTTTTATCATATATGAGCAACATTACAACAAAGTGAATGAGAAGCGCTTATGTATTTGAATAAATGATAATGAAGTAACTAAATATGGAGTGGTGATGATTAGTGATGAGAAATTTTTTGTTTTGACAAATTATATCTTTTTTAATTCAGTGTCATGGATCAACCATGACGTTAAATTCAGTTATCTTTGACACCATTTTGAGTATTTGTGTCCTTCAAGTTGACATTGTCAGCTCATGCAGTCACTGGATCATAAATTGAACGAACTTTGAGGACATTGCATTTCAAAAAAAGAATTAAATTGAAATTTTTAATTTGTTTGAGGGCTCATTGTTGGCTTAGTGAGTCCACGTTGTAAAATAAAGATTTTTTTTTTTGAGCTGAAGTTGAACATTTTCAGTTTTCCTGATTTTTAAATCTCGTTTGCGAGTTTTTGGTATGACTCTATTCGTTTTTTATGCAATAGCGTGTAGTAGGGGTTCCAAGCAACACTAGAATATTCCAAAAGAGGTCTCACCAGAGCACAGAATAGAGATTTTGTTACAAATGGATCGTCAAATATCTCCGAATTTCTCTTGACAAAATCTAACATTCTGAAGGCCTTTGATCAATTTGTTGATCAATATGGGAGTTAAAATCGACATTAGATTGCATCAGTACATCTAGGTCTTTCATTACGTTAATTCTCTCCAATGATTCTCCATTTATCTATAAATTGTATATGTTGTCATTAGTACGCTTACGGTGAAAGGATATGGTTTTGCACTTAGGAATATTAAGAGACATGCAAAAGTCACGACACCAATCAGAAAGACGATCAAGATTGTTTTGTAAAGTCTTTACGTCACACAGAGTCTTTACAGTTCTGAATATCTTAAGATCGTTTGCATATAAAAGGAACTTGCAGTCATAAAACATGTTACAGATCGAGTTGATGAATTAAATTGGCTTCATGTGGCTTCTTTGAGGAACTCCGGACCATGAAAATATCAGGTTTGATATGGAAGGCCCTATGATTAATTTCTGTGTTCTACCTTTCAGGTATGAGGCAATCCGTTCTACCGTATCATTGGGCAATCCACTTGACTTTGTTTCACTTTGAGGTCCTTTGCTTGGCCCTTTCTAGCCAATTTTCATTGAAGTGAGTATATGAGTTTTGTGGCCTTCGCTGACAATCGATTCCCTTCATTTTGTTCAAAATATGCAAATAAAATCAAATCAATTCAAAAATACCTTGAATTTATAAACTCATCAAATTTCGTATAAATTCAACTTGAAATTTTACATTTCACTCTTCGAATATTTGCATTGAATCCATCCATTATTTCTATAATTTATGAATTAATAATAACAATCATAATTTAATATAATACGTGTGAGCTCATGGTAAAAGTAAATACATATTTACACACTTTTTGATAGATTTCTCGTTTATTTTCATTATTATTTTATGAAAATGTGAATATGCGAGATGTGTATTTGTTTTAAACATTTTTAAATAAAAATAATATTGCATGCAACAGTTTTGAATGTTTTTTTATCATAATAATTTTATTTTATCAATGATATGGAAAGAGATTGCGGGTGGCATGCCAAAGTGATAAATAAATGTACCTCTTACTTATTTTACATGCATTTTAACATGAACAGCAAACATATTTAAACATCTTAAATTATCATATCAAAACATTTAAACATAAATTGATTGTAATTATGAAGGATTATATACAATTCATACATTGTAATTTAATAATAATTATTATTAATATTAAAAATAAATATGTATAAAATTGACACCCTTGATTAAGAAATTGAAATATAGAAATCGAATAATAATAAAATTACAACTAATAATTAACTTATATAAAATTACATGTTGAAATCATTTCAAATAGTAATAAATTTCTCTTTTGTTTTAATTTTAATTTAATTTAATTCAATTCAAATATGTGTGTAATGCATATATATAAAATTATGATTGTAAGACAATTGAAGTTAATATATGATTGTTTTTCGCGTAATATGATCTCCCTCTAAAAAGCAAGAAAAAAAAAAGAAAAATGTACTTTGTGTGTGTACTTGAGAGTTGCACAACAAATATTTACATTTTCTTACTACTCATTGTACTTGTTACACATTTTTAATAATGTTTCTTAATTGTAACGCATCTTCATGCAGCTCTTATTTGTACATATTTTTTCTGTATCGCTGATTATTTAGGGAAAAATTTAAATATAATGTAAAATATAATCAAAATAAGCTCATTAGTATATGAATATATATAAATTTTTACACATCAACACATTACACGAGACATTGTGACGTGTCTTCAACCTGCAATTCTTTATTATTCCACAATTATATACAATTTATTATTATATTATATTATATTATATTATATTATAATATTTTTTTTCGTTGTATATTGATTTCAAAATTAATCACATATCGTAATATAATAATCTAATATATGTATTTTTATTGTTATATTAATATGATGGCAATATATATGAATAAAACGCATCACTGAAATTGAAATATGTATATTAAAAAAAAAATATAAAATAAAATAAACATATATGAGGTTATATTTTAATACATGACAGCGCGTGGTACTGTGAATATATTTGCAATAATAATAAATTATTTGATGATTTTCTGTATATATGTGTAAATTTTTATATTATTCTTTATGTATATAAACATTTAACTTTGCAAACATTAAAAGTGAATATTAAATGTTTTTTTTTGTTTTCAAAGAATACTTTACTTGTAAGTTGTAATGAATGTATTTAAAAGAAAATAGACAGGTGATAATGAATATTAATTAAAATATATGTACTTTTAACTAACTTCCACACATCGCACCGTATTTGACCAATAATTAACGTTATATACATGTGGCATTCCATTCTAAAGTGAGTGCCGATCACAATTATCAATCTGAGTGCACAGGCATATGGTCCATGAAAAAATATGAAACTTTTGTTCTGCGAAAATTTTTGTATTTGCCCTAAAAACTGAAAAACAAGGATTTCAAATATTTTTTTATCTCTCAGTTTTAATTTACAAAAATGACATGGTTTTGTATGAAATAAATATGATGTTTGTTCTTGAAAGTTGTAGATAATCGTTTGGAAAAAAAAGTTTTTATCTACCATTTTACATGTTTTCATACAAAAAAATCGATTTTTCGTCAAAAAACAATTTGTTGAAAAACAATTTTTTAAATTTTTGATTTTTTCGAATAAAATCGTATGCTTTCAATGTATTTAGACGAAAAATCGATTTTTTTGTATGGAAACATGTAAAATGGTAGATCAAAACTTTTTTCTCCAAACTATTATCTACAACTTTCAAGAACAAACATCATACTTATTTCATTCAAAACCATATCATTTTTGCAGTTTGAAGTTGAAGAATAGAAAAAAATTGAAACTCTTGTTTTTCGGTTTTTAGGGCAAATATAAAAAAAAATTCGTAGAACAAAAGTTTTATTTATTTGATGGATCATTGGACCATACAGACACTTGTGATTCGCACTCACTTTAGAATGGAAAGCCACATGTATAAGAAAGTTTTATTTTTTTTTGTAATGATTATTAATAAATTACACATTATTAAAATTAAATTTAAATTAAAAAAAATCAAAATGAAAAAAATACTCGTTGAAAGAGTTAAATTACAATAAAAAAATTAAAATTAAAAGAATTTATTGATTGATTCCGGTTTATTATTATTATTATAATTTATACGTTACAATCATGATAATAATAAAAAAACAGATTTTGTCTCTTTTTAAATTCAATTTAACAAAAATTTTATGTTTATCTGTGTTATTTTTTTTTTATTCAAATTTTTATTACACAATACAGACAAAAAATTTCTTACATTTCAATCATAATACACATTTAAACGTATTAACAAAACAGTTCCATCATAAATATTTCTTCGGTTCTTTTGTTCATTTCAGTTCTAAACACAGTAAAAGGGGACAATATATGATCATAAAATACAAATAATTTTATGAATGACATATAATTTAGTAATTAGCAGCCTCAGTATGTGATTTAAAAGAATATTTTAAAGTATTTTAGGTAGAATTTGGTTTTTTTATTTTAAAATTGTATATTTTACTGCCCTCATTCTTCTTCTTATTATTATTATTTTATTTTATTATATTCGAACAAGTATAAAAAAATGTTTATATATGATATTTTGTCATAATGCGGTAATTTTCAAAAAGGAAGACATGACAATATAATAAATAAATAAACAAAAAATAACTCATATTCCTAAACTAGTTTTAAATGAAATAAAAAGAAGCCTCTTTGTTTATCACGACACAACGACAATCTATAAATATACATGGCAAATAATCATAATACTAATAATAATAAACCCGAGAATGTGGAACACAGATAAAAAATAAAAAAAAAGTACAACAAAATAAAATTTATTTTAATATAAATATACATGTGAATTCCGAGAACAAAAAGGGTGCAAGTTTTATTACCTTTAAATGTAATATTACATCCATAACTTTAAACTCTTTTCTTTAAAGTTAAGTTTCCATATCAGTTCAATTTACAACTTGATCCTTTTATGATTGTGTGCATGGATAATGTAAGGTAAAAAATATTTAAACATTTAAACAAATGTGTGTTTCGGACTTTGTCAAAATAAAGTTTTTTTTATTGCTGCAATTAAACCAGTTTTTAAACTTAATCCATTTTTTTTTTGTTTTATGTGTATCATATGTCATGGCATGTAATGATGAGGATTAATATAATATAATTTTTTATTGAAATTTAAAGTTATATAAAATTAAATTAAATTAAATTGATTGTCCATATTATAATTTTTATTTTTATATAAAAACATGTGCAAATCATTCTATTTGAACCAATTCTATGTATATTATATACATATTTAATATGAATATATAAATAAACGAGAACAGAGCGACAATATTCGACCAGAAGTCGTGTGTCTCCAAAGAGTTTTGGTAACGCCCTATTTCCATATAGGCTAACATTAGCAAAGAAGAGACACATTATATTATTTGTATTTGTCTCCTGCTTTTTCTATACATTTATACACAAACACACATTATTATGTATAACATTCTCACTATACATTTATCCAATGCGATGCTCTGTTAAAGCTCAGAAAATGTACAATATTGATGGGTATAACAAAAGTATATATCAACAAATTTTGTCTTTTTGAGTCTTTTTTATATTATTTTTCACACACAGCGACCAGAATAAGAGCCTCACATACGGTAGCTTATAAAAATATTATAAAAAAAAATTATCCATACATTTATATGTGAGTCTGTGTGAACAGCAACAACAATGTTCAATATGTTTATTTTTTTTTAAGTTTAATAATGCTACAAATGTACATATTTTTATATAGATACCACAATACGATCGTCAATGACGAAGACGACAATAATATAACGATGTTACACATTATATATACACATAATCATATTTCCCCACCACAATTTTATATTTTATATCATTGTAAGCATAAGCAACACACATAAATGAATGTATTTTGAAAAATTTTGTCTCTCTCCCACTTCTTTTTGACGATTTTTCTATACTCTTTGAGTCACCACAACTTCGTGTCCTCGTTGAAAATACAAAAAAAAATAAAACAGTCACAATATATACATAAAATTGCATCAAATGAGCCAGTGTATGTCTGTATGTGTGTGTGTACGGAAGAATATTGTCAACATAAACATAGAATTATGTTTGGAAAATTTTTATATTATACATGTACAGGAAAAAATCACACATTATTTGTATAACACACACACAAACACACAATTATTATTATTATTATTATAGTCATCGTATTGTCGGGGACAACAACGTCGTTTTTTGCTTTGAACATTTAATGTATACATACACACATATACACACACACATTTATATGTGTGATTCCTCCACCCTCTCTCAATTTTTAGCTTTTCTGCTTCTGCTGCTGCTGCTGTTTCAAATACACAACAAAACTTTTTTCTATACAACTTCATATATATAAAATAATGTTTTAGTCTTCAATATACATCTTATCGGACGACACCTGACTTCTTTGGACTCTCTTCGTCATATTAAAAAGTTCAATATTTGATTCAGTATTATCTCAACTTGTTTGATGAGCGATTGTGTTTATACAGAAAAATTTTAGAAAAAAATTAATATTATTTTTAATAATAATAATAATAATATAATAAAAAAAATTATACATATTAAATTAATTATAACATATTTAAATTGGATTTTATTTTTCAAGTTAGTGACAATTTATTATTAAAAATTATTCAAAAAAATTAACAATAAAGTGAATTTAAATTGAAATTGAAATACAAAAAAAATAGAAGTTGATTGTCACCAAATTAAGAGACAAATTTGATTTTGATAAAAAAAAAATGAATTTAAATTCAAAGTCATCAATAAAAAATTATTAAATAAAAAATCAAATCAAATTATATTGAAAGATAATAAAAAGAATAGAAATAATAAAGAAAATTCAATTGAATTTAAAATTAAAATAAAAGTAAATCAAGGATTTTTTTTTCAATAATTTTCTTTTATGAAAAAAACAAAAATCTGTGTTAAATTTGAAAAGCTGAATGACTCAATGAAAATTAATAGAAAAGTAAAAGAAAATTCATCAATAAATAAAAAAAAAATATGTTTTGTTATACAATTAAAAGGTTGGTTCATTTTTTTTTTTATTTTTTTTACTGTTTAAGTTTTGTTTAAAGTTAAATTAGTAGAATTTAGGATATTTGAATGAAATTGTAAGAATTAGAATTAGAATCAGATGAGCCATTGAACGAATCCCGTTTTGTCAAAATTTATTATGAATTTAAAGAAGATTTTGAAACTATTTTTTTTAACAAATAACTGACATTTATGATTCAAGTATCGACAACTTTTCAAAATGATTCTTAAGAATGAAATTAACACAAAAATTTGTAAAATTCAAGTTTACTATGAAAAATGGTAAAATATGCCGCCATAGCTGGGTTAAGTCACTTAAGTGATGGAAATTCATTTTCTACTCTTTGAAAATCACTTGAAATGTGTTAAATAAGAAGATAACTAAGTAATTTCCTTAACCCTTCATCACACAATTCATTTAAATGAAGTGACATTGAAACAGGAATACGAAAGAGCTCATTTTTCAGTGCAGTTTTACGGTTGAAGTCGTATAGAACCCCATATTCGGCAAGGAGTTTAGATTGCTTCAACAATTTTTTTAATGCAACAAAAATTTGATATGATCATTTTTGAAATTTACATCTCAGCTCAGATAACATTTATTGAAAAACTGATTAGATTGAACACGTTAATTTTTTCTAATTATTTGACCAATATTTTTCATGAAAGATAATCAAAGGACCAAAACATAGATTTTCATAAGAAATCCCTTTGATACATGAAGGGTTAAAAAAATTTCAAATAAATTATAAAAGTTTAATTAGAAATTCAATTGTTATGAAAACTGTAGAGAAAAAAATTTGAAAAAAGGAATATTTTTGTGAATCTTAATGAAATAATTTAAGATTTTAAATAATTAATTTAATTCAATGTATCCCCAATTCACTCAATTTAACCTCCGACTATCATTTAATATAATTTTGATTGTAAAAAAAATATCTTTTAATTAGTGACTTGCCTTTAAAAGAAATTTTATGAATTCAATTCAAAGAACTTCTGACCTTAAACAAATTTTTGACATGTAAAAATACAATTTCATGTAAATTTCAAGACAACTGTGTCCTTGTCCAGATCCCTGACCGATTTTATGAGATGTTAAAGGAAATCAATCAGAGTCAAAGAACGTTTTCTAATTGAAATTTATTTTGAAAAGTTTAATTTTACTTGGAAATCCTGTCAATTTAACTTCATTTCCTTGCAGCACCTTACTTTATTTTAGCATTTCAAATTCTTATTAAAAAAAATCCATTTAATCCATACAAATCCTTACTTTAAACGCATCCACACACAAAATTCTAACTTACACCAACAAAAAAAAATAAAATTTATTATTAAATGAGGTGCAAAAAATTTACGAGATAAATATTTTAATCACCGTCGGACTTGTTCAATATACATAATTTTGTGTTTCTCAGAATCACAACAAACAATTAACGATTTAACACAGTGATTTTCATTTTGTCCCATGAATTGTCATCAATATAGTTATAAAAGTTTTTTTTTAACTTAATTTATTCCGTAATATCATCGTAAGATTTATATTATTATTATTTATGTGTACAGAAGATGAATAAACAAGAGCAACTAATTTAAATTTAAAAAAAAAAGCTATTAAAGAATTTTTGTCGCTCACTTTTTTATGTTTATGTTTAATTTTATTATTATTCTTAATTTATTTATTTATTTATATTCTTTTTTTTAATTTTTAATAATTTAATGCATTTAAATCATTATTCATATTTTAATTACCTGTCGAATGTTTAATATATTAGAATACTTTTAACAAAAATTTATTAATAATCATAAATATTTCGTTATGTGTGTGACAGAAGACGATAAAAAAATACATGAAGAGAGTGATAATAAAAAATAAAACTTTTGCGACATTGTGTGTGATCTGGAGCTTGTGCGGGCAGTTAAATATGACATACATGGAACGAAATTAACATTTTTTTGTGAGACATTTCATGGAAATGAATCGAAATTTAATTACAAAGCGGTCACCTTAAAAATTATTGTCATTTTTTCATTGCTATGATGAGAAATCTTTATTAAAATTAAAATGATCTTAAATCAAAGCATGAACTTTTTTTTGTAATATTATTTTTATTCAGATACGGGATTGATGATGATGATTTACTTTTTTTTACTTTTATTAATAATACGTTTGACAAACACTTTTGTCTCGATTCTTGTGATTTTTGTGATTCTTGTGATGTGACACAGTGAGAAGTATCAAAAAAAATTGTGTGACATACCATGACATGATGAAATTTATAATATTAATTTTTTTTTTATAATACATTTTTATATTGAAATCCTATAAAAATATTATTTAAAGTAATGAGACAATATCGTTTGACGTTAAGATCGTGAAACAGCATGTGATCACCACAATAGGATACTTCTCATTTTTTTGTCATATTCCTTGTGTAATTTCAATGATTAGTCATTTTTATATTCGATTTGTATGAAATTTGTAGATATTGAAGAGTAAAAAAATTTAAATCTTGTCAACTGATTTATAATAATAATTTAACATTAAATTGATGTTCAATGTGTCACTTTGAACGCAAAGATATGACAAAGATCAATTTTTTATTATTGTAAGAGTTTGTATTTGACGTCGTTGTCGTGCACGAATAAAGATCAATGTTGTAATTAATCATGAGATATGTCAAAGTAATTTTTAAATGATGATGACTTTAAATTATCATTCTTGTCCCTAGAAATCACATTGCTCACGGCTTTCTTGTAATCAAACACATCACATGTAAGAAAATATGAGTTATTATAAATTAATGACATTAATTTAACAAAATCCTATCAATTTTAACTTGAATATAACATCAAAATTGTGATTAAAATTACATTTAAAAAAAAACATAATATAATTGATGTTAATATTAAATAAAATAATTTAACTAGTCAATCAAGAGTTAAACATTAACATTAAACAAACTGTGGGAATATCATTGTACGTATGTATGTTTGATATATCAAAGCCATAATTGATTGTGAAAATTCACCATTTCTTCTTCAAAAAATTCATGAAAATAAAATTGGAAAAATAATAATAATAATTTAATATTAAACATTATAATAAAAATAATACTTTCCCCGAAAAATACACATAAAAGTATAAAAGTAAAAAAAAACATTATTTTATTATTATAATATATCATTCAAATATCATTTGAAATTTGAATTTGAATTTAAATTGTCTACAAATTGTAATTTTTTTTGTTGTATATAACAAACATTTAATATATACATAAAAAAAAAAAAACATGTACAAAAAATGTATGCATTTGATTTACACTTTTAAATTAAAAAGAAAAAGCTATCCTGAAATGAAATTTAATATAGAAATTGTGGTTTTCCAATCAAAATATGGTTTTATTATTATTATTTTTATTGTTATTCAATTGGATCTGCAATGTAATTTCATTATTATTATTATAATGTTTTTTTTTTATATAATATACATTGTATTTCCCTAATAATGTTTAATTTTTTTGTTGTTTTTAATGTCATGTATTTTTTTATTAAAATTTTACTTGAAATTGATTCATTTTCAATTTCTTTTCCTTTAAAATTCAATTTTTGCCATAAAATTAAAAGGATTTTATACATTATTAAAGAAAAATCTATTTTTAACTGCATTTTTATTGTTTTGTATTGTTTTATTCTTATTACTCATAATTTTAACATCAATATGCTATTTTTAAATATTTTCTGTTAATCATTTTCCTTATAACATTTAACATATTAAACATCATATATCAAGTGCTGTTGTTACTTACATGCGATTTTTTTTTATTATTTTTATTTTTTATTTTACATTTTTTCACATATACAATGATTGAAGCAAAATTAACCAGTAAACACGTTTTAAGTTTTTGTATTTTTTTTTCTTACTCATTTCATTTCAAACCTTATGCAAAATCATACTTGACTACAACTAAATACTGTTTACATGAAGTATTAAATTCATGCCAATCAAATTAATACTATTTGCGCGGTTGTATATGTAAGTTATATGAATGTTATACATAAACCACATGCATTATTGTAAGTTTACACACTAAACAGCAGTAATTGTGTGATTTATAATGTTTTATTACACAAAATGTACATGATTGTACTCCAAAGAGTTAGTTTGATTAATATTTTTTTATAATTTTTCTTTTTAGTGTTTAGTGTACATTAGTGTATATGTTTTTTTTTATATTATTATTTTAATATTAAATTACAAAGGATGTGAAAGTGTTTCATTATTAATTTATTATTTTTTTATTATTTTGTATTTTTTATATTGATTACTGTTCAAATTTAATGTTTGATACAGTTTTTAATTTTGTTATTTCAATGCAATTTAATGTTTAAATTCAATGTATATGTCATCATTATAATTTAAACATTATTAATTATTATTATTATTTAATAAAATATATGATAATTATATATTTTTTATATATATTATATAACTCATTTAATGATAATAATTAATAGTGTTTAAATGGTTTGAATAGTTCATTTACTTTTTAAAAACAAAACAAACTTATATTTCCTTAACAAGTTCACAAAACATATATTCATATAAATAAAAAAAATCATCATCATCATCACATCATTTCCTATGTGTTAATAATATTCAGCGCTCTTTTATTATTATTATTATACATATATTATGAGAAACTTGTTTCACTTAAAAATAAAATATTTTATATACTTTGTATTATAGTTCATATTAATACTAATAATAATACATAAATGTATATACAATGTATATGTATGACCTTGTATTGCCTTGTAAGTATAAATTGGCGCTTATATCTCTTTTTTTTTCATTGTATTTCATTATGTTTAATTTCATGATTGATAAGTTTATGTATATATAACTTTATATTAAACATTATTAATGTTATAATAAGAAAATATAATGCATATTACTAATTATAATAAAAAAATTATAAACATTATTATAAAAACTTAAAACAAATTTTGTCAAATTAATATTAATAATTATTGTAAACAGTACAAATCATAATAATAATAATAATAGAAAATTTAATGTATATTAACTGTATATTAAAAATGTAACATCCATATTGTTTTACTTTTCTTTATGTACATTAAACATAACATTAAACATATATGTATAATAATAAAATTAACCGTGTATTTATTATTTTAATACACAGTTATGAAGTTAATGTTAGCACATTTTATATGTTATTTATACAATATTTTACACATATTCGCTTCACCTCTTTTAGCAACAAAAAACAACAACAACAAAAATTAAAAGAAAAAAAGTTCGTTCAATACCGTTTTGTAATGTTATGTATATAAATTTATACATTGGACATAACGAGAAGACACGTTATTATGATAAAAATTAAAAATATAAAAATAAAACTATACTAATACTAATAATAGATACCATTTTTCTCTTCTTCAGTTTCTGTTGAAAAGAAATTATGAATATTTATTTGTTTATTTCATTTACACGTTTAAACTAACAGTCACATTATTATTATTTTTTATTATTATTATTGTCCATTAGTCAAAAACATTATAATTGTAGGTTGTGTTCTGAAATGTTCAGAGTGGAATGACAATGTTTCGAATATTATACACCATGTGTGACAACGTTTTGTATATTTTTTTTATAATATTTTTTTTTACATTATTGTTATAATTGGAATAATATGGATGGAAAATTAACATACGGTTATTAAATGGACATAAGGAGAGACATGAGTTACTTATTAGTATAGTGTGACATATATTTAATTATAATGGAGTTAATAAATAAAATAAATGCTACTTATGTGTAACTGTGACTGTAAATTTGTTTGTACACAAAAATTGCATGATATTATTAAATTTTTAAATATTACGAATGATATACAAAAAAAATGTCATGATACATTGACAAATATTTGTTTAAAATTATATTCTTTTGTTATACATGTTACATGTTTAATGTTTATTTATAAAATAAATATATTAACTTGAATTGTGATCCAATAATAATAATAAATTTTTACGGAAAAAAGGGTTAATTTTCATTAAATATTAAAATAATAATAAGATAAATGTCCAGTGTATTTCATTTATTTTCATGTTTGTTAAAGATTTACCTTTATCTATCCTTATTATACCTTATGAAATGTGTATGATAATAAAATTATGCATGATGTTTATCATTAGTATTAGAGAGAAAAAGATCTTACATCTCATGGGAATAAGGAATCAGGAAAAAGGCAAAGAGTTAAGAGAGAGCGAATATTGCTTTAGGATTCATGTAATTGAATAAATTTGTTTTTCTTCATTCTTTGTCTTGTTATTATTAGTACAATTTCTGGTCTTAAATTTACAAACTTCTTTAAATGTGTATAAACATTATATATTATAATACAACACGAAAAATACCCCTTTTTCTGTTCTGTGTAATTTTATACGTATTTCATATTATTAATAAATATTGTGTACAAATACAATTCCTGATATAAATATGTATAAAATGTAATTGATACACAATTTAATGTTAAAATACGAAATTTTAGCAAAAAAGTAATGTTTAAATGTTATCCCTATAATTTAATACCTTTTTCCCTTATATTTTGTATTTTTTTGATATAGTTTACTTAATTTTCATGCCATTTATATTTGTTTAAATTGTTTTTCGCAATTAAACATGTACAAACAATGTTTAAAATCATCATTAATTATTGATTTTTTTGTATAAAAGTTTCCTAACAATGTTTAAAGTAAAACTTCAATTCAACATTTTAAAAGACATTAAAACAAAGTTACAGTCTAATAATTTAAACATATAACATTAGTACTTTATTATCGGAAGACACATAAACATATTGTGGAGGTGGTGCAAAAATAATAATACTAATCATTATTATTAACGACTAGAAAACATGCATGAATTGTAATAATTCATAAAAAAAAACATTTTTGCTGTATAAAATAATGATTGAATGTATACCGACGGGTTCTTTGTTGTTTAATGATATCAAAAAAAATAAATTTTGCATATATACCAAAAACATTATTTATATGATTTTTTAAACAAATTAAATGCATTTAAATGATAATGTCTTGTTTTTTTTTTAATAACTAATAATTAACATGATAATAAACTTAATATATAAAAATGACATAGTAATTTTTTTTATATGAAATTCTTTCATTAATAATAAAAATTATACAAAACAAAAAATTGTCTCATATTAATTTTATTATTATTTTTAAAATAAATAAATTAAAATGAAATAAAAATAATAAAAAAAAATCTTCTTCCTAAATATCTGTTACATATAAACATATAAATGTATATCAATTCGCGTGACATGAGATAATTTTTATAATGTATTTTTATATTTTTAAATGATGATTACCATTATCATGTGGTTTGAAATGTTTTGAATTGAAATACTAAGAAATAATTTAATCCAAATACATTGATATACATATAAATATATAAATAAAAAAAATGTATAGTTATTATTTTTAAATTAATCTTCAAAGAAAAAAAGAAGATCATTTATGTGAGAATAACATTAAAATATGTATGAGACATTAGTCATGTTAATGAATGTTTAATATTGTATTAAAGTAATAATAATAATTAAAAACATAATAATTATAATGATGATGATGATCCTTTAATAAAAAATAAATATTATTATATGTCTGTATTCAAAATCAAAATAATACAAGGAAACTTATAATAATGTTTAAAACATTTTTTTAATTTACATGTAACATGTATAAACGTATATTAACATTAACATTATAATAAAACATGTCAAACATAAGTTCTTATTGGTCAGTAAAGGAATAATAATAATAAAAATAATATAAAATTTATGCAAAATACTAGTAATATACATCTTAATTCATGTATATAATAAACATATGTGTGTATATATGTATATTTTATTATTATATTAAAGTACAACCTATTATTATAATATATTAGAACCCTTATATCATATTTAATACATGTATGAATATGGTTTATGATATGAAAGTACCTCAACCTATTAAATTCATATTTTACATCCATGTTTTATTATTATAAAAAGGGATATAAAATGTGTGACTTATGATCATATAATGATAAAGAGTTGAAATATTATTTTTTAATGTGACATTTTAACGATATGCGATGTGTATCTTAAATTAAATCATTTATCATAAAAAGTTCTTGCTTTTCTTTTAATTTAAAAAATCTTAACTTAATGTTTATTTTACAAAATTCAAAGATTCAATGTATTAAGATGACAATTTAGATGTGACTTGTCATCATTTCCGTTTATGAAGTTGATTTTACAAAGGACTTACTTGCTTACTTACTTACAAAAGAATGGAATGCATTCATATTCAATTTAAAATTAGAGACTAACCAGAAAATGACTCAACTTGACAAAAATTTAACCCAGTATTTGTATAAAATTTAAATTACTTTAGATAAATTGTGATCTATTAAAATATTTATACTAAAAAGAATCTTTTTAATGTTGATGTTTTTTTCATTTTCTTATAAAACTATTAAAATAAAGCATGTGTGATCTTTAATAAAATAAACAAAATCTTGTTTTTTTTTTGGTATGTTTTATTAATCGTATTATGTTGTATAAATGTGTGTATATAAATAAACAATCTCAATAAACGTGAAAAATTAACAGATGTCGTAATGTCAATTAATGTTTAGTGTCAGGAAAAGATGCGTTTATATTTTTAAATTACATATATCAAAGAATGTGTCGATCATTGTTGATGTCTATTTATTATTTAGTCATTATGAAAATAAAACATATTTTAATTTTTATATGATGAAGAAATCACTAACCGTGTTATTTTTTTTGTTCTCTTTCATTACAGAATACACATAAAAAACATGAAATTGTCGTAATAAGTGACAGAACTTTACACAGATTACATGGTAAATTAACCCGGTAATTGTTTTAAATACAAACAGTAAAAGAAGTTATCGGAATTAAATACAAAAGATATTTAAAAAAACATCATCAAAGCAATAAAAATTGAGACTAACAAGAGGAAAGATTGTAAACCACAAAGACCAATGGTTATGTCTCCTGGTAGACAGTTATCATCACCTGGAGTTGCATCGTACCCAAGTAATATGAATTTGGGTTCATTACATCAATCACAGATCCAGTTGGCACAACAAATGCACCAAAAATTATCTGGTTTAACACCAAATCACATGAGTAACTTGTTTAAAAGTCCCTCGACATCACCAAATCACACACCTGGTGCAACAAACATGACCAATCAAAGTTCACAATCGAAAAGTAATTCTGGTAATGCTAGTGATCCAAATCCATTGAATAGACTTCAAAGTATGCAACCATTTGACTTTAGAAAATTAGGATTAGGTAATTTTCCTGGTGTAAATATGCCATCGTCACGTATGAGTCCCGATCAAGAATCTGTATCGGATCGTCGTCGTAATAGCAGTAATTCGGCTGCAGCAAATGCAATGCGAGAACATGAGTCTGCAATGAACAATCATGCAACAAATTTAATGAATTTATCATTGGCTGCTGGACATCCACTACCATTTCCACTTCCACCACCAATGTCGCTAGCAAGTCAATTGAATCATTCAGCTGCTGCAATGGCCGCCATGGCTGGACATCCATTAGCTGCTAGTTTAGTTGCTCAATCATTTCCAAATTTACTTGCAAGTCATCGTGAATTTACCCGAAGCAAATCACCAATGTTACATCGTGCAAAGTCACCCGAAAAACTTGATGCTGAAAAAGTTCGTGATATAGATAATGCCCTTAATTTAAGTCGGGAATCGGCAAGTAGCTCGGCACATCGTCAATCTCGTTACAATCCATCGACATCAAGTCGTCCCCAATTTCCACAAAATGGACAAAATAACAATACACGTAAATCACAATCACCAAATAAACGTAATTGGGGTAGTTTACCACCAAATCTCGGCACACAATATATCAATCCAGCTACCGGCAAAAAACGTGTTCAATGTAATGTCTGTTTGAAGACATTCTGCGATAAGGGTGCATTAAAAATCCATTTCTCTGCCGTACATTTACGAGAAATGCACAAATGTTCAGTTGAGGGTTGCAGTATGATGTTCAGTTCGAGACGATCTCGCAATAGACACAGTGCAAATCCAAATCCAAAGTTACATTCACCACATTTGAGAAGGAAAATTTCGCCACATGATGGAAGAAGTGCTCAACCACATCCAATGCTTTTGGCACCACCTCCTGGTATGCCTCTTGGTGGTGGATTGAATCCATTACATGCTTTTGCTGGTTTCCCAATGATGGGACATCCAAATGACATGCGACACCAACAAATGAGTGCAATGGAATTGAAAGCTCAATTAGAAATGCAACAAAGATATGAAAAAGAACGTAGTCGTAGAATGAAATACAATGAAGATCAACTTTCAGTGAAAGGTAGTGAAAAGTCGATTGATGAAACACAAGAAACAAGTGATGATGATGAAGGACATTTGATTGTTGGTGATGATGAAAATTCAATTTCTGGATCGGAAGAATTTAACATGACACGATCAAATCCTGATTTAGATGTCAGTGAAACTAACGATGAACCACAAGACTTTAGCATAAATACCAGTAGAACTCATCCAAAAATGTCAATTTCATCTGAAGGTGATGACAATATCAGTAATGTTGATAGTAATGAAGATTCGATTTCAACGGCTGAACAACAATCTGATCAACACATGGAAATTGCACAACATGTAAGTAAACGCAAGAGAAAAAGCATGAATCCAACCAAATGTGCAATTCCAACAAATAATGACAACAATTCAGATGATAATGAAGATAATGCGATGGATTCTGAAAAAGCTCAACCATTACTCAAAAAAGCACGTTCTGCTGATATAATTGAAGATGAACGCATTTCATCACCAATTATCAAAACAGAGAAAAATTATGATGATGATGAACCTGAAAATTTATCATTAGATTTATCGAAAAAATCGTCGTCAACTCCAAATGGCAAGGATAAGAATGCAAATGAGAAATACCCAAAATATTTAATTGATGTGAAATCACCAGAAAAATTGTTAGAAAACCCAAAAGCACATAAAAAAGAGGAGAATCGTCTCAAGTCAAATGAAAATAAGAAAAATAATGATAATGCTGATACAGCTCATGCACTGAAACGTTTAGAAAATTTATCAAAAGCTCCATTCAATGAAGCAATGTCTCGTGTCTTGGGACCCCAATATCCTCCATTGAGTTACTTGATGAATGTTGCACCTCCAAGTCCTGATCACTCACGCGCATCATCACCCGAAGAAAATGTCAATAATCATCATCATCATGATGGCAATGAATCAGATGGTAGTGAAAAATGTTGTGAAGATGGAAATATTGTTGAAAGTGAGGCTGGTGATAAAGATGGTAGTAAACAATGTACTGCATGTGGAAAACAATTCCAAAATCATTTTGGTGTTAAATCACATTATCAAGATGAACACTTGAAATTAAATCACAAATGTGATATTGATGGCTGTAATGCTGCATTTCCATCAAAACGTAGTCGTGATAGACACAGTTCAAATTTGAACTTGCATCGTAAACTTCTGTCAACTAGTTCGGATAACAATACGACTGTTCCAAATAACTATGAGGCAAAAATGCAATTCCCACCATTTGTTGGTAGTGCACTACAAACAGAACTGCTTGCACGTCTATATGCTGATTCACAAAATTTACCACTTAGCTTAGATGCGTTAAAAAATCTACCAAATGTTAGTGCATTTGAACAGTTGTTTAATGGAAGCCAAAGATTCCCACCTACAAGTAATCCATTTCTCTTTCCACAACTTAGCAACTTGACTGGTTTTCCAGGTCTTCCTAACTTTGCATCACATCTCTTGCCTCATGGCCTGAATGGATTTGGCAATGCATTAGCGGGAAACAGTGGTCGCATATCATCAAGATCTGATTCACCCTTATCGGCATGCTCACCAAATGTACAGTCAAATATTCCATCGCCCGTATCACAACACATTGATGATGATCGTCGTTCATTGGATGAGGGCAAAGCTACCGAATCACTTTCATCATGACCATATCAATTGGGGACAAAACTATTAAATTGATAGAAAAATAAAAAAAAATATAAATTATTGTAAATATACAACATTTAGATAAATATTTTACATTGTCTCTATATAAAAAATTTTTCATTAATTAGTATAATATCACATTAAATTAAATTAAATATTTAGTATAATTAAAATTAAACAGATACGTATAAAACCAATATCAAAACATAGTTAACTATAATTAATTGTATCATATTATTATTATACATAAACATTTAAAGTGATCTCTGATAATTTAATTAAAATCAAATGAAAAAAAAATAATAATTAAATTAAGGTTGATAAGAGGATAATAATAAATATAAATAAATTGGATCAACTCATTTCAGTCTCATTCGAAATGATTTTTTTTTTATTAATATTATCATTTTAATCCAATGCGTTGAACAAAAAACATCAGCAATAAAGAACGTTTTAAAATTAATACATCATCATGCTCAAAAATCCAAATATTATTATAATAATATAAATATTATGTATAATCGTACAGAGCTTTAAATTTTAGTAATATTTTTTCGGTACATTTAATTTAATAAATTTACCAATACACACATATAAAATAATAATAATAACAATAATATTTCATAGTAATAATAATAATTAATAAATTCATGTAACATATAACATAAAGTTTACAATAAACATTATAATATTAATTACAAATATTGTAATATATTAAAATAATAACATTATCATATCATCATTGCAATTAAAATTATTAAATTTTTTGGACAATATCATTTCAATTGCTATTATTATAATTAATTGTAACTTTTTATAATAAAATTAAAATATTGATACACAAAAAAGGTGTATCAATAGAGAAACGTGCAATATTTCTGACCTTTAAATAAACAAAAAAAAATTGGTAACTAACATTATAATGTGTTTAAATAATAATAATAATGTTAATTATAAAAAAAAAACAAACTGATCGAATTTCTTTAGATATAATATTTTTTTTTAAATTTAAAATATTTGATGTGATTTGGATCTATTCCATTATTAGTTTTTTTTGTGACCACTGTATTATTATGATTAATTATAATGATTGGCTTAAATATTATAATTTTAATGATAAGTTTAAAAAAACTGTATATGTTTGTAATTTGTGTTAATTGTATAAAAAAGTGGTCTAGATATGTTTTTTTTCATATTTCATATAAGTAATTTAGAAAACAAACAAAAAATGCTCTAACTCGCTAAAATGACTTTTTTTAGGATTATTATGTTTAAATTACATACACACAAAATAGAAATCAATATAAATAATAATTATTATAATATTAATAAAAAAAGTATACCTGATAAGTTATGTTAAAAATCTCTCTGTCCAAATTTACTTTTTATTATTGATTAATAAAATAAATTATATTATTATTATTATTAATGAATATAATCATAATTAAACAAAAATTCATAATGTTTTTTTATTTTATTTATACTTTTTTTGCATTATTTGGCTACCAACTTCATTTCATCACTACTATGATTTCATTGAATTCAACTTAGTTCAAGTTTTAATTGATTTCTTTTCATTTTTGAGTCTTATGATGGATTATAAAAAGGTATTGTATGATAAACATATAAATTTTAAGCTGTATACGATTTTAATATTTAATATTGTACATAATTGTTATTTTACTGTTTTAGTTTTTTTTATGATAATGACTGATAAATTAACTGAATTCAATGTAAAATAATATAAAACTAATAGCAATACAATTGTAACTTAAATGGAATCTTCAAAATCTGTATCATAAGGTTTCCTAAATATATAAATGCAAATGTTCTTTTCTTGTTGTTTATTTATTGTCAAAATAATAAATACACCTTTTAATATAAAAATAAAATAAAACATTACTAATATAATATAAATAATATTAATAAAATAAAATAGTTAAATTAGAATATTGAAATTAATTAATTTAAATGATAATAATAAAATATTTAAATGATATATAATTAAAAACATATAAATAATTTTTTGCTTGTATTACTGTGATATTTAACGGTAAGTCTATGATATTAAAATTTATTTGATACACTTTAAGTTTAGCCCGCAGAAAAAAATCTTTCACTAGAAGGTGCGGGAAGTAGACATTTTTAATAAATAAAGCACAAAATTAAACAATAGGTAGAAAAACAATTTTATTATTACAAGTCAAATTGAACAGTTAAGTCAGAAACTTTTTTAACATATTCTTTTACGAAGCCAATAAATTTCGCCACCACAATTTTCGACTTATCAGTCCTGTTTGCCCCCGTTACCGAATACGAATACTCTACTGCCGTCTGAACCTGTATTGCTAATTTAATACCAATTTTTGAAGATGGTGCCACATCTATACGTTTCCTTTTTGATTCCAATCCATTTTTAAAGCAAAGATTGATGGATTATGCAAGAACACCTCACCATCGGCAATTTGCACGCGAAACAAGTCCTCCGTCGTGAACAAGGTCTTGGGCCAGGAAGAACTGATGGAAGCTTCACTAATCACTATTCAGCTCCACCTTGACATCCTTGACATCACCAGGAAGAGCAACAGCCACATACACTTTTTCTAGTCAATGCACTGGATCCTTATATATTTCTAACATAAAAGGATAATTTGAATGGCTTAACTCACCGTAATTTTTGATGAATGAAAATTTTTATGCATTTCATATTGATTTTTTTTTGAGCTTTTATCCGAGCATCCGAGCAGTCAACAGAAGAAATAATCTTTTCACTTACTAGGATCAATCTCAACACCTATCTAATGAAATGCGATGAGTTCAATACTAACCTTAGAGCGCTCTATGTCAATTTGACACTCCATTACTTCAAATTGGGATCTAAGAAATGAAATTCAGTGCTTAAAAAATTGTTAAATTTCAAAAATTTACAATATTCTAAATTTTATCATAACGCATCCATGAGGAATTTTGAGTGAATTGAATCCCATCGAAAATCTTGAGCACTTTTTTGTATACACAATTTTAAAGGATGAAATGTAAGGATTAAAATGCCTTTAAATTATCTAATCAGTCATCAATTGATTAAAAAAATACTTAACTATTCGAGTCAATCAGTGACTTGGTACAAAAATGTTTCAAAGTTTAATAGTTTTTGTTCTAATTACTCTTCATACTTCTAATACTAATTCTGCTAATAATAATAATAATTATAACACTAGATTTAAACATTTTTGATTCAAATCCAGATACAAGTTTAAAACTTTTAAGGAAACAAACAATTATTTCACATATGTGTGATAAGGCTCTAATCGATTTAATAATAAAGAAAAAAATATTTCACATGAATTGCATTCAATTTTATAATAATTATAGCAGAAAAAGTTGGAAGTTAAAATTCCGATGAAATTTTATTACTTTATTGATAATGAATTAATTTTATTTTCTTATTCTTTTTCAATAAAAAAAAACATATAAAAGGCATTTCTTTTCAGATTGAATGATATTTGATAAGAAAATATAGTCTAAAATTGTTGTAACATGTTTTTTTCCTTGCAAACTCATATTTTATATATAAAATTAATGAAGAAAATTGTATGATACCGTTTAGCATTTTACTGCGTGAACTAATAGAACATTAAGGTTAATTTGATTTTGTAAGAGGATCACAATTTTATCATATATTACATTTTTTTTATTTCTCTCTTGTAAAAGTGTGTTTGGAAACTGAAAAAAAAAACATGAGCTTGTGCTTTGAGTTTCATTGGAGATCGAAAATTCATGGTAAATTGAAGAAATTTGTATTTTGATTGTTATTTTCAATTTAATTTTGTTTTGATGTGCAAAGCAACTTATTTACAGCAACAACATAAACATGCAAAAGATCATCACTTGAGAAACATGCATGAAACCGTTTCGCTTTTTTTTCCTCCATATTCGTTCACATTGATTTTATTATATAAATTGCACGCATCACAATATAATACTGCCTGTCTTTCGTCCACTTTTATACTATCATTTAAACTAAATGATGAAGGTAAACACAAAAAATTTGCTCTATTATATGTACACGGTCACACAGCACACACACATAAAATAGAAAGAAAAGAAAAGAAGAAAACCATATTGAAAATTGGTTTGAAATAATCAAGCATATATCATGCAGGTGTTTTAATCTATTTCAATTTATCAACATACATAATCTCTTTTTGTTTCATTATTATTATTATTCTCTTTTTTTCTATCATCCTCATACAAAATTAATTTTCAGTACACTTATAAATGTAATATCATGATAATTCACATTAATAACGAACAACCAAGAATAAATAAGGACCATCCTTATAATTAACCACTTTCCAACATATTTATAATTTGAATCTTACTTGTGTATCGTTGTCGTTCCAAGTCTCTCTCTCTTATAAAAAGTTAAAACATATACTTTTCTTGTCACTCATTTGAAAATCACGACTTTGTAATTTAGAATTGCATTTGCCTTTTGTATTTAAAAATTTTACATTTCATTGATATTACACTTTAAATTTTGCTTCATCTTCTTCTTTGTTTTATTTCCATTTAATGGATTTTAACAGTAATTTTGTCAAAAAAAAAGATATTTTTTATTTATGTATCTTAACATAAGTGACCTTTGAACAGTGATTAAAATTTTAACTAAAATTTATTTATTGAAAACAAGTGGATTTTTATTATGATTATTATTATTAGGAAATTATTTATTGCGTATCTGTTCTGTTTAAATTTTTTTTTTTGTTTGAAGATTAAATTTATATCAGAAGAAAATCATGATAATATAATCAGCACGTAATCTGTTTTTTTTATCTTCCATTAAAAACAACAGCTATTATTATCAATCTGCAACATCTACATGTTTAGTTAATAATGTATTTAATATGTTTTAGTTTTTCGCGGTTTAATGTTCTTATTCCTTATTGTACATATAAAAGTTGATATAAAAATGTACAGTGTGTTCAATTTACTTTGAATAGAATGCTAAACAGTGCAAGGGTATTCAATGAATTTTACATGACAATTCACCCGAAAACAACAACAATTTTCCTAGGCTTCAAATGTTTTTGTTTCAGGATGGATTTAAAAAATACGGTCTTTGAGCTTTAAATTAGTATTCATTCCAATGAAATCGAACAAAAACAGCACTGTATTTACGCTTATATAGAAAAAGCAATTTTTCATATTTTAAGGGTTGGCCCTTACATTTATTATATAATTGCGTGATGGGAACTGTCACTTAACTCGATCTCTTATTTCGAAGAACGTTGAACCAACAAGTCGCAAAAAGCGACCAGTGAATTAAATTAAAATAATTAAATAAAGTTTTGAGAGTCAAGAACCTACGTTTTTATGCCAAACCCTCACAACTGGCGATTCCTACAGGTATTAGAGTATTTTTTTTTAGTGGAATTTAGATAAAATAAGATAAATATACAAAAATAAAATCAGCGGAGGTAAAAGTGCGGAAAAGCACATTGTTTTTTTTTCATACATTTTCGGGTGTGGTAAAACACCATAAAAATTAAAAAAATATCATTTTAAAAGCGGGAGATCTTAGTTTTTCCATAAAATAGAACAATAAATAGCGCAATTAAGTGAAATAAGTGTTAGAAAGGCAGTAAAAGCCAAAAAAACAAGATGCCCTAGGATATTGCCCCAACGCTGAAAATTTCATTCTTGATTTTTATGAAGTTTTCTTCTTCTTGATTTTTCCTTGACTTGTCAATTTTTATATTTGCGTTTTTGAATAAATTTTTGTTTTTTAATTAGCGATTTTATATTTTGGCTTATTCTTACGGTACTAACATTATGTCCAATATTTGATTTTTATAAAACTCATTTAGTTTAGTAGCAGTTTTATATGCTCTATTTTCAAGTGGAAAGCTTTTAAAATTTCCATAAATAAATTCCAAAGTATCCTTATTTATTGGCATAATTAAAAATTCACTGTTTTCAGTTGGCGTCAAATCGACCGAATCTTTAATTTTCTCACTTCTTATTCGATTTCTTTTCAAGCTGTTCTTATACAGAAAATGTAATTCTCGTCGTAATTATCTGTTGCAAACGAATGTCGAAAAATAAACATATTTTTACAGGAAAGTACTGAACTGTAAAATTTTATAGGAGAGCCGGTTGTAGTGTCTTATATTATCACAGAAATATGTATAGAAATTTAGCACGAAACTGAAAAATTGTATTACTTTTCATCTTACTTTTGTTAATAATTATTATAATCGAAATAACTCTTCCGACATCTTCCAAACATATCTAACAATTTATATTGACAATTTGAGAACTCCAAGGACAAATCCGGCTCAAAAGTTAGTGGTCGAAAAATCGACCAGCGACGGTCAATGAGTTAAGCGGAATAGATCTCATTTTAACTTAAAAGTCAAAAATAAACAGAACACACTGTATAAACATTTTTCCATATCACAGAAACCGTTTAAATTGTTTTACAGTTGATGGGTATTTATATTTTTTTTTTTCTAAATGAATGTATGTAACTTATAACGTTTTGATAATAATAATAATAATAATAAATGTATCATAACTTTTACAAATTCTTTTAAATTTTAATCTGGAATTCGACATTCAACTTAATGATAAGACACAATCTCACACACCTTATTTTTTTCAAATAATTTTTTTTTTTAAATTGTTCATGTACCACTTTCATCATCATCATATCTCGAGATAATTGTCTATTGATTTCTTATTGATAGATTTTTTTTTTCTTATATTAAAAATTCACTATAAAAATATCGTTAATATTCGATTTAATTAATGTCTTGTTCATTAAAAGATATTTGAAATCGAATAAAGTGATTTTTTATTTTTTTTTTAATATAAAATTTTATATTTTTTGTTGATTGACATTTCCTTTGAATAGTTCATTTCATCACTCAAATTCTTTTGTTAGCCTTCCACTCTACAGTGAAGAATAAGTAATAATGCTTTCTTTTGACATTACAAATATCTATCGGCTCCATTCATTCATTTTTAATAGTTCTGGTAGCATTTTATTCAAATCACTTTTTTTTCTTTGACAATGATTAGATCATTAGACCACATTTTGGAGCATGATTTGTGATGGAAATGTTTAAAAAGAGATAATACTCTGTGGATAAGAGAAACTGATTGTGGTTGAATGAATAAAAGACAGTAGCTTTTTGGTCATCTTGTAATTTTTTGATCATTAGAGGCTTTTTTTTGTTGTATGAAGTGATGTTTCATTTCATTTTGTACTGAAATGTCATTAAATTTGAATACAAGAAATTTTTTATGAGACTTTAAGTTGAAATTAAATTTCAGTGAGGTCTCTCTCAGATTTTGTCTTATCATGCATATTGTGACCATTTTTAACAATTTTATGTAAAAAAAACAAATTTTTACTCAAAGCGCACACAGACACAACTAAAAAAAAATCATAACACCTTTTTAAATTAACAAATTTTTCAAATTATGCAAACTTTATGTTTGATGACAAGTAAAAGACAAAAAACGCGATATCTCTTCATAATTTTTTTTTCTTTTTTATTTTTGATAGTTTTAAACAAAATTTCTAGTGTTTTAGTGTTATATTCAACACAAAATCAGTCATTTATTTGATTTTATTATTAAATTTTTTTTCCACTTCATAAGACATGTCTCGTACAAATCTGTATGTAAATTCATAGGGGAATACAAGGATCACGCCAACAACTATGTCCATCATTACGAAACATTTAACTGAAACGAACAAAAAAATGTTATAAAAATACAAGAATTATATGTGTCAACCTCTACAATTTTTATATTCTCTTTAATTTTTTTTTCATGGTGTATTTTACAGTATTTGCATGCCATGTTAACACACAAAAAAATAACTTTTTATAATATTTGTTCATATTTAAGGCGACAAACTCGCGTGTCATTGTTTTATTTTTAATTCTTTTACAGTGATTTAACAAAATGAAAATAAAAATTATAAGGCACGCACATGACTTTTTGTTGACATCAGGAAATCAGAAAAAATTTATAACAAATTTTTAAAACAAAAAAAAACAATTTTTTTAAATGTATTTTCCATGAATTGAAGTCATTTTTTTAAAGGCATAAAATTGAAATTGAAGAAATAAAATCGGGACATTTCTTTTAAAAAATAAAAAATAATATCAATAAATCAAAAGAAAGTCCTTCACTTAAACGTTCAAATTAATAAATATTCCAATGATACACAAAAAAAACACAAAATAGACCAATATGGAGTAAATTTCACATACACATAAATTAAAAACACTAAAAATGGCGATTTTTTAGGCTACAAAAAATATGTAATTACAGTTTTAAATAAAATAAAATATTGTATCCATTAAAAAATATAACTTTTTGCCATTGCAATCCATTTTTGACCAAAAAACTACAAAAAAAATGAAATTACCATTATAAATTTTGCCATTCTCTGACAACAATGAACAAAATGCAAATCAGATACATTACCTAACTTCCTTTTTTTTGCTTAAAAAGGAAAAAGGAAGACAACACAAAAATAATAATAATAAAATATCACAAAAAAAATAGAAACAAATTTTACAGTCAGAGTATTAAATAAATTGGTAAAGTACACGCGCAATAGATAAGAGAGACCTGATAAAATTTTTACATATAAACGATTACTTATATCCGACACATTTTATCATGTTGGTGTATGAAGGAATTAGATATAACGGGGTTAATAATGATAATATTTTAGAAAAATTTTTTGAATTTTATGTGTGTAATTTGTTATATGTTGCAAAATTCTTTTCCTGGGCTATATTTTGATAGTGGAATTTGGAAATGATAATTTTCATGGTAAATTTTAAATGTAGTTTTTTTTTATCTTAATCTAGTTTAATCCATTTTCAAATTTTGGCCTCTTTTCAGAGCAGAAATGTGCATATGGTTAGTATTTTGGACCCTTTAAAACCAAGATTGCGACTTGAGTGCTTTGATAAGGCCAATGATAAATGGGAGATGTCCGACAGACATGCTGACATGCAAGGGAACTTTCCGACTGGGCCACGAAATCGGCTAAAGCCATGAAAACTCAAAAAATGTGGGTAAAATCAGAATGTCAAGCATTTCAACTGCTGATTGTGAGACCTGGCTCAATACAGAGGACATCAAAGGAAGGCTATAAGCATCTGTCAACCGCTACGTATCTTCTGGTCTAATAGAATTTATAACGAGACACTCCTAATAAAAAATTGAAATTGAATGAAAACGTCCATCAGAAGTTTGCCACCAGGCGCTTATTTACTGCCCACAAGACAGCCGTAGAAGAGATCGGTCAAGTAAAAACTGGCAATAATCCACACTCTTTGACACCAACTCTAGCCGAGAGCCAGATGAGGGGCTACTCAACAACCTGGATCGTCTGAAAATTACCTTGAAGTATGTTAAGACTAAGTTTAGAATAAGCTCATGAAGCACAAGTCATTTCTGTACTGAGAATTTCACCCAATATTGGTCGAACACAAAATTTTCCTTATAAATCCAAAATACATAAAATCATTTTTCAACATAATTCCATATGAAAACTGTTAAAACCCCTTTTATCAGTCCATTTTCATATCAAAGACTTACCTCTTTCATGCATGTCTTTTCCATATATCAACCATAATTTGATTTTATAACAAGTGAAAACTTTATCCCTTCATTCACATTCATATTGTCTTAACTTTCCACATACCATTAAAATAATGTTGACGTTGTGAGATGTTGCATGTAAAAAGTTGAAACAGGATATTTAGGACTTTAGATTGAAATTGAAATGGACATAATTCAATGCAAATTCAAGCTTAAATAATCTTTCAATGTAACAAAATGCAAATCTCCTTTGTTCTCTTTGATTTAACTGTCATAACACAATAAAAAATCTCATGTTCAAAATTTCATGAAATCATCTTCCATTAGATCAATACTCGGAATTTGAACGATTTGAACAATTTTAAATGCATTGCGTAATTTTCTCATCATTTTCTCACACCATACCATGTGAATGTGTGTGTCTTTGTAAACAAGTGTAATAGTGTTCTCAATTATTATCATATAATGACTCCTTTTATTCATCATCAACATAAAAAAAAAGTAAAATGACGACTAAACATATAAATTCAGTCTCTAATGCTGTGTCTGTGGCGATTACGCATCACTTACATGCTTACATATTTCATATCCTCAGGCCATTATTTCGCATCATTTTGAAAATAATACAGGCCAGTGTAACAGAAGAAGCAGCAATACAACACAAAAAAAACCTTTAAATTTTCGCCAAAGTAAATTACTTTTATTTCAAAAAGTATAAATAAAAAGTGAGTAGACGAAAATTGATATGCAAAAAATAAACATTGACTGGTATCACTTTTTTATTATTAGAATCTTTTATGATAAAATATATATTTAAATATGGGTGTGTGTGTATGGATGGGAAAACGACATGTATGTGCATTGTGTGTGAATATTTTTTGGTTCTTTGAAAATTTGTTAAAGAATAAAAAAATCAGCTACTGTTCTTACACGCAAATGAATAATTTGTGAATTTGTATTTTTTTTCTACGCCTTTGGTAATTTAGAGCAAAATACAAAAAGGGAAAAATGATGATTATGGGAACACACTATGCCGATGATTGACTTTCAATTATGGCTCTGTCTCATCATCATCTACATCATTGAATTGCCACGATATTTTGTGGTGTTTTATCAATTTTTTCATTGTAATACATGATTTTACATCAAAAAAACTGCGAGACAAATTGCCATTCACGATTTCTGTATAAATAAATTATTTAAATATCTTACGATTATTATCGTTTTATTGGAAAATTATAAAAATATCATTTCAAAAGTTAACTCGTCTGATTCGATATGATCGGAATTAATTGTTACGGCGTGAGTGCATTAACTGCTGTTTTTTTGATCTTAGAATTAAATGCTGACCATTTTTTTGTTGTTGCAATCCTTCATTTAATCACACACATTATTCTTCATAAAGTCCCAGAAATGATTATTTTTTCAAGAATCCATAAAACAAGTTACATACATAATAATTTTCGTTATTGCTTTGCACATATTCATTATCATAATCCTCTCCTTTCGTTTATGAACCGTACAAGATTTGACTTGCCTCTGTGCATGAACCACCTGCAATCTGCATACACACACACATATGTCAAACAACATAATAATAATAAAAATAATAACAAAAAATAACAATTCATAAATAATAGTTAATTGATTCCATGTAATATAAATAATTCCGAAAAATGCATAAAATGAATTAAGTTAGTACGTAAATATTGAACGGTCTTTTAACGTCTCTCATTATTACTTCTGTTATATCATCATCTTCATTTTTTTCATATTTTCATATGCGTACAAATAAGTGATGTCTTCTTAGCTAAACATTTCTTTAGAAAAACCATCACAAACCAAATAATTACACACACACACACACACAAAAAAACAACTTTAAAACGCCACATAATAATTATCAGATTTTTCCTTATGTGCCCATATTTTGATGAGAATTAAAATTAAATAATAAAAAAACGACTTTTCTCATTTCAAGTAATTTCAAGATCAAGAAAAAACATTAGAAAGACAGTAAAATATACACCCAAATTGATGATAATAAAATAAAATAAAAACATATAACAAAAGATACAATTTGCCAGTTTATTAATAAAATGTTACAATAACACATCTAAAGCGATTAAAATAAAATTATCATGCACATCATATAAAAATTCACTGCGAGATCACCTGCCGGTTTTTCATTATTTTATTATACATTTTTCGCTAATATCTCTTGAAAAAGAGTTCTCTCTATTCGCGTAATGTGAAATGAATGGATCACGAACTGTTTTTTTTTTTTTATTAAATTATTTATTGTTATTTTATTATTTATATTTTTATTGAGAGCGGAACATTAACAAAATGCATGACAAGTGCATTTTTTTTTGTAATTTAATTTAATTAAATTAAAGTATTTTCGTGGTACTGATTTAATTAAGTGACATTATGAGTTACATGGAAGGTATGATAAAGATGATGAATTTGAAGATTAAGACAATGAACAGTGTTGCCATATCCTGAAATTTATTCAATTCGAGCTTAAGGGGAAAGTTTAAGGTTTTTCTGGTTTTTGTAGAAATTAAAATTTCTTTGAAACAATCCTGCCACTTAAACAGCATTGAAAGAGTGGACGTTTCAGATCTTGGAGTATGGCTCGACTCAAAACTCAACTTTAAGCATCATATTAACGTGTCGATAGCCAAAGTCTCTCGCACACTAAGTTTTGTCAACCGTTTTGGCCGCGAATTCAACGATCTTTTTGTAATCAAGAGCCTATGCACATTTCTTGTCAGACCCATTCTTGAATATAGGAACCTAGTCTGGATGCCTGCCTTCAAAATTGACATCGATCGAATTTAGTCAATTCAAAAACAATTTTTATTGTTCTGTCTTAGAAACCTTGGCTAGAAGGAGAGGTTCCATTTACCTACTTATAGGCACCGACTCAAGCTGATCAATGTTCTGACTTGACGAGATCGTCAAGAAATCCCTTGTTGCACTTTTGTCCATGACATCATAAATAAGAAAATAACTCTGAATCAACACGACCTCCGAGTGAAACGAGTTTTGCAGCCAAACTTTATCTTTATTGATATACTCTGCCAACAGCACCATCAACCATTGCACAGAGTTGTTCAATGAACTGTGCATTGACATGGACGTCATCTAAAAGTTTCGTTGATTCTGAAAATTTCATGGTTGTTTGCGGATACGGAAGTTTTGAAAATTCCACTAGACGAGAAATGCACTAAAAATGCAGTTGAAAAGTTAAAATTTAACACCGTAATCACTCCGATAAAAAAAACTCGTTTTCTACACATGCCTGAACAAAAATTAGCACTTCAAACTCCCTTAATTGAAGCTAAGACCTCATTTTGCAAGAAATTGATTCTTAATCAAGAATCTTGACTCATTTTTTTCATAAAATCTAAAAATGTGAGACAAACAAGACACAAAATGACTTCATTCTTCATTCAAATATCATTTGCTTTAATGGAATGGGAGGAGACTTATTGACACATTAAGAGTTCACTTATTAGTTATTATTTTTTTTTATTTTCTTTGACCGTTTCTTACAGTAATGTAAAAAAATAACTAAAATCCATAATTGATATTAAACGAGACCTTAAAAAGTAACTTAATTCTCTTCTTTTTTCTCAATCAAAATATTGATCCAACTAATAATGACACATTAATAAAATAAAAATAATAATAATGACAAGTCCAAAAAAAATTTCCTTTTTCTATCTCATTTCTTTTCATTTCATTTCAATTTATTTATTTTCAGTAATAATTTTTTGAATTGTCATCAAATTTTATGCAATGACTTTTTGATTTTTTTTATGATTTGAATATCATTAGAAAAATGAAAGAAAGAATTCAAATCAAACTATCACAGTTGATTTGATTTACAAAGGAATTGATGTCGTTTTATCTGGATTGAATTAAAAAAAAAAACTCAACGACAACAAAAGTTCCATTAATAAATTTCATGTATATAATGGGGTACCAGAAAACATTGTTAGATGCAAATTAATTATGTCATAATCAGAAGTTAGAGTAAATATCATGATTTCAATGTAATTTAATGCAGCCACCATTCATTCATTCATTTCATCGATGATGTTACTTTATTTATTTTCATCACATATATTTTTCCTTTCGATTGTTAAATTGTGTGGCGTGACTTGCACTTTTTTATCCCTCAATATTCCAGTCAATGTTCTCACAAGATGCTTTTAAGGATCTTCTCACAATGCAAAGTTAGACACAGTAACAAACGCCACATTCCCATTTAATAATATTTAGAGAGATAGACAATTACTTTGATATGTGATTTAGACATCATCATCATCGTGATCATTTTTTATCAATTCAAAAACATTCATTTTAAGGTTTTGTAAGGAAAGGAAAGGAAAACATCATTCAATAACAACTGTTAACTTGTTTTCTGTCATATTTTAAGAATTTTTTAGATAATTTGATGTAATAATAATAAAAAAATAGGAAGAATATCCTCCGAATTTGAATGGTGCATAAAAGAAGAGACTTTGCATTAAAATGTTCTTTTATAAAGAAAAAAATGTAGAAGTAGAAGGAAATTGTACCATTGACGATGATTTGGCAGATAAATACAAAAAAAAGCTGGATAAAAGACTACTTAAATGTAACAACAAACGATTAATTTTGTATGACTATCTGAAGAGCAAAGTGCATTTTTGATGATGTCCTTTGTGATTCAACTGAAAATGTGCCCTTAAAATATCATGAAATTTGTATTGAAGCCATTGATTAGTGATTTAAAGTTACGTTTGACTATGAAATATTTTGATTATGGTTCTGGGAAATTAAAATAATGACAAAATTGACCAATATTTACCAAATCGGACTAATGTGACGTCAAGGTGATGCTTTTGTTCAAGGCCCAAGAACTGACTTTGCTCTGTAAGAGTTATCTAAGCTCCTAATGCCATTCAGTCAGTGAGATAATGTGGGAAACATCACGCCCTTGCTTTCACCAGACTGAAATTATCAACGACCTTATCACTAGGTGGCGCTGAAAGTCAATTAAAATCGTTTTGACGTGTTCCTGAGAAATTTTTCAAGGAAAAAGTCGTTCATGAGTAAACAGATCGATAGAGAATGTAAAAAAAACACAAACGTGTACCTGGGTTTTACGATTGGCTCACCAGATGACACTGAGATGCAAATTATATCGTATTTAAACGAAATCGGCCCACTAAATGATGCTAGTGACATTTTTCAAGGTCAAGATCAAAGTTGTAGATCAGTGTACAGATCGGTAGAAAAAAATTGAAAAAAACTGAACACAAGTCAGAATACACCCTTTAACGTCCTCTGAATCACCTCATCAGGCTGCCAAGATCGCTGATAAGGTCGTTGAAGACTTCAATGACGCCAATGGTTGTCCTATCCCGTTAAGTAAAGTTAGGTTTAACAAGGGCACCACCGCGGTCTAAAAGAGCTGGGCTCCTCGATACAAATCCCCCTGTTAAAAAAACCTTAAGTCAGGCACGAGATTCGAACCCACATTGACCAGAGATTTGTATATGACTGCAAGTCTGCACAGGATCGGGTCAAGAGCCCTATAAATATTTTTTTTTTAGTTCATGAACTCATTATCATCGGATTTAATTCAATTTGATCAAATTTCATAATCTACTGAAAATCTATTCAAATGAAGACCGTTATGCCATCTATTGTAGAATATCCTCAATCATTGTAAAATGTACATTCAATGAATGAATAAAAATCGAAAATCATCAATGAAGATACTTTTTCTACTATGAATTGAAATGAATTCCATCAAAATCATCATGATAAAGAAATTTTTTTCAATGAAATACGATGAAATTCCAAAATTTTCTTTTTTCAATGAAATTTAACTCTCAAAATCTCCATTGAATGAAATTGATATGAAATTTTACTTGTATTCAAAACCAAAATTTCATTTTAATTAAACTTTTCTTTGTTTTGAATTTTCTTTTATATTTAATTGATATTTTTTTATAACGACCATTCTTTTCATAATAATAAACTTCCATAACAAAGACCAATAAAAATGAACGTCTTCTCTTTTTTTGTTGTATCACACACAGAATCACACATGTTCCATTTCATACTCATTCATGAATTTGTGTTGTTGTTTACTTGCAAAAAAAATCATCATGAAATTTACGATATATTTTTAGACATTCCGTAAACAAATTAAATTTTAAGCACTTAAACATACGATTTTCGAGCAAAAAAATGTAAATTCTGTACCTGAAAGAGACAAAAATCGTAATTAAAAGAGAAGATTATTTAGTTAACTTTTAAAATGTATTGAAAAGAGACATGACAAAAAGGTATCGTAAAATTTTATGAATCAGTGTTGATTTAACAGGCAATCTGTAAAGTTATTTTTTTTATAAATTTAATATTTAATGTAATTTCAGAGTCATCACAAGGAAAATATTAAACTAAAAAGTTGAAGTGATAATAAATTGAATTGAAATTCAACAAATTCTACTCAAAGAAAAAAGAAAATTGAATTATTTTTGTTACTTAAAGTGAAAAAAATCGTAATTGCGTCATAAAATTATTTATTTTAAATTTAATCCCAATTTTCGATGATGATTAAATTTTATTGAGAAATTGAAGAAGAAGAAGAAAAATCATGGAAAGTACTTTGAAAGCCTCGCAATCTGTGGCTTCATCTATGACATCCGATTCTGAGACCGAAACATGGGAAGTGATCGATGATAAACAAAAGAAAAATTCTGATGACGAAAAAGAAGAAAAACAACAACAAGAAAATAAACAGGAAAATCCAAAAATAACTATTGACAAAGCAGAGTCTGTAGAACGTCTCTCATCAGACGACAATGATGACACAAGTCAGACCAAAACCGACGTAGATGCGTGCCAAGAATGTGCTTCAACCGAAAACGAAAGTTCTTTAAATGTGAGAAGAGCGTCTCATGGTAATCGGTAAGTAAAACAAATTACATTTAAAAGCATGCATTTCACGTGCTATCACTCAAAACAAAATAAAAATAAATAAATAAATAATATTAAGATATCCGCTGAATTTCATCAAAGTACACTTACATTTTAATACTCAAATAAATAATTCTTGAATTGAATCAACAAAAAGATTAATTTTTTGACCTTGACAATGAAATTCATATCCATATTTACATTGAAAATGAACTTTTATCAACCCATTTCAAGTCAGATAAGAATATCATCCAAACAATAATCAGAGTTAATGCACTTTTAAAGATATTATGAAATTTTTATTATCGTATTATTATGTTGGGAGTTAATCCCCAGGTATACGATAAGAATTTTAATTGAATTTAAACAATTTACATGCAATTTAATTTTTATTTTTTCTTATTTATTTACATTTATTTCACAGAATTGAAGATGAATTTTCTGATGGCATTTCAGTTATCAGTGAAAGTGAACTTGAATGTAATGAAACTCACTCTGACGATCAGCCACTTATCGAAACAATGGATAACCATCCCAAAAAAGATCTTATTTTAAAGTCTTCCTCTGAAATGGTTGCTGTACCTGCAAAAAAATCATGCATTTTGACCTGCTTAAGGGAACTCTTTGCTAATAATCAATTTGCGACAGTTGCTATTCTGAGTATTTTAGTTGCAATTCTTGGTGGGATTTTTTGTCAACTTAGTATGATTTTAAATGGATCACAAATTCCTTTGAGTACCACGACAAATGACTTTAATTTGCTTGTATGTCAAAATAAAATTACGGAATTGGAGGGTGAAAATGCAAACCTGAAAATTGAAGTCACGATCTTGCAACAACAGATTGAGAAACTTCAAAATGATCTGAATTTGATTAAATTGGGACAAGTACAAGGAGATCAACCCAAAGTGCAAGCCCAACAAAGTGGAAGTCGGACCAAAGTTCAAGGGAAAGGAAAGAAAGTTAAGACAAAATATGATCAATTTAAAAGACCTCCTGTTGCTGGTAAGATAAGATTAATTTTTATCTTGAATTTCATTGATAATTCCTTTTAATTTAAGCTGGTGGTGAAGAAGAAACGATAATTCATGTAGATAAATCACAAATACATGAAGAATTACAAGAAGACTCATCATGGAAGGAATACTTGGAACCAATAAAATCATTGTGGGATGATGAAACGCCTTTAGATATTAATGAAATTTTAAATGAAGAACCTTCATCACCAGATTTGAATGATTTTGAGCCAATTCAACCAATTGAAGTACTAAATGAGGCAACTCCACAAGAAACCGATTTAAATTTAAACGAAAACATGAAAAATGAAGTCCATGAACGGCAAAAATTAAATGAAAATGACAAGAAATTTCCAGAACATGACAATCAAGAGCGTAAATTTGACAAAAATATTGATAAATCAAAAAATTACAATGAAAATGTAAAGAAAAATAAAAAATACGATCAAAATGAAAGGAATAAAAATCAAAAAGGTGACAAAATTCAAAGTCATGAAGATTCTTCAGGAAATGCTGAAGTAAAAAACTTTAAAAATGAAAATAAAAGACAGAAAAGACGCGATGGAAGTGGATCCAATGAAAAGTATGACAAGGACGATCACAAAAAATATCGAAAGGAATCTGAAAATAATCATAGTGGCGAAAGAAAATATCAAAATAATGATAAACGCCAAAAGAGGAGAGAAGGAAGTGGTTCAAATGAGCGATTCGATAAAGGTAAAAATGATAATAATAAAAAATATTACAAAAACAAGGAAAACAGGGAAAATTCCGGAGATTCCGATGAAGATTTTAAATATAATGAAAAAAAATTGAGAAAACAATCTGCATTTGATGATTCGTCCAATGAAAATGAAGACACGAAACGTGAATTCAGTGGCAATAATAACAAAGAAAAACGAAAGCAACAAAAGAAAAAGAATTACGATGAAAATCGAGCCAAATACAATGAAAATGATTCAGATGAAAAATCTGACAAAAATTGGCATGAAGATCGAATGAAAAACCGTGAAAAGTATCGCAACAAGGAAAAGGAAGAAAATTGGTACATAGAAAGAAAACAAAATCGAGAAAAGCATAGAGAAGAACGTGACAAGGACAGTAATTGGTATATGGAGCGAAATCTGGAGAGGGAGCTGTTAAGATCACGCGAAATGAATTCGAAAGAAAAATCAAAGTAATGAAATTTGCATTAAATTGAATGTTTGTGGAGATATTTTACTTTTAAATTATATTAATTTTAATCAGTTTTTGTTCCGAAAAATAAGATGATACTTAATTAGAAAAAAAAAACATAAAAATATGTATTTTAAATTTAAATGAATAAGCAAAGAAAAATCTGTGAAATATTTTATTGTTAACATTAATAAATGTTTTAAAAATTTATGAGAGCTTTAATTACTAATTAATTCAAATATAAAAAAAACCAAAATTTGTCACATTTTCATGAAATTCCTCCAAATCACAGCCAAATCAAATTTGGTCCGATTTCATTCATTCAGTGACCAAAAAAAAGGTGTGAATTTGTAGATTTTAACGTTACAAATTTTATTTTTGCCTTGTCAATGCTCGAAAAGTGAGAGCATTTGAAGTTATATGAAAATTTGAGTCAAACATAAAAAAAACCAAAATTTGTCACATTTTCATGAAATTTCTCCAAATCACTTGGCAATGCTCGAAAAGTGGGAGCATTTTAAGTTATATGAAAATATGAGTCAAACATAAAAAAAACCAAAATTTGTCACATTTTCATGAAATTTCTCCAAATCACTTGGCAATGCTCGAAAAGTGGGAGCATTTGAAGATATATGAAAATTTGAGTCAAACATAAAAAAAACCAAAATTCATTCATTCAGTGACCAAAAAAAAGGTGTGAATTTGTAGATTTTAACGTTACAAATTATATTTTTGTATTGGCAATGCTCGAAAAGTGGGAGCATTTGAAGTTATATGAAAATTTGAGTCAAACATAAAAAAAACCAAAATTTGTCACATTTTCATGAAATTTCTCCAAATCACAGCCAAATCAAATTTGGTCAGATTTCATTCATTCAGTGACCAAAAAAAAGGTGTGAATTTGTAGATTTTAACGTTACAAATTATATTTTTGTATTGGCAATGCTCGAAAAGTGGGAGCATTTGAAAATTTGAGTCAAACATAAAAAAAACCAAAATTTGTCACATTTTCATGAAATTCCTCCAAATCACAGCCAAATCAAATTTGGTCAGATTTCATTCATTCAGTGACCAAAAAAAAGGTGTGAATTTGTAGATTTTAACGTTACAAATTTTATTTTTGCCATGTCAATGCTCGAAAAGTGAGAGCATTTGAAGTTATATGAAAATATGAGTCAAACATAAAAAAACCAAAATTTGTCACATTTTCATGAAATTCCTCCAAATCACAGCCAAATCAAATTTGGTCAGATTTCATTCATTCAGTGACCAAAAAAAAGGTGTGAATTTGTAGATTTTAACGTTACAAATTATATTTTTGTATTGGCAATGCTCGAAAAGTGGGAGCATTTGAAAATTTGAGTCAAACATAAAAAAAACCAAAATTTGTCACATTTTCACGAAATTCCTCCAAATCACAGCAACATCAAATTTGGTCCGATTTCATTCATTCAGTGACCGAAAAAAAGCTGTGAATTTGTAGATTTTAACGTTACAAATTTTATTTTTGCCTTGTCAATGCTAGAAAAGTGAGAGCATTTGAAGTTATCTGAAAATTTGAGTCAAACATAAAAAAAACCAAAATTTGTTACATTTTCACTTGATGAGATGCAATCAACCGATTTTGGATTTCTTTGAAAAATTTTGAAATTTTTGAACTCGGAAGTTGAAGCAAAAAAAAGAATTTAAATTTCCATGTTAAGATGCGTCACTTTAAGTTAATTCCCAAAGTTAAGCAAATTTATTGTTATTTTATATATATTTTTTTATTTTATATTTATTATTATTATTGATAAGGTCAACTTTTAATAACTTTTAATCATTAATATTTTGTATAATTAATATCTAGCTTCTCCTGGGTTATATTCAATTGGATTTTGATTTGAAATTTTTTACATTTTAACATTATTTTCGATTTTTTTTTTTAAATTTTAATTTAATTTTATAATATAGGCTTTAACTTTTATCTTAAGTGCTTCACAAACGTCACATTTTTTCAATTTTTTTTTTATACTGATAGAGTAAGATAAATATCGAATACAGGGATTATCAGGATACATTTTAAGGATAAAGGGTTAATATTTGATTTTGAAAAATTAAGAAATTTGATTTCAAGGAGAAATATGAAAATTCAATTAAAATTAATAACAAAAAACGTAATTTATCGTATAATTTTTTTAAGTCTTTTTAATGAATTGAATATTTAAATATAGTTTTATGATTTTTTTCTTCAATAACTTTGCAACATGTCAACAATAACGGAACAACTCTGATTATGTGTTGATTATTATTATTTTATAATGCTTTAAAAGTAAGATGAGAAAAATGAGACTTGTGCAGCTAATTCAAACTATTTGATTTATTTCAATACAAAACTAAATTAATTCACTTTTAAATTAATTATTTGTTCTTTTTTTTAATTTAACATATTTTAAATGTTACAATAAATATATTTTCTTGTCAAAAAATATAAACAATTATTGTTATTTTTTCATGATTTAATGATTGAATGGGTTTTTTAAATATTATTTATTATTATTATTTTTTTGTAGAATATTTACGATTATTTATTGTTTTTATTTTTAAATGTTTTAACGGGTTTTTTCAAAGCACGCTAATCTGCAAAAAAATTAATTTACATCAATGATTAAATGAAGCGTATAGTGTGTGTCTGTGTGTGTGTTCTAACTCAACAAATTTTCCTTTCATAATTTATTTTATTTTGTTAATATCTTTAAATTGTGTGGACAATTGTTGAGTCAACATCAACTGTGTTAACATTTTTTCCAATGACGATTGAAGTTGGACTGTTGATACCTCCAATTATCATATTCGAATTATGATACGGTGACGCGTTTGATGATAGTTCTGTGAAATTTAAACGAGAAAAATTGAATTAATTTAAATGGACTTGAAATTATGAGGGAAAATATTTGGGAAAAATGAAATATAAATATTAAATGGAATCAATAAAAACCTTCAGCGCTTGAGCTTGAGTCGGTAAAACTAGGGGTACCTTCTGTCCAGGTAGGAGTTGATCCTTCCATGGACGCAGGCGATATCCAAGTCATGGCCCCACGTGTTGCTTGCTGATAATTAAATCTGGTTTGTTCAGATGAGGAATTTTGTTCCAAGTGAATGTCGGATACACTGAAATTAAATTGAAAAAAATGATTTTTGATTTTAAAAAAGAGGTGAATTTCATACCTAATTGTATCATGAGTCTCGGCATACGAGGTAGAACGATCAGTGAGTGATACTTCTTGATATGATCGTGTAAATGAGTTTTCCGAATAATCAGATACGTCCTGAAACGCTGGTGGAGGGGTTGATGAGCATGATGGAATACTACCTGTAAATTTAAATAAAACACCGTTAAGATTGACATTTAAAAATATCTTCAAAAGAAAATTCACCTGTAGATAAATTTTGTGAAGTCCTTAAGTTTTGTTGTGAACTCTTCGAGCCACTTGGTCGTGGTGATCCTCTGGGAGGAACCGGTGGTGGTACCGTATCTTTAACTGTTACACTCTTTTTCTTTAGTGGTGGTAATGTGGACGCTTGTTTTGGTGAATTTTGTACAGGAATTTCTTGGCTAGTTGGTGCTAATGTCACACTTTTCTTGGGCTCTTTCTGCCTTGCACCACCTTGTACTGTCTCAAATGTTGGCTGCTCTTGATCTTCATATTCGGGAAATTTATTATTGCTATTACTAGATGATGATGATGCTGCTGCTTGATTTACAGCGACAACCGATTTTTTCTTCTCAGAATTATGGGTATTATTACTAAATGTATTGATTGACTGCGCCTGACCCACAACTTCTTTCATACTTGGTCGATGACCTGTCCCTATAAATTCAAAAAAATCTTAATTGAAACATCAATTACATTAACAAAAAAATGTTTTTTTATTTTAAATCAAAAATTTAGTTCAATCAAATAAAAATCTGCTTTTTGTGAGAATTTTAATTTTAAAAGCAGCACAACTTACGATACAAACGTCCTTGTAACGATCATTTTATTTTTTTTATTTAAAAAATATTTCATTTGAAGCTTTTATGATATTAAAATTAATTTTTCACACGATTTTTATTACTCTCTTAAATTAAATTTATTTTTTTATTAAATTAAATTATTAGAAACAAACAAATTAAATGTGCACACAAACAGATATGAATTAGCCAGAGCTGCAGAGGTGTGATATATTATTATTACTAAATATTATTATTATTATAAGAAGAAGAAGAAGAAAAAGGTGATAGTTATTTTTAATCAGATCAAAAGAGTGATGAAATTAAAACCAAAATTGTTAGAGGATGAAAGTTACAATTAAAATTAAAACGTGAAATTATAAGAATGTGTGTTTTGATACCTTTTGTGGATGATTGCGGTTGATCATAGGTTGATTTTTGTCCCATTCGTGATATGCTTTTTCTTTTTGACGGTGACTGCTTCAATGCTACAGTTTTTTTTTTGGTATTATTTTGATTTGATATTTTTTTTTATATTTTAATTTAGGTGATGGGATGGGGTAAAGCAGCAAAAAGGATTTTAAAATAAAAATTTGTTTAGAACTTGACTTTTTTTCTTGAATCTTGATAAAAGTTTAAAAGAAATATTCTATGGATTTAATTTTAAAAAAACTACATTCAATTAAATTCGAAATTTCAAAATAAAATAATAAAATTAATCTAATAAAATTGTGTAACATTCTTAAAAGGAACAAATTTGAGTGTAAAATATTGAATTTTATGTTAAAAATTAAAAAAAAAATCATCATCATCAAAATCAATTTTTAACGGTATTTTTTTCAAAAAAGCATGCAAAAGTCAAAGTGAGAAAATAAGCTTAAAATATTTATTTTTGTATTTAACGTAGAAAATTCTACAATATTTTAATGGATTGCACAATTTTTTTTAAATATTATTAAAAAAAATCAAAATTTGAACAAAAATCAATAAAAAATGTTTCGTGCATAAATAGATCACATAGAATTTTGATATTAAAAAGTGAAAATTTTTACTGAAGAAAATTTTGAGAGCTAAAAGAATATTAAGCGATTGAACGTCACACAAAAACAATAACAAAACAAAATTTGTAACTATTTAAAAACCAAATTTTATGAAATTTACCTAGATAGCTGCTGACGAACGTTCTAAATTTTCTATGGTTGCCTTTGACTTCAGGAAGATCCACTTAAGAGTGAAACGAGATAATAAGGAGTAGAAGAGATTGATATTGAAATTTAAAATTTTAACGATTTTTTCACAATTTTCAAAAAAATTAAAAATTTAAGGTCAATTTTCGAGAAAAAGGATCAAAACAATCGAAAATGGCGAAAGCATTTAAAAACTCCTTTTTTTTAAATAGAAACTCAAATTTAACGGGACAATCACATAACATTGAAGACAAAATGTAAAAAAAATCGGTATAAATTATGAAATGAAATCACATGATGTTAAAAATAAAAGGAGAGAAGCACTCAAAGTACCATCACCAAATGACACTGAAACCATGAAAACAAGATTGATCCGATTTTTTGTGTGATGCAAGTATTTAAAAGCCCGAAAATGAATTTTGTGATATTTTTTTTGATTAAATCAGTTTTTTTTTCATTTAAAACGAATTATGTATGAATGAGGCCATTTAAAGACCAAAAAATCTGTAATTAGGTTCTACAAGGGCACCAGCGTGGTCTTCAATGAGTCCTTTCAAGGTTAAAAATTTCTTCATTTCTATAAAATTAGCTTGAATAAGCCGGTGTGTTACTTTCAAATGCTCATTTTAATTTAATCGGCTCAATCTTGATCTCGATCGTTATCCCCCAAAATTAAAAAAAAAAATGAAATTCTTTTAAAATAAATTTAAATTAAAAAATAAACAAAACAAACATTTTTAAACAAAAGGAAAATCTTTAGTATTTTTAATTAATTTTAATTGTAATATTAATAATAATTCAGAAATCATAAATCTTTATAATTATATTGACTTAAAATTTACTATAAAATTTAAATTAATATCGATTAAATTCAAAATTTTTCTTTATTAATGAAATTTTTTTACTATAATTGAACTAAATTAATAATTAAAAAAAAAATAATAATTAACAAATGAAATTAAAATTAAATGATTAAATAAAATAAAATAAAATTATATTACATTTTTTTTTTATTTTAATTTAATAAAATAAAACAGGGTCAAGAGAAATTTAAATGGAAGCTATGGATGTGGGCGTATATTCACAAAGTCCTATGGAATCTAAATTTCTTTGTATGCTGATATGAAACTTTTTTTGAATTCTATTTTAATTTAAATTCGAGAATTTTTTTCATGAAGGAATGTCTGATGTATCACAATTTTAAGTGTGTGTGTTTCAATTTCAGGGAAAATTTTCAATTAATTTCAATTTTCAGTTCAATGTAATTCAAAAAAAGTTTCAATCATGAGTTTTTTTTGTTTTCTTTGATGATGCGCTTTAATTTAAAAATTATTTTTTTATAAACTCTAATGATGCTGATTAGAATGCAGTTAGAAGTTAAACGGCATCAGCAGATATTATTGGGTTTTGAAAAGGACTTACGAGATTGGATTTTCTTAAAAACTGTTTTCGCCATGAAATCTTGGAAGCGTTGCGCATAGAATGATGGACGATGCACTGAAACAGTGTCCTGTGAAATGAAATGAAATTAATTCAAATTGAATTTATTAAATGTAATTTGTACTCACTCCATCATGAATAATACTTTTAAAGGTATGTTCTAATTTTTTCTTGAGTCTATATGATTGTAAAATATCAATAATACCAATGTACAACAAAAGTCTTTCTCCTTTTTCGCTACGTGCTGGAATGCCACCGGGACTACAAATAATGAAATTTTAATATTTAAAATGAAATTTAATTTAAATTGAGACTTACGGCACATCATCCTCTTCATCGATTGGTTCACTTTCGGCTTGGATGCTCTCCATTGCCGTTGAATGTGCGACCAATCTTTGTCTGTTAATGGAACTGAAATTGAATTGAAATGTAAATTTAAGGTACATTTTGAAAGAATTTCATACGACTTACCGACTACGATTTAGTCCAGCTATTTTTTCACGTTCCTCTCTGGCACGTTCATGTGCCATAAATTGATCAGCCTCCGGTGCATCCTCATAATCCGATGATTCAGATTCCCGATGTTGGGGTTGTTTCTCATTTACACGTTCCTTAACGGCCAGATCTAAATTATGTATACCAACTAATAGGGAATAATCCATAATTTTAAATGATTCTAATACACGACAATCTCGTTGAATTGTTCTTATTAATGCATTATACGTATCTGCTTCTAATAATATGCCATTTGGATGTAATTCCATAAAATCCAAATCTTTGTATGTGGGTGATTTTTTTGATCTTTCAGCTTTTGATGCTTTTCGCTTGTATGTCGAGCCCTTTAAGTCATATTTTTCATGCATCTTAATATATGATGGAAGTAAATTATTCATTGCAATTAATCTAACATTTTTACTATTGCACTGATAACAATACAGTCCGAAAAATTTTGGCAACAATGTTCGAGGATTTTGATTCAAGTTCATATAATAGCCGGGTAGTAATTTTTGTAAAAATTCACCTTCCTTATGTTGCACTGTCTTAATTATGAACTCATCATCACTCGTCAAGTAAAATATCGATCCTGAAGCACCTGGATTTGATAGCTCACGTAGTGGCTGTGAACACATTGACATCATAAAGTCATCCGGTTGAATGCCAAACAAATCACGAAAATACCGAAAGGCAATTGGAGCATAAATTTTAAATCGAAATTCACTAAAATGATGGGCTGGTGTCATGCTCGAACCCTCAGGTGGGAAAGATATCGTCTCAATTTCCCAAAAATCCATCATGAGTAAATCACGCTTGGGTTTTGATGCTAAGCTACCAACCTGTAAACACACAAAGAAGATTATTAAACAGATAATAATAAAAAATGTTAATGAATATTTATGATATTGCAGCTGAAAATGAAAATAATACCCGTAAATTTGACATTGAAAAAAAATCAAGCAAAAAAATAATATTTTGAATGAACATAACATAACACGCAACATACATTGATCAAATGTTATGATGGTTATGTTCATAATAATCGGTCTCTTGAGACATCATCATTGTCGTCATCAACCAACCGATAAAATATTAACCCTTCATGAAATTGAATTTCATTGCTACATTAATTTTTTCGTTACAGTTAAGGTCAATTATAAGTTCGTTGAGAATTTCAGGGAAATTTGTTGGAAGTTAACCCTAATTGGCCGAGCGTCATTTACAGGTCATAAAATCCAACTTGGGTTAAATTTTCATCAAAGTCAACTATGGGTTAAAATGTAATTAAATTCCAAAGAAAAATTCATAATTTTCACAGATGTTGTTTTCATCATAAAGAAGTTCAAAATAAACAGTAATTAATTAAATAATCATATATACCGTATGTTGAATGCCCAATTGAATGGCACCCATAATTTGTGTTGTTTGTATTTTCTTATATGTGATTTCGCCACCCTCACCCACTCTTCGATGACCAATCTTTCGTTCTGGATCAGCCTTCGATTTGCCGTATATGCTGGCACGAGGATTTGTATCACTCTGAAATAACAAAAATTTCATATGATATTATTTTGTATCAATACGTTGGCAATGTAATGCATGTAAAGAAGAAAGGAATGAAATGGTATATTTACCTCAGTGATAGACATTTTTGCATCGGCTCTGGCATCTAAATCAGGATTAGTTTTTTTAGGGTTGAATATAAAAAAGAGCAATAATTAAATTATCTGATTAAATTACTGGGACAAATACAAGCGGAAATTTGATAAAAAGTTTTATTTTTATTTTTTTCATTTGAACTTGGAAATTTAATCACACTATACTACATTTCATCATGAATTGAGTTTCAGAACAATCAGCGAGGTCTGATATCAATTTGGCCAGACAATTCTGGTTCTGACACTCGAATTTCATGTAAAATGTATTCAAATGCAATAAATCAATCAAATTTATGTATTTGAGCTACATTGAATAAAGACAAGACAATTGCTCACCATAACTACTATGATCGATAGTTGAAGTTTTCTTTTTAGCACCAAGATCCTTCAAATCGTATTCTTCAATTGAAGTAATTACATCTCCAGACTCCATTTTTACGAGTGTTAATTAGAAATTAATGACGATTTTTGTTATTGAATTCTTTTTTTATTATTTATTTGCTTTACGATTACTAATAAGCTTTTTTTTCGTAATATATTGTTTAAGAAATGGGAGTATTATTTTGTTCTACTTTTCTTGTTTAACTTTAAATTCTTATTTTTTTTGGTTTGTATTCTAAACTATCATAACATAATTAAAGTAAATGTCACCATCACCAAAATTTCTAGCTAATTATATTCACAAATTTAGTAATTGTAATTTTTTTGATGATGATGACCTCCGTTGTTCCTTCAATTTGGTGTTTTTAATCATTTTATTAAGATTTTTGTTATTTGCATATTTCCACAGTATTTTTCCACGCTACACTCTAAGAATTAGCTAATATCACGACAAATACAACAGAGATCGCACTAGAATGATAGTTATGAGTAATGATAAATTTATAGATGTGTAATTAAAGGAATTATAAATGAAAAAATCTTTTTGCTGTCTGACTACTGAAGGAAAAAAATTTTCACTGATTAAATGTCAAATGTTTGACAGGCTTAAGGGGTGGCTCAAACATGAATTTTTAAGTTAAAAATGGAAACTTGTTGCATAAGTAAATCGAAAATTTGACATTGATCGGAAGTGAATATGAATAAAAATTTAATAATTTGATAGGAAAAATCGAAAATTTATGTAGATTGATTAAATTAACGTGTTATTCATTTAAAATATACCTTTTTAGTGTCTTTTGACAGTTCGATTGAGACAAGCCTTAAGTTTTATTTCATTTTAGCCAAGGGCGGTCTATCGCGTACAATGAAAATAACGTAAGTGTGAAGCTTTGTAATGTTAGTGTTAAAATTAAGTTAACAACGCTCAATAAAAAAAAATATTTTACGGCAAGAACTAAAGTAAAGTAAAGAAATATGAATGCTTACATGCTTAAATGACTTTCATATTTGATTTTTTTCATGAAATTTCACGAACAAAGTTGTTCGACAATTTTTTTCCGAAATATTTAATAATTTTGATTCGTCACGTTACTGCCTTAAGGTTTTTTTATTTCCCAAGCTCTACGGGACTCATATTGAAGCTGAAACCAAAATTTGGATGAAGTTTACATCCTAGGTGTTAAACAACGTCTTATAGGTGTTCCATGGTACGTCCATTTAAACCTTGGGCCAAAGAATTATAAAATTAACTTTACGAACGAATCAGATCTATAAATTTTTTGCACACATTATGCTTGAATGAAAGTGAGAAGGCATTAATGATGAATCGACAGAATATAACTGACTCGAGTGGGTTTATACAACCAGAAGAAAAAAAAATATATTGAGAGATGGAGCAATAAAACGAAAAAATTAGGATTGAAATTCTACCGGTGGAGAAGAAGATGATAAGAGGATTACAGGACGAGGAGAAAAATTTCGTTAGCTTTGACTAGCAAAAAAAGCTAAATAAGTTAACCCTTATTTTACTCTTTAATTAAGAGAAGAGTTTTAAATTTTGAACTTTTTTAAATTTAATACTAAATGGAATTGGCAAAATTTTCAATTGCTCCATCAATTACATGATGGTTCAATTAGACCATGATATGACCATCAATTGTCGAGCCCGAAATCATTGAGAACGGATGCAAGAGCACATTTAAATAAACAACCTACCGGAAATGATCAGCTTTAGAAATTCAAAGGTCCTTCATGTTTTGAATAGTTAAAATAGAGAAAACAACCATAGCTGTTTCAAATAATTGTATTGTGAGCGCTTTCTTGTAAATAAAACGCAGGATCCCACGTTTACAATAAACTTCTTACGCTTTCAAAATATTAACCTGAATTTATAGTTTACACTCCTTATACTCAATAGAGGCCTCTGATTTTAACATCATTTCATTTTTGACATTTAAAATGTTACGAATTCTTTCACAACTCCTAAAATAATAACAAAAATAATTTAACATGACCGGCTACTAAAACAAATTTTCTTTTTATTAAAACATTAAATTAAGAGATCTGCTTTAAATTTTCATCATCGAAACCAAATCTGAAGAAACCATTCAAAGAAAATGTCATATTGGATTTGTGCAGGTATTTGCAGTATAAAATGAAATTAAAAAAATAAAACTTCTCATTTTCCCTCTTTTCAAAATTTTAGTGCCTGGCTGCAAAAACAATTCAAATAATTGTCCTGTTTCATTTAAACATGATTTTCCAAAATCAATGGAACTGAAACGAAGATGGATGAAGGCATGTGGTTTGAGTCAATTTCCACCACAAAAATACAAAGTTTGTCGAGATCATTTTCGTGAAACGGATTACGGTAATCGAGGACTTAAAGGTGGTGTTCTGCCATCAAAAAATTTACCAGAAAAATCTGATTCACCATCTTTTCAAACTGAAATCCTCACACCCAAAGAGGAGAGTGATGGCTATTTGAGTGATCAAACGATTGAAGAATTGAAAGCTGCTGCCAGGAATTCTTCCACCAAAGTAATGTTGCACAAAAATGACTTTACAAATGGGATGACAATAAATGGAAATGGTACAAAACGTTTACACGACTTAGATAACGTAACACCTTGCAAAGTACTCAAAGTGTCTGAAGCCAAACCACCAAAAAAACTTCCAACCATCACACAATCGATCATTTTGCTCATGAATACAGATCCTTACAAATATATGGGACTAACACCAGACATAGTTGATTTAGTTGAAATTATATCATCAAATTTAAGTATTGCCGAAATTAATATTATCCTCACATTTCGTAAACTGAAGTTAGATGAAGACTTTTCCGTGTTAGATGACTATTTTGATTTGTCCGAAGGAGAAGCTAAACAACTTTTCCGCTACACAATCACTGCCATTTCAAAATATATGAAAGCTCTGATAACATCACCCTCAATGTATGCAGTTTTCCAAGACATTCCTGTTTCACATCGAAGAAAACTTTGTCAGACACGCGCATATCTTAGCAGTTTCTCGATCAAAATTGAAAAAACTACAGATTTTTATACAAATGAAGTCACATACAATGGCAGAGACCATGTCATACATTACTTTTACCTCGTCACACCCGATGGATACATTCAATACATTTCCCCAGGGTATGGTGGCAGATTGAGTCCAGACAAGTTACTGCCATTTTGTAAAAGTGTTCATCCAATATTGGAGGATGGATTTAATGTGATTGATATTATACCAGAATTCAATGAAAATCAGTATAATCCTAAGAAGTTTTTGACATTCGAACAACAGGTGTGCTATGAAACTATGAAGAGAATCAGGGAATTCTCATTAATTAGCAATAAAAAGCCATTGAGCAAAGATCTTGCAAAAAATGTTGATAACATTGTAATTGCAATTGTGGCTTTGACTAATTTGCAGGCAGTCAATTATGAGAATGATGGCGAAGAAGAGTCAAACGATGAATTATTTCCGAATGGATTATTCAAAATGGATGTAAATTCTTAGATTTTAAGATATATTTTTTTTCTTAAATTGATACAAAATAAATTCATTTCAAACAAAAAATGTAGAAAAAAACAAATCAACGGTCATTTTTCCAAGTTTGAAATGTACGTTAATAAAAATGCCATCTGACTCGTATGCGGTGTGATTATCGAACAAACCTTGCTAAATTGACAGTTCAGTTTCAGATCGCGCGCATTTCACAACAATTAGTCAACAAAAATATTTATTAAAACAAAATTATTATTATTTTTGCATTTTAAAATACAAAAAACTTTCACAAAACTCTAGAACAATGTCGAGTACTTCACAAAAACATCGTAATTTCGTCGCAGAACCCATGGGGGAGAAACCAGTCACAGATTTAGCTGGCGTTGGTGATGTGCTTGGAAAAAGATTAGAAGCAGCTGGATTTGATAAAGTAAGTACAATTTAAATGATTTCAAGTCCTTTAATATTAATTACTGACTTTCATTTACAGGCTTATACAGTGCTAGGTCAATACTTGGTCCTGAAAAAAGATTCGGAATTGTTCAAGGAGTGGATGAAAGATGTTTGTAATGCAAATTCAAAACAAGCGGCTGACTGTTACCAGTGTTTAAATGATTGGTGTGAAGAGTTCTTGTAAATACTCGTAAAATTAAGAAAAATTTAATTCAAATTCAATTTAAAAAAAAAATTAGAGAAAAAAATTTATATATTTGCTTGACACGATGACACTTCTTCAAAAAAAAAACCATGAAACTCAAAGTTATATTTTAATGCTCTTTTAAAAACCTTTATGTTATCAATGTAATTATGTAACTTTAATGATAATAACAATAAAACTTGACTAATTTCATATAAAATGTATTTTTCAAAATTGTTTTCTTTTATAATTAAAACATCGCTTTAATTCCATGAACTTTCTCGCGATGTAGATTCAGGTCGTCTTCCGATACAGACATATGAGCGCACAGATCACAATTGACTAATTTGAGTTTACATGAAGCCCGCATATGATCAGCTAGTAATTTATTTGTAGGAAAGTCTGTAAAACACACAGGACATCGAAAAATTGTATTTGTTTTTCTTGTCTTCTTATCATCAAGTATCGATTGTGTCACAAACGAGCTTGAAGATGATTCACATGCATTGACATCAATCTTAGCCGATTTCTGATTCTTCTGATATTGACAAAAATAACACAAGTCATATAATTGTCCTTCGACTGAATCTAGTTGGGATATCGTGGCTTTACAAATACTACATTTGGGATATGCGACATATTGATTTTCATTTTCAAGGACAAGTTCGATGTTGTCATCAACGGAATTTTCTTCAATGGAACTTGAAACTTGGGACGGAGTTGCTTTAATCATACTTTCATTTTTCTGATGAATTTCCCCATAGTGCTGCTGCCATTCTTGCATCGAGTCAAAAAGGGTTTTACATGCCACTACAGGACATTGATACACAATCGAATTATCATCGTTATTCTCAATAATGATTTCTTCCTGTACAATTTGTTGGACGTTCTTTATTTCATCGTCATCTGAAACTGGTTCATTTGATTTTTGAATCTTCTTTAATTTTTGTAATTCAGCTTCCATTAGCTCTGATTTTGGTTTTCGTTTACTCCGATTTTTTCTCCGCGCCCTTGCTGTTCTTACGATCATGTTGAAATTAAGGACACTGTTGCAATTTCCACAATTTATTTTCTTTGTGAGGGTTTTGGGATCCAATTCAAGTCCAATTTTGACTTTAGTTGGATCAGTTTTATCACATACCTCGATTTGGTCGTGAAATTCAATATTAAAATCACAAATTCTTCCCCATTCGTCCAAGTCAACGAGGATTGCAATTGAAGATGATTCAATTAAATTACTCATTTCAAATAAAGTTTCTTTTTTGTGACTGTTTTGATTCAATTTGAATTGTTTTGTTTTGATATGAAAAAGTGTTCTCAATTCCACGATATCCAATTTGTATGTGAAAAGGAAATTCAAATGTGAAATTCGTTGAAATTTAATTCAATATTAATATTTTTTTAAATTATGATGATTCATGAATGGTCTTAACATGATACGATTATTGTATGAAAACTTTCATCATTTTTTTCATTTAAAATATAAAAATTGTGAAATTTCAATTCCAAATAAAATAACGGTCAATTCAAATATTGCTTAGTACAAATTTAAATCCCATTGATTGTACACACAGAAATTTTATGAATGAAATTTTACGTTACAACTGCGCTTTTTCTGTACAGTTCCATTCACTATGATAGTAAATCCTTCTTTTTTTACATACACGTACACGCACATACACACACGTACTCGTTAAAAATACACTACACAAATTCCATACAATTCTCTATGATTCCTCGTTATTTTCTTTCATTATTTCGTTATATACATATATTTTTTGGTATGTTGCAGCAGCAGCAGCAGAACCACTTTCAATATAATATAATATTTATGTAGCCTAAACATATTGTGAGCCACATGTAGTATATAAAATAATATGAATGTTCAATATTCACATTGCAAGTCAGCCGGTTTCAGTCTGTTTTTAACGTTCACCTGAATAAGGTCGGAATCTTTGTAATCGTATATACATTGAATTTATTAAGATTATTATTGTTACTTTTATTTTTTTTATTATATATATACTTCTTAGTATAATAATATTAAAATACGAAACATCATAAAGAATGTCAAATTATCGTATGAATATTAATTAATCAAAAATCATTCAAATGTTAATGAATTTGTGCTAAAAGGAACCACATCGCGTTTATCGTGGTTTTAATATTAAATCAAAGTAAAAAAAAAAATAACGATTAATTTTTTATTAATTAATTAAATATTAATGTAAGTGTATAAATTTAAGTGAATTTGGTGTAATATTTTAGAAAAAATAAGGGAAATTAATCAATGATATACATAATTATAATGATAAAATAAAATTTGGAATTTAAAAAAAAAATAAGTTTAAAGTGAATATTAATTTTTTTTTTATTAAAGTGAAGAAAGTTTCCCGTAACACTATTTTTTGAATATTTATAAAAAAATTAGACTAAATTTCAAATATTTTTCAGTTTTTTTTATTAATGATATATATATGAAGATAAAAAAAAGAATATAATAATAAAAGAAAAGAAACCGAAAGCAATTTCATATCTCCGATACATGAGAAGTCAATAATATGAATAAAAATGATAATTTATGACTAGTTTTTTTTTTATTAATTTTTATGTTTATTATTAATTTGGGTTGAAAATGAGCATAAAGAGACAAATTTGTTAAAATTATTATATTATATTATATTATATTATATTATATTATATTATATTATATTATAATATATTATTAATAAAAATTATATTAAAAACTTAAATCTTAAAAAAACATGATTAAATTTAAATTTATAAGATAACTTTCGCGGTTTAATCTCAATTTTTTAAACGGTGTAATGATAAAAATAACAATAATTTTATACATAAAAAAAAACATCTAAACACAAGTAAAAACAAAAAAAAACATTAAATAGATTAAAAAACTCATTGAAACGAGACATAATTTGGCCAATTTAAACATTTTCTGTGCTCAACAAAAATTTTTTATTTAAGTCCAAAAAAACGGTTCAAAAGCAAATGCTTAACTTTCTTATAATTGGCCTCTGGCTACATTTTTGTGTGTATAAAAAAAAAAATATTATAAGAAAAAAAAATTAAATTGTTCAACGCGCTCTATTGAAGCTTTAAATTATTAAAAACTTGCTAAATGTTATTTTTTTGTAATGTAACATTTTTTCTTATAATGATAATAATTCTTCATCTTATAACACAATTTTTTTTTTCATTTAATTTTTTTTATTTTATCACTGGGTTTAACAACTTAGATTTTTTCGTGTTATGATTAAACCATTAAAGTGAGAGTGAAATGTAATGGAAAAAAATTCAAAGTTAAGAATCGTGATCTGATTGTTTGATCTCTTTGAATGAAAATGATAATGAAATAATGTAAAGTTAAATTTAATCGATAATTTGTTTGTTTTTCTTGTAATTTTGAATTTTAATTAAATTTAAAAGGAAAAAATTTATTGACATAATATTGACTTCTTGTGTATTTAAATAAAAATCGTTAATAAATGTTCACTTTGATTAATGTTTTTTTTTTGTTTGTTGTTTTTAATTAGAAAATTAATTCAATATTTGAATAATATAAAAAACATAATAAAACATATTGATGATAAAAAAAGTAAAATTCGATTTGGATAAACAATTTCACTTTTTATGAAAAGTACTGGATTTATTCAACAATTTTGAATAAAGGAAATCAATTATAACTGATAAAGGTAGGTGTGTGATAATTTTTAATTACTTTCAAATGTTTACTTTTCTTATCAAATATTTTTTTTTTAAATGAGATTTCTTTGTTTTTTTTTTTAATGAAATTGAATTCAAGGAAAATTAAGTGAAATTTTGTACATGAAATTAATTGTGAAAGGTTTCTGAGTAAAATTTTACTGTAAAAAGCGCTTAAAAGAGCAATGAAGTGCAATAAAGACCAATCAGGCGTCGAAAGACATAAAAGTGTAAAAAAACCAAAGAAGAGCAGACAGGCGCGATTAACGGTTGCAATAAAGTGCTTTAAAAACCCTGTATAAAAAAATTAACCCTTCATCATGAAATGCTCCACGAAAAACCCTTCTTAAATCATTTTTTGACAATATTCTCGATCATGATCCTCCTCAGTATGACTGGCATTCACACACCTCATGGTGATGGACTTTCTACGACGACTCTAGCGACCGTGAAAATCCTAAACTCGATATTTCTAGGAGAGACGGTTAAAAGGTTAATATCTTGACCCAATAAGAACGAAAAGGATTAATATTAAATTTTACTTCAAAATAAATTGTCAATAAATCATATTATACATTTTAATATGTTATCCCCTGAGTCGTAATAGAACAGAAACCCATTTATTCACTTTTTTTACTTCTCTTCTTCTATTTTTTTTGTTCAACTTAAAAACAAAACGTATCCAAATCACGTACTAATATACTACAAAATACAAACAACACCTAGAGCCTAGAAACATGTATCGTGAGAAAAAACGTTAATAAATTATGTAATCAAACCAAAATAGGTTATATTCTGTTTTTTTTTATTTATGACTCTATTTTTTATTTTATTTCATTTCATTTTGTATTTCATAAAAATTTGAATTGAACACATTTTTTGATTTAGCATGAAATAATTTGAATGGATATGACCACAATAATAATAATAATAACATAACCTAAATAATGTGCTAAAGGCTAATATGATTGTGTTTATTGGTAGCTATAATTGTTACATTATAATTATTATTATTATTATAAGGCTTCTTGAAGGTTCAAATACGAGTAAAAATAAAATAAAGATTTTTTAATAGAATTGTGTCTCAATATAAACCACAAAAATGTAATTGAAATTCTGTAATAAAGTTATTTTTATTTCACGTAGAATTACAACGCAGACTTATTAATGCAGTGTAGCATAAAATTAATTTAATGTTTTACTTATTATTATGGAATTTTATTTTATTTGACTTGTGAGCATTAAATTAAAAGTATTTTTATGTGGATTTAAAGTCAAATGAATTAAAATAAAAAAAAAACAACAATTAAAGAAGATGTTACTTGATGATTTACATTAAAAAAATATTGCATTGTCATAGTTTTATTTTTTTAATATAACATGAAATTTAATTTCAAGATGCCTAGAATGAGCTTTAAAATGTATTTTTAAATTTTTTTCTTTTAAAATGAAATTCAAATCACAGACAGACAGTAAAAAAATTTCTATTAAAATTATTAATTTTCATTTCTAAGAGAAACCACTTCAGAAGCGTAGGACGTTTATTTATGTGTTATATGCAAAAAAATGTTCAACTTCACGTTTCTTAATGAAATAGAAGGAAGATAAATTGATAGATAATAATGAAACTAACAGTGAAACTAATTTCAATCCAAATTTGGATAAAACGACATAAAACTTAGATTTTTTTTGGGTTCAATAATTATAACGAGAAATTTTTTTGGGTTACTGATTAAAATTGAGTGTAAAGATTGCACGGCGTGACGTTTCATTGATTTCTCATTGCAAAATGAAATAAGAAGAAATAATTTTTAGTGAGCTTGTCTTGAGCTCAGTACAATGTCATTGTAAAAATTACAATGAAATTTACTGAAATTTTAAAGGGTTGTCTTTGTCATTTTTGAAATATGAAATATGTATGAAATATGCCATAAGTCACTTCAGGAAAGTTGAAGCTAATTCTAATCAGCAAAAACATGAGTATTTAACCATATTGTTTGGTTTGCATCAATTTCTCATTATTTGTATGAAAAACTTACAATTTTCGTTCTAAAATTCAATTTTATTTACAAATATCAAAATATTGTATAAGCTTCTAAAACATATTTTTCTGTTGGTTCCAAAAAATATTTAGAATTTTTTTATACGACAAATATTTCTCAAAATATAACATGTCAAAGTGACATGGGATAGAATCTTTCTTTTTGGATCGAGCTGTCGTAGAGACTAGACGTCTCCAAAATATTATAATTCAATTTAAAATAAGTTTGAGAAATAAAGTGGCGTAAAAGCCTGAAAAGTAACGAATAACATAGTTATAAACTGGCATCCCTCGTTGGCGAATCCAAAAAAAATAAGAATTGGTAAGAAAAGTTGATAAAAGTTTATCGAATCAACATCGCAAATTAATTAATTAAAGCATAATGGATCAACATGAAAATAGCACGAGTGAGACTAGTGGATCGTCGACAGTTGGAAATGATGCTGGTCGATTGACACAATTTGATAGTTTTTCGTTGAGGTTATCCTGGAATTTAGGTGACACATCACTTGAACAGGAGGAAGAAGAAGACAGTGATGCGTCGTCAACTGATGCATCCTGACTAACGCTGGCAGTTTCAATAGTCTACTGAACTTGTACTTGATTGGCGACAAGCATGCTTCAGTACACTGGAGTATACTCGTATGTAAATGTCAAATTCAATATATAGCTACACACACAAATTCACAAAACATATGTTTTTTATTTATGATTTTTAAATAATTTATATTCAAAAGAAAATCACAAAAATTGAGAAAAATTTAAACAATTGATATTCATTTATCTTTTTATTTGTTTCATAATTATGATTTTTTCATAAACAATTTAAATATAATATTTAACATTAAATATAAGTCACTAAAGTGAAATAAATACAGAAAAAAGTTTAAAAAATATTTGAAATTAAATTTTTTGTTTTTGATGAAGAGATTTCAGTGTACTGTAATTATAAAAAACTGTCATGATTTTATGACAACTTGAATTAGCTAAACTTGTACGATTGTCCGTAATAACTCTTCCTGCTTTGCTGTTGATCCTCTCGATTTCAGCTGAAGTAGCTGTGAGTTGTAAAATAATGCGGGCCAATTTGGCAAGCATTGGGAACTGATGTTTGCCAAGGTTTTTCCACCAATCTAAAATATCGTCACACTCATTGACAGATATGTTGTTAAAGGCTTCAATTTCTGTCGATAAATTATTGGAGTCCGTAAGCAAGCCATGTTTTCTGGCCAAATTATTACGAAACGAAGATGTTTGAGTAAGCACACCAACTTCATTTGTTGTTGGAGGATCTCCAACATATTTCTCAAACATTTTGGTCAAAAATTCCAATTTTGATATTTTTCTCTCTTCTAAAATCGTTTTTACATAAGTGACCTTTTGAAAAACTGGATCCAATAGACTTGCAGCTATCATTTCATCATTGATTTTGTATCTAATATCTAAGTTGTAAATGGAAAGATCATAGAGTTTCATCAAATCATTGTAAAATGGCCCAGCTGCACTCATGCTTATTTCGTCTTTAATTTCGTAAAGTTTGGATTTTAAGTCCTCGAACATGATAATTGTTAAATTAATAGTACATGTATTAGCTTCTAAGAGTTTTGTTACCAGCATAAAGCTTTTGAAAAAGTCTAAAACGTACGATAACAATTTTTCCTCCAAAACAGTTATCAATAAATTTGTTTTATTGAGATATCCCAGCCACTGATTAATAATTTTTATTTTTCCTTGAAAGGATTCTAACATTTCAAATGTTGATGTCCAGCGGGTAGACACATCACGTTTAAGGGCCGTTGTTGTAACCTCTGTGTTTTCTAAATCGTCTCTTCGACTATACAAATCTTCCTCAATTTCTTCACCTTTTTAATTTAAATATAAATTTAATAATTAAAAAATTATATTTTTATAAAAAAAAGTGAAACTTACTTATTTTAGACATTTTTTTGAGCCATTCTGCTTTTTGTTTGTCTGCTTCGATTTTTAAATCAGTTTTTAAGTCAGTCATTCGATATCTGAAGGCTGCCAAAATTGAGCGTAACTTTTTCAAAAAATTGTTTACCAAATCCACTTTAGGTATGACATCTCGATTCAATAAATTGTGTAATGCATGTGCGATACAGTCACTACGATCCATGGATGAAATTTTACATAATTTGATCATATCTGATCCTCGATCACTTACTCCAACGAATTTTTTATTGAATAATTCAAATTCTTTCACAGCATCGTCAAAAATTTCTTTCTCTTTTTCGGAGGTTTTGTAAAGTAATGCTTTAAACGCGGTAACAAACTCTACGATTTCAAAATTTTCATTCAAAAAACGAAAAATAACTGCAAAAAAGTGTCTGTTAGATAAATCAGACCAACAGTCGAAGACAGCAACAATGTAAGGAGGTGAATTTTCAAAGTAGTTTTTCATTTCTACTTTTACAAATTGATACAATCTCTCAAGCCCAGTATCTGAGAGTTGTTTTCGGGACGGAGCTTCTTTTGCATTCTTTATTATGTTCAGACTCATTAACCAAACAAGGAAGTATTCATTCTCTACCATGTGAAAAGGAGTGCACGTCATTACGAACATCAAAGCTGTTCGGGTAACCAGTGCGTCTTTTGAATCTTTAAAATCGATCAAATCGTAAAGATTATTTGTACTTCTCATTCGTGGATTTTTCACACAAATGTTATGTTGATTCTCTAAATGGGATTTCAGTACTGATAATGATGAATTAATGGAATATATCTTAATATGGCCCGATTCACGACACAACCGACAACATATTGACTTTACGTCGCTTATAATAACATATGCAAAATTATTCCATGCGGGATCTGTTTTACCATCTATTTTCTGAAGAATTGATCCGTCTTCCAATAGCAATTGTGATATTTGTTTTAATTTTTGTTCACGAATGTTTTCGAGTTTTTTTGGTCCAATATTTCCTTTTTTCTCGACAACACTTAAGTTTTCAAAGCTTTCTGACAATGTTTTATCTATATTTCCTGTAAAAAAAATAATGAAGACAACAAAAAATGTTTTGAATTTCAAAAACTTACCAAGCGTATAATTATTATCAACAATTGTAATATTATTGCAACTTAAGTTTGCCAAAAACTTTCGCGAATGCAAATTTGCAATTGAATGGTTCATTTTGATGCGTTCTCAGTTGTTTTTCATATATTTTTCTTTTATTTTTTTTAATTTAATGTGGCTTTGTTTATTCAATTTTTTTCTTTGTTTAAATTTGACATTTCCATTCAAGTCTGTTCAGTGAACTAAAAGTCTGCTTCCCAAGAAGCACAAGTTTAGTTCTAAAAGTAGACTTAGTTTTGAAAACTTCCACCGTTAATCCTGACTGGACAAGCAACACAAGATGAAGAGCCAGCGCGACTTGATATGGAATTAGTGACAATGTATTTTTTCAAATACACAAACATACAAGACAACATCCGATTTCCAAAAGAGAAACAACCATGGGGGAAAAAAACTTACTATCATTGCCTAGTAATGAAAATTATGAAGAAATTTTTTTCTTTTATCCCAAAACAAGAGAGTAATTGAAAAACACATTAATAAACCTCTTTTTCACAGCATCATGAAAACAAAAAACGAACTTCCAAGCTATTGCGTAGCAAAAGAAGAGACGGAAACAGGGATACTCACAGAAGAAGAGGTCAGTAAATGGGGAATAAAGATGGTTGATAAAGGGGCATACAAACAAGGACATGGTTTCGAAGGCAAATAATATGGACATGGGTGTGAGAACGGAACTAAGCAGAGTGTGCGCAGAGGAATAAGGAAGAAAAGGAGCAAGAGACGAAAGGGTCGCGGGTCCACTCCAGAGACTGGAGTAGCCCAACGGATGCCAATGTAACCGTCGATTTAAATAACCGCCGCAGTGTAGCTGCCAAATCCCATGTCAAAGTGACATGGGATAGAATCTTTCTTTTTGGATCGAGCTGTCGCAGAGGCTAGACGTCTCCAAAATATTATAATTCAATTTGAAAAAGTAATGAATTAGCGATAGAAAATTCCAAATGTTTGTTTGAAAACGCACTTGCATTTATTTTAAATTATTCATTCAATCATTTAAATCAAACATCTAGCACCCATTTAGCCTCATTTCACCTTCATTGTACCTGTAAAAGTGCAATCTTCACATCACTGCTAATTAAGCTTGTGGTTCAATTTGTTTAATTTGAAAGAACTTCCTATTTATCAAAAAACTATTCATAACAATCAAGCTTTTCATTTAATATTTTGTGATAAAAAGAAAAGAAACAAAAAAATTCTTGTACGTGTCCAAACAGATCAAATCGAAAATGAAAACACTTCATATAATTAAACGTATAAATAAATAAATAAACAAGAGATCAAAGATACAACGCTTAACATTTTGAGTCAAATAATAATAATAATAATTATATATCGTTAGAAAAGAAAAATGACACTTGTTTTCTATGTTAAAAAAGAGATTATTTCACCGTTATTTCATTCACATGTTCACATTTAAATGCGTTTCTATCCAAATCTATACACAATTCAATTTCAACGTATAACAAGTTTTTTTATGTTTATTATTTATTCCTCTCTAACACTTTATATTCGTAACATCTTTCACATATTCATATATGTTGATTCAAATTGGAATGTATAAGAAAAAATTGAATGTTAAATAAAATGAAAAGATATAATTATAGAAATGCAAGGAATGTTGCTTTAAATATATTGAAGGTCATGCACCAATAATTTTCTTTTCAATTTGTTATCTGTAATATTGTTTGTCCACTCTCTTATTTCTTATTCTATCATCAATTTACAGTTTGATTCGCTTGACGTCTCTTCACCATTATCTTTCTTTTAATCATAAATCAAAGTTTAAAGACCACAATTAAATTGCATACATGTATCTTATAAAGCTGAGTTGTTCAATGTAAATATGAAATATAGGCGCCATTCAATGAAAATATTGTCATTTAACCATTGATTAGCATATGTTCCCCTAAATTATTGCAGAGTTCTATTCATATGTGATTTAATCTCCAAATTTAGTCTCATTATTGTTTGTTTTGAATTGAAGGAACCCCCCAAAATATTAAATGGAATGAAATGAAATAAAATGGTCTTGAATTTACGTTAAAAGATGAAATTTATTATCCCTTCTGGTTTGTAATACAAGACTTAAAATGACATATAATAGGATGTTCTTATGTCGAGTTTATTCAAAAGGCGAATAAAGAACAAGAAAAGAATATGATAAGGATTTTAAAGAAAATGAAAATAATAAAAAAAATTATACTAGGATTCATTCATAAAGGAACCGAAACTAAAAAAGAGCATTAAAATTAAAATTCAGAAGACATCAAGGTACTTTAGGAAGATTATCATTATTTCCATGTATCAGGTCTATGATTTAATTTTGATTCTTATAATTTGTGAGTATTAAGAAGGAAATTTAGAAGAGATCATAACCAAAAATTTTTATCAAGACACAAGGGAGAAATGTAAAACGTGATCGTGAAACATAAACACAAGTGCATTTCTATAGATAAGGCTCACCATAATGAAAAGCCGGCCAAATTCATCTACTTTAGAAAATTCAGCCAATTTAGTAAAGTCACTATTGGAGATTGTACGGTGCAGTGGTTAGCGTGTTAGACTGTCAATCTTAAGGTTGGCAGTTCGATTTTTGCTCCGGTCATTAAACTTTACTATCTCAATGGCCTTTTTTCCGGCTACTAAATTTGAGTTAAGAGCTAGATAAAGGTGGCGACTGCTTGGGATGACAGGATAAAAGCTAAGTCCCTCGGAAAATGATAACGGGTATGCACAATGGGTCCGACTGAGTGCAGGCTTAATAGTCGCCCCACAAATCTGAGCTGATCTGAATGTCGCCACATTTAAAGACTCCTTTAAGAAAAAGTTGGTCAATTTAGCTTTTTTTGAAAATTATACCATTAGACACAGACAGTTGGACAGACCCACAATATTTTCTTCAAATCGACGAGAAATACGCTAATATTTATTAAAATTTAATCGACAAACACTTTCTTTACCTTTATCTTAATCTTAAAAGTTGTGGACAGAGTTAGAATCATGAAATTCCTTCACAAAATACAAATTAATAAGGCGATTCATTTAATTGGAATTGAAATTGAACAATAAAAATTGAAATTTTTGACAGAAACAGTTATGTAGGTGTATACGTGAAAACTGTCAAAAATTCTTTCAACAGAAAATTTCAATTTCAACAAGAAATTTCTGGTTGAAATAATTCAATTTAAATTGAATTGGTTGAAATATTGACAGTAATGTTGTTATTTTATTTTTTTGCATGCGCAAGATTTAAATCTGCAAGTTTTATATAAAAAATGCCTTTTTTTGTCCCGACTTTACTCAAAATATTCTTTTTAAAATAATTTTTACACTTGATTTTCAATAGGGCATTCAAAAAATAATTGTTTAAATCCTCATTTTTCAATTTCAATTCCAATTAAATGAATCGCCTTAATGTAAATAAAACATTTTGCTTTGAGATAACAATTAATTTAATTTAATTTAATTCCGTATTCATTTGATATTGTATCCATTTCACATTAAAATTTAAATTTTATCCATTCAACGATTCAATGCAGGACAAAGAATTCAAAGTAAGATAAGAAAATCAATGAATTTTGTTTTAAATTTACATTTTCAATGAAATTGCCACAGTAAATTAACATGAAAATTTAAATTTTAAAGGCAAATATTTTCCCTTAATCAATGTGCTTTGTATTTAAATAATTTTGTAACACAAACCTATTTATTTTTTAAAATTGTTTCATGGAAGTCAAAAGTCAGTTAATTTGCAAATAAATTTAATTGTGTTATAATTTTGGATTTTGTTACCTTAAAATTTCAATGAAAATATGATATCTTTATGACATGAAAAGGATAAAATTTGATTTAAATTACGTGAGTTGAAAAATAAAATTTAAATTTGTATTAAAATGTGGGACAAATCGGATTTTCTTGCAAGGAGTTTGTTATTGTCATATTTTATTGTAATAAATTGAATAACAATCATGATGATAAACAGTGATATTTGTTGATATCAATAAAAAAATAGTTTAAGAAATAAACAAAACAAAAATAAATACTAGAAAGATTCAAAACAGGTGACAGTATTTAAATGTGAATGAATGAGAAAAAGCAATATAAAAGAAAATTAAATTGAAAATAAAAAAATACCTTAAGGCAAAATACTTGTTATTTTAACACTTGTTCCAAGTAAGATAGTAGTCATTTTTTTCTACTATTCACAAGAATCGTTTATTTATTAAATTAATATCAGTTTATTGATTTATTTGTATTTTATTCCTGTTTTTTTCTTCTGTGTTCAATGTGTGTATGTGATTTTTTTTCATATTATTTATTATTATATAATATTCCATAAATTCTTTGGTTATACGTTTCAAATTATAGCAAAAACAGGTTGTTTATTATGGTGCGTGTATTAATGTCTTAAAGAATATTCGATTTCAATATCATGAGGAATTTCAAATCACTGGTCATCATCAGTTTGACTGGAGGAGGAAGCAGTGAATGTAGATTTTTTTTTGTCTCAATGAAACTCTTTAGGAACATGATCCGGATGTGAGTAGAATTTGGTTGTGTCTTTGACTAGAATTTCATTAAATTTGATTTGACAGTTGTAAGTAGTATTTTGGTCGCATTTCCGTCCATGTCCATTTCCAAGTCAACAAAATGGCTGATTTCCATTACAGCGGAAAATTAAAATGTCAAAATTTTCCAATATCAGCGAAATTTTCTTAAATGGCTTGAAACCGTACACTGTAAGTTGAAAACGCCCCGAAAATAACCCCGTCTAATATGTAAAGACTAAAAAACTGCCCATAATATTCGAAATTTTTATCCAAATTAACAGGAAATTTATTAAAAATTGCATTGATCAAACGCCTTGTAAGCGGCAATAAAAGATCTCCGTCTGCCGATAAACCAATTTGTATTGCGGAGCGTTTTTAACTTACATTGTAGAAGCTTCCAAAATCGCGGAACTCCCAAATGGTCAAATTTGATGAGAGAAAATGCGAGACATGAAAGACGCTTAACATTGGTCGAATACCATTCAATTACATGTGATAAGAATTTAACCGGTTCATTTACTTCCATTTATTATTATTGAACAATTTTTATAGGAAGTTGTGGGTGATTTTGATTTTCAATGTACAATGTAAAATTAAACGTGTTACTTTTTTTTCAATGCATTTTAAATGTCATACAAATATTTTACACGCATTTCTTTGAATATTTTTATTGTTAATTTCTATGAATAATACGCTTTTGGAAGCACTTTGTCGTAGGTCTATAATTTATCTAATAGTGAGTCATAAAACAAAATCTTGGTTTAACTAACAAATCAGAGGCCTTCGAAAGACTTTAAACTTCAATTACAAGTATCAAATTCCAAGAAAACTAAAATCGATCGTAGTGCCACATAGGCATGTAGAATAAGTTAGACAACTTTTATTAGCCAAAATACGCATTAAAAATAAGTAAAGTGGGGCATATTAGTTTGAACGCGCAAAAGATTCAGTATAAGATGTTGTATTGGCGCTTTACGTGGTCATTTTCGAAACTAATCATTAAAATATTGCAAAAATTTATGTCAGTTTATTAAATTGCCGTAAAGTTAGTTCAGCGCTGTTTTTTCTCTGTCATATACGGGGTTTGAATTAACCTTAATCCCTCTAAAATGCACTTTACTTGAAATTTATTTCACTTTAGCTACTCATTGCAAATACAAATATAAAAAAATAATAACAAATGAATAAACAAACAGAGATAAGACAGGTTTTTTTTACAACTTGACTTGTTTGTTTTTTTTTTAAGCTAAATTATTCCACATGAAATGTTAAATGTAAATTATCAGTAATAATATTTATTATTATTATTAGACATACTAGTTGCTATTTTTTTCTTGAATTTGTTTCAAAACATATTTTTTTGGGGTCAAACTCCTCATTGGAATGAAGTGGAAAATAAACCATAAAATTCTTTCACCATTTAAATCGATAGAAAGAACGAACAAAAAAAATGTGATAAGAAAAAGAGAAAGAATTCCAATTTATATTCATTCTTCACCAAAAACGGGCAGATTAATTATAATCTAGAATTTTACGTATTTTTCTGTTACTTTAATGTATTTTTTTTTCTTGAATGAAAGTTAAAATTAAAATGTCTCAATATCTAATAAGATAACATGTAATTAAGGTATCAAGTAACTATGGAAATTTACTTTGCGTATAGATTAAATTCAAAATAAGCCATATAAATGATGTTTCGCTATATTTTGTGTATAATGAAACTAAATTACAAAATCTATTTTTTTGTTTAAATGAAATTCAAGACAAGAAACAAGACAAAAGCTCTAAGACTTATTGACAATTAGACATTGTTAGTATATAAAAAGGAAAATGAAAATGTAATGTAAAGTAAATCCAATTAAAATACCTTCGTTTTTAATTAAATTAGCAATTTATTACAATAATTGTACTGTTACAATTATATTAGACAATTCAAAGTGCAAGCATTTTGTATTAAATTTTATTATTTAATGAGTTTGTTGCAATGACTTCATTTTCCATTGTGATTATGAAAAGGGTTTCATATCACTGTCATCAATCATCATGCAATAATTGTTATGACTTTCAATGTTATTCAATGGAGCACATTTTTCATTGAATTTCAGAACCATGTTAAAACCAGAAATTTGTTTTTTTTCTTGTTTCCTGTGATGTGATGAATTTAAACAATATTTCTATCGATCACATCATTTTTATTGTTTTGACTAAGCGATTACTTATATGGTGAATTCACACTTTGTTAAAACTAATCAACAAGTCATAAAAAATATCTGACAGTGATTTCATCCACATAAAGGTAAAATAATGTTAAGTCATCAATGAAGTTAAAATATTGTTTTTAATGGAATTTCAAAGAAAAATGCGCTTTAAGGGACATTTCAATTGAATGTCTGTTACCTAATCTTAGACCTTTTTTTGAAGAATTCAGTCACTTGGCTTGATGACCATGAAAATGTGAATGAATTGTGTGAGGGAATCGGACTAGGGACATAAAGCGCTTTTATCCACAATTCATGGTGACATTTTCATGAATTTTTTTAAATTTAATGGCATTCATCTTGATTATTATTTTCAATCTTAACTAATGATTCTTCTTGAAATTTATTTGTAACTGTATGATTATAAATGTTTTTTTTTTAATAAAAATAATAAATAAACATGTATTTAATGAATGAAGATAAAAAAAATCTCACACAAGCATTTCAATGCCAATCGAATTCCAAGATGCATCACATGTTACATCATGACATTTGATTTGATGACCTTTAAAAAGCGTTTTTTTTTCAATGACAAGGTCATTCAAGATTCTGGACATGACCGGCCAAATATGCAAATAGCTTTTTTTTATTTATTTTGATATAAATATTCTTAAAGAGTCAATAAATATTTTTTTTTATTTTTTTTATAAGATTCTTAACCCTTACACACATGTGAGTGACTTGCTATGACTTACTTTGTTTTCCAGCGCTATGTGTATCTATTGAACTGTGTGTGCTAAAGAATTGCTTTCCACTTTAGCGTTCTTAATGTTCTTAAGTCTTGTTGAATGGCATCAATCCACCTATCTTTGGGGTGCCCAATACCACGATGATCCTCAGGTTCATTTAAAAAAGCGTATTTGAGCGTATTCGGTGGTTTCGTGCCTCGAACTCGTCGACTATTATGATTATCACTTTGGTTCAAGCGTTCAAGTTCGAATTTAAGCCTTATCCTTCACTCTAAGTTGAAAACGCCCGCAAATCACTCCGTAGTGCAAGGCGATAACCCTGCATGTGTGAAAGTCCACGGTTCGCGAAAAAAAACGTGAATTGAAAAAAACAAAACGCGGATCGCGAAAAATACCGCAAATCGCAAAAAAACTAAGGCTAAATAATAAAAAATTAACCCCGCAAACGGCCCGTAAATCACCCCGGGGCTATCGCTAAGCACTATGGGGTGATTTGCGGTGCACTTTCACCTTAGAATGTGTTCATCTGTCATTTCACGCATCACACCTTGCGTACCTTGCGAGATCTGATATGCCTCGTTATGAATTTCGTTCACTTCCAGGAATCTGACTTGAAAGAAAATCTATGAGCCTCCAGAACATTCAATACAGAAAATAGATGCTATTTTGCTTCTGGAATTTATTCCAAGTACAAATTTTCCCACAACGAAGCAAAGGGTTAATCAAATGTATAATCGAATATAATCCTAATAGGCGTGTTCTTGATAAATATTGACATTAAATTTTCATTCTCATCTTTGTATCAAAAATTTTTTTTTTCTCATTTTAATTTTATTCATAAAAACCAGTGTGTGTCCATTGTTTTGATTTCAAACCTGATTCTGAAATGTGATTCATTCAAAATTCTTAACAATATTTTTATTTTTTTTCTTTAATTTTCATTGTAACCCAAAATAACATGTGATTCAATCTTCTTTCAATTTCAATTTCATACAAATATCATGAGACATATAAAAAAATGACAACAACACCTTAAGGCGTTTGCGTTTTTCATTAGACACTTATGTCTAATTACATCAATGTTGTTATTTATATTCATTGCACTTTAATATGTTTTTTTTTATTTTAATTTTAAATTGAACTTGCTTGCTATGAAAAAGGGGGAGTTTTACTAAAAAATGATGTAAGAATTAATGTCAAGTATAATGTACTTTTTAAAGGTACCCTGAAGGGAAAAAATATATTCGGATGAGAAGTCATGAAATAAAATTAGCTTTTTTTGGATTTCATTTATTGAAAGAACATGGGAGATAGAGAGAGGTAATTAAAAGCGCTTTCTTTAAACATATTACATTTAAAACGGGTATTAACACAAAAAAAAAATTCAATGTTATAGCTTGAGGTGAATTGTTAGCAATATGTTTATTTTGATGTTGAAATACTCTAATTTTTTTGTTGGATTAAAATAATTTTATACGTGAAATGGATTTTTTTTTTAAATTTAGGATTAAATATAATATTTTTTTGCAAAGATTTCATTTCAAGCCTAAAATCGATTGAAATCCCATTTGGATCCAATTAAAATTCAAATTCAAGGGACTTGTGATCAAAATTTGTCAGAGTCAATACTTTTTTTTCATTAAGGAAGCACATGTGACAGAATTTAACGGATCTTTGATTTGAATTTTCTTGTAAATCTGCAACTCTTTCATATCCCTCAATTTCAAACTAATTTCATATAAAAAGAGCACGACAACAACAACAAACAATAAAAGAAAACATTTCTGTATCAAAGTCTTGTGTGGTTACCACAGAATTTGTATGTCTGTAAAAAATCTATATCATTTATTTATTTAAAAGTACACATTCCACTCAAACATATTCAAAGGCATACAAAAAAACCCTCATTTTAGCTTAAAGCTAAGTATGTGCACTGTGCATTCAAACACACACACACACACACACACACACACACACACACACACACACCAAACCTCTCTTAATGCCTTTTTGCATATTAATAACATACTTAAAATATAAATTTGCGCTTTGAATACGTTTAAAAATCGTTTCCTTGGTTACACTTCTTATGATAATTGACAATATGTTACATTTTCTATACGTGTGCTATTCATTATTACACGAGTAAAACATAATTTTTAAAAGGAATGGTTTGTACTTTAAATAGATTGTCTTGATAAAATGACAACAATTGTGTTAAGTTAAACAATGAATTGGCGTATCAAATTAAAAATTTATTATTATTTTCTTTATCACATTTAAATATTTGAGTTAAATTTACTTAATTTAATATTAAATTTATCGTCACTTTATCATTGTACTTTTTTTTGCAGTGTCTCGCGATATTTAGAGCAAAACTGTGTAAAACTATTAAATTTACAAAAAAAAACATTTTATATACAAAAATGTAAATACAATTAAAAGTCAGTCAGTGTTAGAAGTAAATGAAAAAAATAAAAATCTGATGTTATTTAATATGAAAAGAAATCTATGAAAGTAACGAAAAATTGAATAAAATAAATATGTAATAAAATGTTTGTTCGTTATTGTGTATTTTTATTTTATTATTATTATTTCGTAATATTATACATAAAATAAAATGCTACAATAATAATAGAAAAGTAATAAAAATGCAAGTCTTTTTTCAAGCAAAAAAAAGTGATTGTTAGGGTAGATAAATTTTTTTTTTTTGGCTTATAAACTGAATTATTTTGTTATGGTATTTAAAAGGCGTTATATTTTTATTTTGAATTTCAATATTGGGGAATTTAAGATTAAGTTGGAGCAAAGTCAATAAAATATTGCAGTAAATGTTTTACTTTGTTTGCTGTTCTTGCAACAAGGTTTTATCTTAGAAAAGTAGAGTTTTTTTAATTATTTTTTGTTATTTATTGGAACAGGTTTAATTTTCATTAAAATATTGATTAGGATGAAGATTAAATTGATGAGATTTCGAACCAGTTTGTGAAATTTGATTTTGATAGGAAAAAATGAGAAATTGGAACCATTGAATGGTGTAGAAAAGTGCATTATAATGAATCAAAAATAGTGTCATATTCTTATCACATAAAACGGAGATTCATAACCCATCAACTGTCGCTCCTAGAATACTGAGTTTTGAACAAAAAGTTCTTCTACAATCTATTCTGTAGGTTAAAATTAAGACTTTTCTGTTCGGTCAAAATTTTAGGTTTCATATAAAAATTTTACAGGGGAGCCAAAACAAAAAAAGTATAAGTGCTACACAAAGCTACACTGAAACCATGTACAAAAGAGAAAATCGCGACTTTCCTTAAAAGTTTTGCTCATTATTTTTTAGTTTAAGGTCAAAATTCAAAAACGATTCAACCGTTTGCTATAAAATATTTTAAATTAACACTCTAAGAAATATTGACACAGAAATTTTTTGATTTGAACGTGAAAAGTGACCTCAAAGTACGTGTTGCGTTGAGGCATCAGCCGCGGTTAATGGGTTATCGATTTTTTGATCAATTTATTTTTCTCATATAAACTCTTGTCCCTGTGACAAAAAATTAAGACCTGATTCCGATTAAATTTTTCTAATTTTAATTTAATGAATCAAAAAGCTTTGAAAGTGACAGCAGACAGCAGCCTGTAATTGATTAAAATTTTGCATAAAACCACGTGTTTCATGTTCAATTTCATACCAATTTCACTATTTTCCTAGTCATGCCGAGTTTTTTACTGCAATAAAAAAGATAACATATTCATAGTAAAAAAACATTTGCAAAATCTATCACAAATATGATAATCACGATGAGTGACTGCAAATACGTACAATTATATTTCCCTTTCATTTGTTTACAACAAGTTTTTTTTTTTTATTATCACAGTAAATTTTTTTTGCCTCTTCTTTTCCATTTTTTACTATTTTTACATGTTTTCTACGTCATTTTCTTTTTTAACATGAACAAAATTATACCTAAATTAAATTATAATGACAAAACATCGTAAATTGATTTTTTATTTGTTTATTATCACACGCTGTTACGAGTCTTAACATGTCTATATAAATTTAAATTCAGTGAAATAAGGAAATAAATATATTAATGTGAAAATTAAACTTGCATTTTTTTTCTATAAAATTTTAAATGAACGTTAATGAACTCTTCTTATTACATTCTGTTTACCAACAATGTTTGAAAATGTGCTTTAAATTGTTAAATGCAAATAGAAAGGAAAAGAGAAATTTTTATCAAGCATCATTATCACAATAAAATTGAATTTGAAGCGACTTACTGGCATCATATAAACTTTTTTACCTTCAAACTGTGACATGGAAAGAGATAGGAGAGGTGCATCATCATTAAATGTATTTTGAATTGAAGTCTCTCTCTCTCTTTTAAGTGAAGTTTTAAATGAAGTCATAAATAAATAAGGAATAGAACGTACATTCACTTTTATAAACATTTAGAAGACGATTTTTTTTTAAATGAATAAATCATAATAATTGATGTAAATTTATGTGTTTTTTCCACCATCATTACAAGCAAATGACCAGTCACGTCAAACAAGTAATGTGAATTTTTCTAACAATACAAAATGTTTATTATGTGAAAAAAATGCACAATAATTTCACTTTCCTTCAATATGTTTAAATGAAAAAATAGATACTTAACATCAATTTCATTGTAAAATTATGTTATTTGTTTATAAAAGTCTCTTAAGAGGCTCTCTTTTGTATTTAAATTAAAAAAAAAAAATTATAAATATTTACCTTATTATAAAAAGATCAATAATAAAATAATGATAATTTAATTTAAATACATGTTTTTGATTGATTTAATGCCCATTCAATTTCTCCTCATTTAAAATTCAATTTCCAATGGTTTTTGATTGTGTCTTATTTTATGAACACTTTGTTTGAGGAGCAAGCACAAAGTTTAAATAATAATAAAAGATTTATTGTGTTTAATCTGTCTTGGCATGTCTAAAATTTCCTAATAATTAATTTATGTGTGTGTTTGATTAGTTTTAAGAGTGTTGTAAATTTTATTGGTTAACATGACAGGTGATGGGAGAACAATAAACCAGAAATTCGTCGATTCAAGACGAATTTCAAAGATTTTAAATGACGGAAGACGTGGTTACGGCTCAGGTATATCAGAATTTGAAAATTTTCCAGAAAACAGTGTTGCCACATTCTTAATTTTTTTTTTTGATTTTTTTTGGATTTAAAGGACGTTTTTTTTTAGACTGAAGTTATCAACGATCTTGACAGCCTATGAGGATGACTTCAAGACTGACTCAGGCTTGAGATGTCAGATAAAAACGTTAAATTTTGAATAAAATTTATTTTTTCCAATTCAGACAAGTCTCAAAAGAGAAATGTAAAGAAAAAATTTTTTTCAAATATTTTCTGCTGCAAGGACGCATAAAATTTTGATAATTCATTGTACTAACTTAGGTTAACCGAAACCTGATAGTTTATGTTTATTGACTTTGCTTGACCTAATTTTACGTTGGTTTTTTAAGTTTTTGTTAAGGCATTTTTATAAGGAAATCTTAGAAGCAGAAAAATTTCAACTCAAATATTCACAGAGCACTAATCCCAGCATAGCTATTTTTTTATCCAAAAGTATCATTTCATTTATGTTTATTATTATTATTATTATTATCATTTGACACTTAGCACACTCTCTTTCATTGAAGTTCTTCAAATGTAATTCAAATAAAACAACAAAAAAAATTATATAGGTAAACCAAATCAAATTTTTTTTGGCTCATGTTTTTATTCGTTTATTGTTTCAGTATATTTTTTTATCAATTTATTGTACAAAATATTAGAATACATAAGAAAAATTCTGGATCCACACACACAACTCAGATGATGGTGACATAAATATTTCATAGTAAAAATACAAAAAAAAAAAATAACATTAAAACATATGTTTTTGACTGCTATCAAACGCAGTATCATGATGATTTGAATTTGAATGAGACACAAAGGACTTGTGATGTGTGTGCATGAGAATGAGAAAAAAAGACATAATAATAAAATTAATGGCAAAAAGTTGTACCAACAAAATACACACGAATATGTTTTGCTTAAAGGGAGACTTCTTATCCAGGAATTCGTTTAAAGTAACTCAATTCAGTACTTTAAGTACTACGGGATAAAAAAATAAAAGTAAGTTAACATAACATTTCACATTTTCCCCCGGAAAATTGAAAGAATTTTTCATTTTCAATTCAGTGCATGATGAAAAATATCCAGGTACATTGTTATGATCTCACATGATATTTCATCTTATGTTATATGTTATTATTTTTGTTCTTTGGGTGGCATTTCGCGAAATGATAAACACACACTTTCAAATGTAGGAAGAGACGAAGAAGAAAAAAAAATAAGGGAACATGACGTTGACAAATTATCTGATTATATTTCAAACAGGTTGTAATCTTAGGAGCGTGTCACTTAATTTTTTTTTTTTTGATTATACACAAAAACGTTTAAATAAAATTAACTTGAAATCAAAGAGAGGGCTTTTGAGTTGTTGTAACAAAGCTACTTAATTTGAATTTTTTTTTTTACTTGTTAAACACATGAGGGGAACATGTGAAAGTAAAATTACGACAAAAAAATAACTGAAAGTGTTGATGTTGAACTAATTTTTTTTTATAAATAATTTTTTTTTTTATCATCATGCATTTCATCAAACATCGACAAGTTAACGGTTCTTTTTCTATTTTCCATGTATTTTGTTATTGTAAATTAAATTTCATTTATAAATAAATAATTAATAAAGATATTATTGACTTATAAATATTTATAATTCAATTTTTGAATATATTTGACACACATTTGGACGGTTTCTTCTTAAAATATTTATGAATGAAAGTGAAGCGTCTATTTTTTTTGACTTAATTATTAATTAGTAAAAGTTTCCTATACACAAATTAGTTGCAAGTTATTTATGATACGGAACGAAAAGTTGAAGAAAAAAAATTTGGTCATTTGAATATTGTGATAAAAAATTTAAGTGTGGATGGTAGTCAAAATGTGTCACAGCAATATGTTGTTCGTTATCATAAATCAGTCGTTTTTGATGCATTTTAAATGAAAAGATGAAGTTTTAGAAAAGAATGTCAGCTTTGAGTGACATCGTTATTAAGTTCTTAAATTAATTATCTTTAAATCTGTTAATTATCATTTTAAACGATAATTTGATTGATTTGTGGTTTCACATACAGTGATGTATGTTATTAAGGTACGGCTTGTATGAGGCACGTTCAATATAAGACACTGCTATTGTTAGGCATAATTTTTGACATGAGTAAGACATCTAACAGAGTAAAAAATCCATAAATCAGGTTTTTCTTTCAAAATTTTGCAATAAAGCTCTTTAGAAATTATTAAGTGCCTTGATAACGTTCATTACAGTCAAGGCTCCATATGACAAGTCACTACATAGAATTATTACATACAGCTTATTTTTCACTATATGGAGCAGCAGCTTAAGCAGCTGTGAACGGTGCTCGTTGTTGGATGGGTGACCACCTACCAAAAGTACGCTACATAAGATTGTCATATGTCTGAATCATCCATAGTACTCTTACTATTCGGGAAAAAGACAATATGCACATTAATTAGGAATAAGACAACACTAGTACATACAGAATGATGTATGTGGATTACAAAAAGCCCAAAGATATAAAGTGGCTGAGGTGATCTTCAGAATCTGCGTTCGATTCCTGGGTAGTACGCTACTGTATTATACTGACTTATCCTCAAGATAATTTTTCAGGGATGATTTCAAAATGTATTTGACAAAAAATTCGGAAATTTTGTTACCTCCGCCTTTCCCATACATCACTTCCAATATTATTTTGTAAGAAAATCGATTTAGTGAGCAAAAATTTCAAAAGTTAACATTTCCAGTAAGTTTTTAATTATTTTATACAAAAATCGGAGAAACAAGACGTGTCATAAAGACATCCCGGTTGCTATCAATGAGACTTCGAAATTGAGGTTGACTTTAAATCGAACTGAAGGTTTTTACATGTCATTTTAACGCACTTTTGAAATGTGTTCAAAAATTAACACAAACAAAAGTGGATGCTTTTTATATGCATCAAATGCCTTGTTTTTTTTTTTGAAAACTTTTCTAAATTGACACAAAATGAAAACACTACTCATTACTTTCCAATATACCCTTATCATAATATACAATAAAACCATCGTTAAGCGTCTTTGTAATGATTTCCCTCAAAACACATTCATTTTTGATTATAATATGTTTGAAATTTACTTTATTCAGCAAAATATGCAATGAATAGATTCCTAATAGAAAATTTATGTTTGTATACATGGTTGAAACTTAATTACAACTTTGTCTAGGGATAATTTTAGTTTTATATAATAATACCAGTTCAGTAACAAATACTCCGCATAATAAAACTTTATTTTCATATCATCGTTAAAAGTCTATTGTTATTTTCATGTGTGATTGTGTGTGTATGTGTGTGTGTTTTTATATGAATTTTTCGATAAAAAGATTTTCAAACACATTACTTCGTATTTTATGGGATCATTACAAGTAAAAAATTAAATAGAGACTTCTTTACTCCAAACAACCTGTTAAAATATTTAGAATTTAGTGATACGCAGCTTGTTTTCATGGTTCATTGAATTCAATTTTTACCATGCGATCTGCGTATACGTGAGTGAATGTTAAATTGAAAAATGATTTTAAAATTTTAATATGAGAAAATTTGCTGAAAATTAACTTTTAAAAATAACTTTTATGCTTATCATACAAAATCATTTTATTTTAAGTACATTGAAATGAGCTTAATTTAAAATGAATCTTTTCATTATTGCGTTGTTTGTCAATCCAGTATCAATTTAATTGGAATTTTTAATTACTTCTCATTTTATTCATATAATTTGATGATGGTGAAATAACTTTCTAATTTCAATAAATTTCATTCAAATATCTATGCAAATTATTATCAAAAGTAAGTACCAGATTCTAGCTTAAATTTATCATCATCATCATCATAATCAAATAAGATTTGAAATGTTATCATAAAGTTTACTTGATTATTTACTCTCATTTCCAATAAGCAATTTATTGTGTGAGGTTTTATGTAAACAGAATTTTGATTGATCGTATTTTAAACGAAATTGAAGTACTTGATACATTAAAGGGAAAAAGTTATTTCAAAGTTTTTCAATAAATAATGTATTTGTGAGTTTACAAGTCAAAAACTATTAAATTTTCCTTGAGTTCAACCCTTTTCTATTCTATTAACACTTGTAATTCACTTGAATTTTCTGAAAAAAAAGGATAAAGTGATGAATTTGAGTGTTAATGTCACTTTTACCTTACACATCACCTTTTTATTATTTGAGTGAAAATAAATTGTCATACATTTTTCGTAAGATGCTATCAATAAACTATTAGACTTTAATTTTATAACACAATTTTAAAATGAATTTAACTTTTGACAGTGATGTAGTATTAAAATTTATTTCAATTTTTCATTTCAGATTTCATTGAAGACAACTTTTGAAGACATCAATTGAAATGTAAGTACAATTAAATTCTGTTGTTACATCCCTGTATTACTTTTTGTACTTGAGTACCTTTTACTATTATTATTATATAGAATTTTATAAGGTGATATTAAACGTGAGACATGAAAAAGGTAGTCAGTTCTAGTTTATTGAGCATTAAAATTCAATTTCACCGTTCACACTTGATTAATGTGTCATCATTTCACTATAAAGTTTTCTTTTATATCGTCTTCATGTTATCTGGGAAGTTGAGATGTAAAGGTGATGTGGAATATTTTGAACGGTGATGGAAATTTGACAGGTGTATGGGTTTAATTGAACCGGTAGATTGAAATTTTGTGGAAAATTCCATATACATGCTACAATGAGCGACTGAAGATATTGAACATGAAATCTCTAGCACTACTGTGAAAAATAATATTACGATTGTCAAAGAGTTCAAAGGTCAATCTTAAAGTCAGGAATCAAGTAAATGTATTTAAATTTCAGACTAGAAGTGTTTTATATTAAATGTTAGTTTTAAATTAAATTGAGCAGGAAAAATAAAAGATATTAGCCTGGAACTAGGATAAAAGAAGTTAAATAAGAGATAATATCCTAGCCACGTGTAATGAAACCATAATTTATAGATCATAAGAAGACCAATCTTGAAGATTTGTTAGCAATAGAGATTTATGTATCGATTAAATCATTCGTTTCAAAAGGAAATTCTGTGGCTTTAATCCGTATTTTATACAACTACGAGATCTCTGTTTAACTTTGTTAACAATTTCCTGGACTCTGACCATCGCAGAGTATAATAATTCGAAGAACGAATTCCTATAACATCGGATATATGGCCCTTTTAGGGATCAGATATCACACTGCGTTTTTCCACACTTTTTACCAAGCGCACATATAACGAAATATTTCGTGAGCGAGACATTTTTAATACATCTCGTGGGCCAGAACGTAGAAATTCTTAGGTACCATAGTAAAGACACCGAACTATATAATGATGTATGTCTTCGCTAAGACTTTTCCATAGAATAGGTGTTAAAGAAATTTAAAGAAAAAATAGAAAACATCTTCTGGACACAACGACGCCCATCACCAGCAAGTTGATGATTAGGAATAACATTCTTGTGGTTCCTAAAAGTTAATTGATCTACTCATTGCATGGTGATTGTTGGGCTGCTTTATTTCTATATTTGAGAAGATGACTGAACATTAAAATTCAAACATCTCGTTTATTAAAATTTAATGAACCGGTAAAAGAAATTTTCACGTGGCATCACTGTTCATGAGATAACACAAAGAAAATAATACGACAACGAAGTTAGAACAAAATTGCTACTTATCTTTAACAATAGTTTTCCCTATTCTTATATCTAAATTACATTTTATTTTATTGTCACAAGGATTTTCTCCTAGAATTACAAGCAATATGATTATTATTGTCCTTGATGTAACGTCTTTTTATGTTTATTGTTGTTATTTCATCTGTGAGAAAATCATTAGTTCTTATTTTGGGTTAAATTTTTGATTTATCATGATGATTATTATTAAAAATGATGACGATTAGGATGATGATTATCTTTCCTCAAGATCGGTTTTAACTAAGCCGAATAAGATGCCTCCCACGTAGAGGGTTCCAAAGTTCAAGGCCAGTGTTCCAAAACTTCAATAAATTGTTATAAGAATTTTTTTAACAGTAAATTCATTTCCAGAAACCTGATGAATTTTTCAACGCTCATAGAACGAAAATTTCATTAGCACAAAATCATCAAATAACATTGAAAATGAAAGTTCATCATGAATAATTCATTAAAACATTCATATAATAAAAAATATAAGGAAGAAATTTCTATTGAATTTCAAATCGTTTATCAAAAAGGAACTAATAAACATGTCGTAAATTCAAATTATTCACATAATTTTATACAATCATCAAAATCATGTGTGCAAAAATGAAAATTACAACTCTTTTATTATTATTATTATCATTATCTTTTTTATTTTAACTGAAAAACAACAAAAAGTATCAAACTTGTTTTTCTTTCATTTCTTTATTTCATCATCTTCTTCTTCTTTAGCCAGTAATAATAATGATAAACCATAAAAAAATAAAATATTTTACCTACAAGGCACAAAATAATCTACCTCACCTTCCATGTGAATCTGATATCACTTTCTCTTTCAATCAATAGTTTCAATAATCGAAGCGATACACTCTTTTTATAGTAAAAAAATATTTTTAACAATGAAACGACAAGTAAACAAGAAATATTTTTTTATTTTTATTTTTATTTTTATAATAAATTGTGAATAAAAATAATAATAAAAAAAAATTTACATCACAAGTCAACGCATGAGACAATCATTATTCACATAATTCTGTAATATTCATATTATAATAACAATAATAAGCTATATTTAGTGATAATATTTCATCATTCTCATTTCATCGTTTCTTTTTCCTTTTTCTTGTGTATCTGCATCATCGTAGCGATCATAACAATTACTTTGACAAACTGATGTCATTATACCTTTAAGCAAAATGTTGCAATCGCATTATCTCTGAATGTAATTTCGATTTGATAAGATACGAGAAATGGCATAATATGTCAAAAACTAGATCCGGATAACGTGTTTATTGCGTGATTAAATGCAGTTTGTATAATCATTGAGATGAGGAAAGATATCAAGAAAAATTACGCACATTTAATTTGTTATCAGTGTGTATGTGTGTACATACATGAAACTCATGGTGAAGATATTTTTTCCTGTTCAACAAGTTTTAATTTTAATTATTATTATCAAAGTTATCACTTATTTTTAATAATGTACAATGAACAAGAATCGTAAAATAGTGAAATTTAATTAAATTTGAATTTTATGATAAATTACAGTTTACATTGAACCTCAGGGGGCGTAGTCACTGTTTATTTTTCTGCTACTTAAAATTTTCTTGACTTAAATTGCAATGCACCGTGATTTAAATGTCTTTTTTTTAACAGTTTTCGAAACATTGACTGGAATGGAGGTTGATGTACTTCAATCACTGCAAAATATGTTCTTTAAATCTTTGATATAACGGATAATTTTATCATGTGTACCGACAACGATATCAAAATACTCATAATAATAATAATAATATTTCAGGGAAAGAAATTCACATTAACGAGTCGATGACTTTGTTTAAATGTAATTTATATTTTGATATTTATTGAAATATGAAGTTAACTGTTTCAATGTGATCAATATTACACTGAAAATGGACGTTAAAATGAAACTCAATTCAAAAGTATTGAATAGTCGTTTAAACAAATTTTAAATTAAATCAAGATTAATGAGTTGAACTTTAATTAACTTTTTTAATCCACATTCCACTGTATAATTCAATGTTCAATTCATAAAACAACATGAAATATCACACTCATATTGAATATGCAGCTAAATGAAACTAAAAATCAACATTGAATCCGGTAATTTTTCCAACAAACATTTATCTAAGTACCTTTCAAAACATAAAACAGACATCAATTATCTCCCAAGGCAGTGAGAAGCCTAAACAGTAGTTTTTTATACTCAACATTATACATTCAAATTTTTATCGCGAAATAACTTGCTTTTATGTTTGTCGCACACTCACATTATTCAAGTGCTATTGATTTTAAATTAATTTGATCGAATTTAAATTGGTAAAATGTAGTAAAACATACCTTTAGGCATTATTAATTATAGATTCGTTTCATTTATAGCAGATATTTTTTTTTAAAAAATGTATTTGAAAGATGGAAATATTTGCTTATTGGTGATAAATTGTATGCGAATGAAGTTACATTAATCGATAGTGACAGGAAGTGATTGGTCGTTTTTGTGCAGTGGAAAGTGAAAAGAAAATTTTATTTTACATTTTTTTTATTATCAGGAAGCTTTTAATTATCACCCTTTAGTCATTTAATATGATTTTAATTAAGTTTATGTTGATTTATGATGGGAAATGATTTTTTTCATGTTTTGATAGTTTTGCTTCATGAAAAAATGAAGTCGAGTGGCTTTGAAAATACAGGGTGATTTTTATTTTTACTGGTAATCTTTATTGCACCCGTAAATCGCTTCTGTCTGCTGTTCTTTGCTTTTTTTACACTTTTATGTCCTTTTTGACACCTGTTTGATCTTTTCTGCACTTAATTCTACACTTTATAGTCAAAAAGGACAGAAAAGTGTAAAAAAAAACAAAAAAGAGCAGGCAGGCGCGATTTACGGGTGCAATAAAGTGCTTTAAAGCCCAAAAAAGACAAGCAGAAAGAATAAAATCACCCTGTAGTTTCCTCAGAGTATCTTAGACCTCAGACACAAGTTGTTTGGCCCTGAACTGAGTGGATGCTGAAGTTTTACATATTATTAAAAGATATTAGTCTTTAAAAAACACTCAGATCAAGCAGGAGCAAACTGGGAAACTAACCAGACCGTCAATTTTGCTGTCGAATCTTTAAGCTGAAAACACCTCGAAAATAACCCCGCAGTGCTTTGCTATGCACTTTACATACGGGGTGCTTTGCTTGGCTTTTGTGAGTTGATTGCAAAGTTAAATTATTTATACTTCAAACGTATGTTAAGCGCACTTCTTGTTTGGTGAATTTTTCTAACTCTGCGAAAATTTGCGGAATTTTGAAAATTGTGGAAACTTCATATTGGTGTTTTTCAAAAACCATGAAAATCCAGAAATTTTAAAACTGGAAAACCGTGAATTTTTCACATGCCACAAAATTTGCAAAAACGTCGATTTTTTAACGTTAAATCTCTAAAATCGCGTAAAACTGTGAAATTTTCCCTGATTTTCCCGTTGTCAGAAAATGTTGCATTATTTGAAAACCTCGAGTTTTACGAGAAAATGGAAGATTACACGGTTTTTTAAACTTCAGCGATTTTGAAAATTTCCGCGGTATTTAAAAATGCTCTAAATATTTGACAAATCAAAATTTACCCCCGCAGTCACCCATTAAGCACCAAAGCAGAGCATTTGTCCCACGATACGGTATACACGGGAAACGTAAAACTTGCCGTATTTGTTGCCGTAGACATTTTTATTTTTTTTTCTCAATAATTTAAGTAACAAAAATATGATTTTATCCAAAAAAAATCAAAAAAAACTCAAAAAATAGAAAAAAAAACAAATTTTTCCATAAAAATTAAAAAAAAAAAATCAATAAAAAATATTTTTCAAAAAAGTGTAACATTAAAAAATTGTTTTATGAATTTTTTTGGAAAATTATTGAAAAAATCAATTTTTTGATAAAATTACATTTTTTAACTTAAATACTTGAAAAAAAATTTTAAAAATGTTGCCGTATTGTTGCCGTACAGTTGCCGTAGTACGACAAAAAGTTGCCGTAGTATGACAAAAAGTTGCCGTGCACGGCAACAAATACGGCAACTATACGGCAAGTTTTGAATTTGCCGTGTAGTTTCAATTTAAGGAAATGCTATATCATATCATATTCCATACAAATTTAATCTATTTTTGCTCATTAAAGTATGCTAATAGTTTCTTTGAAGATGAAAATCCAATTTACACCTTAAAAAAAGCCAAAAAATACACACAGCCAAACCTCAAATAAAAGATAAAAAAATATGTTCATTAGAGAACATCCCAAAAAAGAAAATAAATCAAATTTTTATTAGGCTATAAGAATTTTTTATGAGCATCGAAAATAACCTCACTTACAAGTTTGGTTTATTTTTATGTTGCTTTGTTTTAAATGCATAATTCTCCCACACAAACTTTTACCGAAAAATAACATCAGAAGAGTAAATTGTGCGAGTTTAAAGTTATAAATAATAATGAAGAAGAAGAAGCTAAATCTGAAAGGGAAAATAAAAAAGTGAAAACAAAGAGCACAAAAAAAAATATTTTTTTTTAACTCAGGTGTGTGTCTGTGTTTTTGATTTAATTTTTGGATTATTTCTTTACACATAAAAAAAATTGTAATCAAAATCAAACATTACTTTAAAGGGAAAGGGCGAGGAAAAAAAATCTTAATATGACATACATGAATAAATATTTTATATCATTTCATTGTGTGTTTAAATTTTTCCTTTAAATTAGAGTAAGAGGAATTTAAAATTAAATTTTTGTTCATTCATTCACTTTTTCATTTTTATGGGTTTTTATGTGGAAATTTGATATGGTTGAGATAAAAAAAGAATAAAAGTATCATAGATGCAAAACAATTTTTCGCCTTGAGGCCACATAAATCACAAATATGAAATACCATTAAAAGCACGTGCTTCAAGTGTATGAAAATTTGCTTAAATTGCGGTTTAATAATAAATTTATTATGAAAAAAATGTGATATCATTATTTTTTTGTCTTGTCTCTGTTGTAATAAAGAAAAACAATTAAACTTTTCATAGCATGTTCCAAGATAACTTTCAATCGATGTGTCAAAACAATAGAATTTTGTTTCTTATTTATTTAAACTTGGGACAAAGTCTCACTTTTCCATTTTTATTCATTTCAAAAGAAATTGTCGCCATTTTATTCGCATTTCAATGGAATGAGAGCTTTCTTCACAAAAAAACTATAACAAAAGAACTGTGTCTGACAATCTTTATTGAAGCACAAAATTTTTTTCCACATTTTATTTCATGGACTATCATTTTTCATTAAAATACATTCAAAAATAGCACAATTGGCAACAATGCCTGTAGTGAGACAAATTTATCAGACAACACAAAATAAATTGAATATACACCAAAAAAATATGACTTGTAAACAAAAATTGAACAAAACACAATACAAAAAAAAAATTCAATAATAATCATAATAATGAATTTTTCTACATGCCTCGAGTTATGCGTTCACTCACACAAACACACTAGCAAAGAAAAAATTCAGTCAACAGTGTAAACATCATCATCATCACCATTATTGGCCCAGTTGGACCACGCAAATTTCAGATAAAATTTGTTTCAATTGCTCACAACACACATCATCATCATTCCGATCAGGTATAACATTGAAATGTGTACAATAATGATGATGATGATAATAATAATCATAGTTATGCATTGAAACAGTGAAAGCGTGCGTGTTAAAATTTAAAATAACAGTTATTTTTTGTTGTACTTATATTTTTTTTTTGGCAACTAATTGGATAATAAAAAATTATAGGCAATAACACCATTATTTTAAATGAAGATGTTTCTTCTTCTTATTATGCGATTATGAGGTTAAAATTTCAGATCATGTGTGAAAATACCGATTTCATTATAATTATAATTGATATTATTGATTATTTTCATTGAAATGTGTGTGTGTTACATTTGAAAAACCGTAATTTAATAAAATTAATGATCTAATTGAAATTTTTTTTTGTTAAATTATAAATTCAATATGGGTCGTTTTATTTTTTTTCATATTCATATGAAATTTATAGGTTTTTTTTACAATGATACGGATTAGAGCCCAAAAAATACTTATGTTAACTCAAATTTCATCTCTTACATACATTTTCAATAAATCATTTTATAAAAGAATGATAAAAAAGAACCCAGACAAGGTGCAGCACATTTTTTATTTGAAAGAAACGGGAAACTGAATATTCAAAAGAGTAATTTAACAGACGGGTTTTATTTATTTACAGTTTGATTTTTCTTTGTGACTTCATTCAATGATTTACTCAAAGTAATTTTTCATGCATTGACTTTTCATATAAAAAAGGAATAAGGTAAGACGTGCACTATTTGATGGAAAATATGGATTTCAAGTCAAAAAAATGTGTTTCAAAATTCAAAAGACGTCGTTCTCATGAATCCACGTGCTTTAAAATGCTTTAACGCCAATTGGGATATCTGAAGGCGTCTTGCAGATATGGGCTGTGTCGAATTCAAACCAAAAATACTTCAAATTATGAAAGAAAATGTCTCTCTGATTCAGAAAATACTGTGAATTTGGTCTTAAATTGATAACGAAATGAGAAATTGACACTGTATAGCTCGAAAGACCATCCATGCACACATACATTGGTGCCAAGTCCTGAAACGTCAAAAATGATAAAACTTGAAAATTTCTGACTCTGAAGCGAATAAATATTGATCGTCTTTGACACTTTACGTAATCAGAATCATCAAGTTACTTTGTAATGACTTTAATTGGCCTAATGTGAGTCAAATCTTACTTTTAAAGGTTTGCATTAAATTAAAAAAAAAAAAATCAATCCATGATTTCATGAAGGAATCAATATAAATCTATTATTGAGGTTAGGAAACCTCTTACGATTTTTCTTTATGTGAAATTTGAATGAAATCATAGAAAATGTCTGGTTCTTATAATCTCTTTCTATTAATCGAAACACATACAAACTCAAAAGAAAATTCTTGACAAAAGAAAAGGATGATGATAAGAAGAATACCAGACAAAAATCCTTGAGTTATATTTATTTTTATATTAATTTAGGGTATGTCATCACTTATCATCTGAAAGGTAAATAAATTATCTAGTTAGTGTCTACATACCGCACACTTACACGAATGTATGTGTGTGTCCTTACATCAACTTATATTTTCTGTTCTTTCTCTTGAAATTCTTGTTATAAAACAGTGTCTGGATACGTTCATTTATTTTATTCCTTCTTTGTTTTGCTTTTCATTTTCATTTTTATTTTCCTTTACTTTTATTTTCATGCAATATTTTGTTGACCTAATTTTTCTTTTAAAAATTCACACAATAAGTGCAGATTCGAGTCATGGCAAAGAAATTATTTTTATTTAAGATATAACATAATAATAATAACAAGAATAATCAAGAAAACGTGAAAAATAAAATTCTTCTGTTTCTATTCAACTAAGACACAAAATTAGAGTCATAAAGTTTTTTTTTGTACACAGTTTTATTATGATTTAAAAGGAGCCTAGGAATTTCTTGTAGTATGAAAGGAAAAAAATTGTTTTTCGCTTCAAGCATTTTTGCTTTGTAAAAAAATAATACAACATACATCTTAAAAGGTACGAAAAATATACAGTTTTTTGAATAAACATAGTTTAATCTCTTAAAAACACCACATTTCATGAATTCCTTTGCATAAATCAACTTTTAGCATAGAAATTTGTATTTTAATCTATGAATGCAATAACGATCAAATCCATGCATCGTATGTAATTATTGAGAAAGATATTCACCTGATGTTTGCTAATATTTGCTTATCTTATCTATTTTACTTGGATTTTACAGGTCTTGTAAATGTACAGCGCTGTTGAAATACATAAATAAATAAATAAATAAATATTTTGTATAATATTAAAATAGAGGTTTTTGACCTCACTGCAGCATTATGCAAAAATATTTCAAATCCCTTTTGGGTATGAATATAAGAAAGATATGAAATCAAACATCAAAAGATATGCCGTCAAATCAAAATAAAAGTCATCAAATTCACATTCATGACAGTTTTGATGATAAATCATGCGATAAAGGAATTTAATGTGAAATGTTTTTAATTTAATGAGGAAAAGCTTGTAAATTGATACTCAGGGTAAAAAAATGAAAGGAAATCAATTACAATTATTGGATGAATGTGGAAAACTTGGAACCCCAGAGGCACTTAATGCAATTTTTGTCTCTTCGTACAAGATTTTTGTACGCATTTCTATGATATTATACGACATTTTTAATCGGCTCTCCCGTAAAATTTTTGTATGAAACTCAAAATTTTCATCGAAGAGAAAAGTATTCACTTTTACACAAACAAAATCCTAGAAAAAAATTTTGCACTAAGCCCAATATTTCTTGTAGATGCGGTTCATGGGTTAAAAGGCTGATAACTTCTTTGGGACATTTTCAATTTGCAGTGCTGGCTTCCCTTACATAGTGCTTGCCTTTGGACCCTAATTGATAATCATTGAAATTTTTCATCCAATTTCTGTTTTTGTTTTTCATGCATTTTTTACACCTGGGTATTTTTACATTTTTTTTATGAGAAAAAACAACTTTCGTTTTCAATGAAGCGTATTGATATGTTAATCAATGAACATGCATTTTTATTTCTTCAATATTCGTTCACATGTCATAATAAGCATCTCTTTTCAGTTTTTTATACATATGAAATTCATCATCATCACTTTTTATTTGTATTTAAAGTAAATTTTAAGCTTAAATTGAAATTTTATTGTTGTTTATGTCACTTTTGTCCAATCTCGAGGTTAAGGTGAAAGTTATACAATAATATTTGCGGTTTCTTGTTAATATTATTTTAATGAAATCTGGTTGTTTTTTTTATTTGAGGTTTTTTCTTACTTTTTTTTCAAGAAAAATGCACATTAAATGAACTTTGAACTCAACTAAAAAAATTACCACATTCCACTGAAATTATTCACGAACATTAACTTCCCATCAAGATTTGATCTCATTACATCAATTTTACTCCACATAATTATACAATTTTTCAATCACCGGCAATAATTTCGATATTGAAATACTACAAAAAAAAATCCACACTCATTTATCACCTATTAAAAGCATTTAACATTCATTTAATTCATTGCGATCAACTTCAACTCCCGAGATTTATCGATACTTGCATGCGATCATTCAGAATAATTGTTGTTCACCTTGAAATTTATAATGTTTTTTTGTATATGCATAAAAAAATATCAATTGCAACATGAATGTTATTTGTTCTAGTCACAATTTATTTAAATGAAGCATATCAAAATGAGTTAGAACTTTATTATGATAATTTTGAGTTAATTTCAAGTTAATCAACAACTAAATTAAATTGTTCTTAATTGATTTGATTGCACTTTTATGTATCACTGGGCTAATATCGGCCTCTCAGATACGTAATTAACGGATTTTTTTTATTAGTTACATTGCGCTTAACAAAATTCAATCATTTAAAAGCTCTACAAACAGTGTGATGACATCAAAGTGATGCTGCACAAAAAAAAAATCGCAAATAATGATTGTCATGATGTTGTGTAATGAAAAATAACATAAAATTTGTATTAGAGTCAAGGTAGAGAGCAAAAGATAATAATAATTAGATGACCTCTTTGCATTTTTACTGCTAAAAATGTGATTTTTTTTTCATTTTACTTAAATAACGAGCCCCTCAAATAAAACGTAAACAAACAATGATACATCAATTATTTAATCCATTTTTTTGTGTTATTTTAAGCGCATTAGAATTAATTCATTTCAACGTAATCAGTGTTAAAGTCAGTCATGAACGTGCCTGATGACAATCCTTGATGATTACAAAATAATTGTACATTTTTTTTTTTAATTTTTAAAACTTTGTTCCATTTTTAATTATGAAACATCGGGTTTCAGGTATTTCATGACTAGATTAAATTCATGTCTCATCTCAATTTAAATTTGCACATCAAATGTACAAAACACCGCTCGCTTTTGCTCATCTTTCACGATGATGATTTCAAGCAAAAAAGTACAATTAGATTTAAATCTCAAAATTATGCTTGTCACGTGTTTATGCGATACTTTTTGTTTTTTCTCTTAATTTATTTTTTTATTTTTCATTTTTTTGTAAAGTCATTGTAATCCCCTTAAAATCTTAATCTCTGTAATGTTGAATGAAGCGTTTAATTTTTGAGAGAAATCATCAATGTAATGTCAAAACGATTCACGTTAAAATGAAACAAGTGTGAATTTGCATCACAATCCATTTAAAATATGATTAGAAAGTCTCACGATTTCAATTTTTTTGTTATTATTATTATTTTTATGATAAACTTCAGTTGTGGTCACTTTTTTAATGTCTCATTGGTTTTAATTGTTTTTCATTTTTACAAATGACATGATGAAGTTAACAAAAAAATTACGTGAAAGCAGGTTAAAGTAAGAGTGAAGTTACTGCATCTCACATGGAATTTGACTTTTATCATTTTTTTTTAATTGAAGACAAGAATCGATTTGAATTTTAATGGAATTTAAATGAAAATTGATGCAGTTTCGCTCCTGATTTTTAATTTCATCATAAAATTGTAGTCAAAACAAGTTAAATTCAATTAAACTACTGTTTAGAAAAAAAATTAAATATCTATTAAAATGATTCAATTAAATTAAATTTATTGAACATTTTAAACCTGTTTTCACAATTTAATTTCAAAAATAATCATAATTTTGTATGTTAATCAAATTATGAAATGACCTAAATTGGTTAATATTTGTAAGTGTTTTTAATACTCAAAGTAATGATTTTTGTAATGTAACTTTTTTTTTTATTTTTAAATTTTTTCATAATAATAGTTTTTTTTCCTAATATTGGCAGGTTCAATAAACAATATTTTTTTTAAGATCACGTTCCGATTATTTCATTTTAAATTTGAGAGTAAGCGCCATTTAAATTATTACGAAAAAAAGTTGTTAAATTTTACATAATTTTAAAGTTAAATGTGTGAAAATTTATCTCATTTTATGTTTTTTTTTTCAACTTTTTAAGAACAAACAATAAGAAAAAAAAAATATTAATAATAATCAATATAATTCAAAAAATTAGTTAAACATTGGAAAAGAAAGTTGTTTTTGTCTGTAAATATTTGGTCTTTTTTACGCTAAAATGAATACAAATTGAATTCAACAAAAAGTTGTTTACAATCAAATATTGAATGGAAAATGAGAGTAAAAAATATTGAAAAACAAAAAAATTTTTGAGAAAAAATTACTTTTACAATAATAATAAAAAAAAACAAATTATTACACTTCAAATACCAGGAGTTTGTTTAAAAACATAAAAAACATACTAATTTTCTTTTAAATACAAGACAAAAAAAACAAGCAGATAAAAGAAAAAAAACTTTTGATTATCAAACAAATGCATTTCAATGAGACAATTATGTTTACCTTTGAAACCTTAATATTTTATTATTGTTGACTCAATGCCAAATATGGAGATCGATAAATTTTTTATTTGAATGGTGTAAGACAAGGAATTTTACAAATTTTAATGAATTTTATCAGATTTATCAAAACATAGAAATTCTAACCACTGGGCGGTTTAGAAAAATGCATTTCGAAGTGACTCGATTAATTGAATAATTTGAATTTTTTTAAAAAAACCCCGCCATTTTGACAAATTGGGCTTTTGACCATTTGCAGGCTCTGGAGCACAGTCCATGAGTTTTTGCAATCCCTTATGAGCTCGTCTATCCTTCAGAAAAAACCTCCTCGATCTCATTCGATAGACAATTCCAGAGTAATAGGTTTTAACGTATTTTTTATCGATATCAGGCTCTAGACTCAAAAGTCCATACTCTGAGCCCAATCTCAAAACTTATGAGTTATAAATAATCCTCATTGTGAGCTGTAGTGTGATAAATCACTTTAAAAACTTACAAAAAAACCGCAGAATTCGATTTCACAATACAGTTTTATTATTAAAAATAACGCAGTCCGCCACAAAATAAATTGTACCATTCATTTTTAATATTATTAAAACATTTTTTTTTAAAACGGATTTGAGCAAAAAGGGAACTTTTTAATGGACACTGATTTAAAGGAGTTTCAAAAAAAATAAACTTAATAAAACTGTTACTAAAATCGTGGTATGATAATAATCTGAATGTAACTGTACCTAATTAATATTAAACAAAAAAAAAATAAATAAAAGTGACCGTTAAAAAATATTAGACAATATGAAATAAATTAAACACCTTAAAGGACCATATTCAATTCTTGTGACACAATCAATTTGATCATATTTTCAATTATTATTCAAAAAATAATAATAATTGAATTCAAATAAAATAAAACAACATTATAAAAGTAAACTGTATTGGTAATAAAATTTTATTAATATATTTTTTTTCATTTTAAAGTTGTAAATAAATAAAATTGATTGTCCGTTAAAAATTTTTCTGCACACCTTGTTCGACACGATTATCATTGAATAATTTATAATCAGTAATAAAAAAAATTTAAAGCGAAAGTGTCATTTAATTAATGTTTAAATAAATCAAAGGTGGTCATTAAAATGCTTTGATGTGTAATCGAAGCTTCTTCAATAAAAACAAGTGTAAATTAAATTTTGTAATTTTTTTTCATATCATTTAAAATAAAATTAATTTTGACATAGTGTCAAATATTGACTTTTATTTTCAATTTTAATTACACAATCATATCAATGATTACTAGCTTTCAAATAATTAGTGATGATGTTTTTATTTGAATATTGAAATGAAATAACCTTGAGGTCAACTCACATTTTATAATTAAATATCAAAGATATCATGTTCCAATGTGTGAGGTAAATTTTGACATTAGGGATGAATTAAGATTAACCTGTTACTTTACAAACGTAATCAAATGAATTAAAATCACTTCAATTTAATTACATATTGTAGGACTTCGAAACGCCTCATTCAAGATGAATTGTCAAAAAGTTAACGAAAAAAAATTTAAATATTTTGAAATAAGAGTGGATATAACAAAAAAAAATTATGTCTGTGTTTTTCCATAAAAACAAAGCCATTAAAATATTCAACACAAAATCGTAATTAAAATATTAATATCCAGTTTTTTTTTATTAATACGTTATTTTTTTTCTAATGATATTAATTTTCATACTAATTATCATTAAAAAATTTTATTTAAGTTCATTTGAAATATCAATCACATTTAATTCAATAAACAATCTAGAATTTCAATTTTTCTTAAAAAATTAAATTCACCTGGTCGAAAAACGATCAAAAGTATCAAACTATTCTTCAAATAAGTTGAAAAGTGCTGAATTTTTATTTGTTCATATCAATTTTTATCCCTTTACCACCCGAAGTAAGTAGTCTTATCAATATTTTTTGGTATCTTCAAATGAAGCAACTTCAGCACAAGGTATGGTGACAGTCAATATCTGACCATATATAATTCGAATCGATTCGATTCGATATACGATTCGTAAAAAATAATTTGGAAAATCCAAAAAATCTATTAACCGAAAAAGTCAAAATTTGAAATCAGTATAATTCAAGCAGCTGAACAGAAAAGACGAATATTTGTGATAGGAGAATAATAAAAAATATTTTTACGGAAAATCTCAAGGTTTAAAACAGAATCAAAATGTTGACTTATCTCATTAAAAATAATTTAATTCCACTAATATCTATCGGATTATACATTGAATGGATCTGGGTATTGGATGCATTTAAATCTCCAATTCAAATAGTTTTTCATACATTGAAATCACTTTACCACTCAAATCCTAAAAGTTATTTGGCTGAGCGATATGGAAATTGGGCAGGTAATTTAAAATGTATTTTAAAACTGGTTATATAAGGAAACTGGGATTTTCCATTTAATGGTTTGAGTGAAATGAAGTAATATGTATAATTTTATTCCAGTGGTAACAGGTTGTACTGATGGCATTGGACGTCGATATGCATTTGAATTGGCAAGTCGTGGAATTAATATCGTGCTTATCGCAAGAAATGTATCGAAACTTATTCAAGTTTCAGATGAAATTGAAATCATTTTTAATGTTCAGACGAAATGGATAAAAGCTGATTTGAGTTTAGGCAAAGAAGTGCTTCCGCATTTGAAGAAAGAGTTAGAAGGAATTCCTGTTGGAATTTTAGTAAATAATGCTGGACGAATGTATGATTATCCTGAAAGTTTTTATAAAGTCGATGAACAACTTTTATGGGATATTATGACCTTGAATATGCTCTCACTTACAATGTTGACACACTTTTTGATACCTGACATGAAAAAACGTGGCAAAGGGATGATTGTTAATGTCTCATCTGGAAGCCAAGAAAATCCAATGCCATATACAGCAATTTATGGGGCGAGTAAAGCTTATGTTAAAAATTTAACACTTGCATTACAATACGAATTAAAGAACTATAATATTGATGTTCAATTACTCAGCCCAATGTATGTGAGAACTAAAATGAATGAATATTCAACGAGTGTCATGAATGGAAATATTTTTTGTCCGGATGTTGTGTCTTTCACAAAATCAGCTGTTTTCCTCCTTGGCAAGACTGATCGGACAACTGGATACTGGTTACATGGTGTTCAATTTACATTTAACAAATTAGCACCTGAATGGGTTAGGACATATTTTGTTGCTATTCTGAATGGCAAATTTCGAAAGGAGTATGATGAAAAGCACAAGCATAAGAATGGAAAAATAGAATCAAATGTTAAAAATATTTCATAAACAAATTGTTATTAAAATAAAATAAATCATAATCCAAGCATTTACATAATTTTCTTTGAAACTATAAACTTCAATTTAGAAGAAATTTAGAAAAAAAGACGTTAGAAAGGTTGTGTCTCACTTCTATTTTTTTATTATAATATTCTCAAACGTTTTTGTCTTAACCGAATAACAACCACTACTTGTAATATTGAGTTAAAAGCATAAGATACTTTTATCATGACCCACGGCCTTTTATCTTATTATTAGATTTCTTAAAAAATTAGCATTTATTGTTAATTTTTTGGTAGATACTTTTCATAGAATCAATCAGTGTTGGTTAAGGGGGTCAACTATAATTTTGCAAGAGTACATTCCTGTTTATGCAAATTTTCGTTCAATATTATGGCGATTGACGTAATTGGAGGGAGTGTGTCCGATATAAAATAAAACATTGTGAATTTTGAAGGTCAATATGTTTTTTCACTTCTTTATTCTTCTTTCTAAATATATTTAATACCTACTTGCTTATTTGTCCTTTTTTAAAATTCTAAAATTAAACTTTTTTTTATATCAACAATTGACGTCAATCGATTAACTCTTTAAAAACAAGAACTTGTGTGAAGAATAATTTAAAACGTTTTATTTACGTTTGTTTTTGGTAAACGTTTGTTTTTGGTAAACGTTTGTTTTTGGTTAATATTTGTTAAATATTGAATTTGACTTTTGTTAAATTTTTCTTGATATGTGCAATTAGACGTGAAAGAGTTAAAAAAAATTCAAAAAACGATAAATTTTGAACAAAATTCACATTAATAACATTTTTGCATTAAGATAAGAGAATATTCTTCTTATTCAAGGTTAATTTTTCTCTCTTACTCTCCTTCACTTTAACTCTTTTATTAGTCTCACATTAAAATTCAAAGATTTTCTTGCATTTTTCAGTTTGAATTACTCTTATTAAAAAAACAATGTAACTCTCAATCATTTGAGATTTGATTGACTAAGTTCATTAATTATTAAAATTTTTTGATATTATAAATCTTAATTTGAATAAAAAGGCTGTTACAATTTTGTTCTGCTGTTCCGGTTTTAAGTGAATTAAATAAAAAATCTTCTTATTAAGAGCATGAACATAAGAGCATAAGGCAAACAGTGTATGTTGACTGGTGTATCTACTTTGCATGGATATGAAGAGTTTTAAAATATATATTTAAAAATATAGCAAAAACCAGAAGGCAATTCAAAACGATAACAACTTTCAAATTTGACTCAACCCAAAAAATTAAATTGCTAAAAATAAAGAAGAAAAAAATTTATTTCGTTATTCGCACAACATTTTTCGTAGAATAAAGACTAACATTTTTTATGGACGTTTTCCTTCTAAGAAAGAAAATAAATTGAAATCTAGTTTAAATTACATCACTGATAAAATAAATTGTGTGTTAAAGATCATGTTACCTTACATACTTTTTAATACCTTTCTTGGTATGATTGCTGCTGGGCTTTACATTGAATTCATTTGGTGTTACGAAGTCCTTAGATCGCCTATCCAAATAATGTTCAGCCTTTTGAAACAACTTTTCCAGGGAAAATCATACAAACGTCTAGCTGATCGGTATGGAGAATGGGCAGGTGATTATTAATTAAATACCTTAATAAGACGGTTTTTTTTTCATTTAGGGCCTAGTTAAATTTTGTAATTAAATGACATTTTTAATGCATTGACAATTCAAAACGCATCTTGATCTTAACTCAATTAACCTTGAATAACGTAGGCTAGACGAATGTAACTGTGTAACATATTAAATAAATTCATTCACGAGCAAAAAACTAAACATTTCAAAGATAAAAATAGTGTTAAAACAAGTTTTTCAAGCTAAGCATAACCATCGGAATTTCCATTGTTATAAAAATGTGTATTTTTGCCAAAATTTAAACATTATTTTTCACATTTTAGTTGTTACTGGTTCAACGGATGGTATCGGTCGTGAATATGCATTTGAATTGGCTCGTCAAGGAATCAACATCGTCCTCATATCAAGGACTGAATCGAAATTGGTTCAAGTTGCAAATGAAATTTTAAACCAATACAAAGTTCAAGTCAAATGGATAAAGGCTGATTTGAGTTTAGGCAAAGAAGTGTTTCCATATTTGAAGGAACAGTTAAAAGATATTCCTGTTGGAATTTTGGTGAATAATGCTGGAAGAATGTCTGATTTTCCGCAAGAATTTGAAAAAATTGATGAGGAAACGATGTTTGATATCATGACCGTGAATATGATCTCACTCACAATGTTAACACACTTTTTGTTGAATGAAATGAAAAAACGTGATAAGGGGATCATTGTAAATGTCTCATCGGGAACTGCAAGACAAGCAATGCCATATGAAGCGGTCTCTGCAGCAAGTAAAGCATTTGTAACAAGCTTTACACTTGCTCTCCAGTGGGAAATTGGAAATTCTAATATAGAAGTTCAACTACTTTCACCTAATTATGTTCGTACAAAAATGGTTGCATATTCATCGAGTCTAAGTAAAGGAAATATTTTCTGTCCAGATGTAAGTAAATACACAAAATCAGCAGTTTTTACACTGGGCAAAAGTAAACGCACTTCCGGATATTGGTCACATTACATTGAAAATGCATTTTTGGCCATGGCACCAGAATTTCTAAGAATTTGGATAGTAACACTTATAAATAAGAGGCACATCAAACAATACAATGAACAACAAAAGAAATCTTCTAATTCACCTACTGTTGAAACGATCTAAATTTAAATAAGTAAACAAAATTCTCATTGCTATTTGATTCATTACATCACAAAACAAAGAGAAAAAAATTAATTTAAGTCGTGATTTAGTATCATCTTCATTTTTTTAAATTTTATCTTCGTGATGCAATTGAACAGTAATTTTCTTGCAAACTACTCATACGAATCTTTAATGGCCATTCATGAATGTGAAATGATGTAACATGTTGATAGAAACTAAAAATGCACATTATTGTTGATGGACCTTATGACTTTTTAACACTAAACAACATTATTTTTTGCAACATTTTACATTCAACTTGTTAATGATCCATTCAAAGGTTTTGTTTCTTCATAAATAATAATAAACTTGCATATTTTATTTACTAATAAAATGCATATTCAAAGGAATCATATCTCGCATCATTTTGTAGTTATGTAATACGATATGTAATGTAATTTTACACACATTTGTAGTAAAATAAAATACAAAATAAAATAGAAAATAATTTTGTTAGATGTAACCTCACATAATATTTCTGTATACGGGTAATTGTTAAAAGGCTTCCTTAAGTTTATTTTATAATAAGTTGCATGAAGCCCCAATAATTAGAATTGTAATTGTGTTTCTATCAAAGTAAAATAATGTTAAATGACAATAAAAATTAATATTATGAAATTCTATAATTAGCTCAAAAATCGTTTAAATTTGAACAAAAAATTAATAAAACGATGAGTTCGTTTGTTTGAGTTTTCCTTTAACAAAGTGTTCTGAATTTCAGATAATTTGATTTATTGTTAAAAAAAAATTAAATTTAACACTAGTGATCTCATCACTCAGAGTTAAAAGAATCCAAAAAAATCTACTTAATTTCATTTAAACTCCCAATTAATACGTTTCTGTACATTTCATATGAAAAATGCCCTTTTACAGCCGGATTGACGGACAACTGTCAGCGTGAGGTAGCTTTACAAAGTTACAAACGTCTTGAATTTTCAAATTTTTCGAGCAGCTTATCAGGTCAAAATGCACTTTTCTTATCCATTTATGCTCAAAATACCTCGTATATATCTTAATGTGTATGTTCTGAAAGTATGAGAATTATTTTATTTACATCATTTTATTTGGCAATTCGTAAATACACACGTAAATGACATTCACCGAAATTCAAAGGGTTAAAACTGGTTAATCCTCTCAATTTGCTCACGATCTATGAATTTAATAGAGCAATTCACTATGATAAGAAAATTTTCCAAATCATTTGCAAATTTTTTTCTAAATTAATTTTTAAATTTTTCGTTTTAATTCAAAAAACGTTTTAAAAATTTTAAATTTAAACCCACTCAAAATTTCAGTGAATTTCCTCCTCGCTGTGTATTCAAAACCGCTTTAATTGTTTGATACTTTTCATGTACAGGGCACCATTAACACCGCATACACCACATTATACATCATAGAAATAACTCGTTATTACTCTCCATACACTTCTCTCTATAAATTTTATTGCGTAATCGAAAAATAAACATGTTAAAATATCATAGTAACTCATTCACTTCTGTACAAAGTGTACGAAGTCTCATATAAAAATAAAACAAAAATAAATTGTAAACTTTTTAATTTACAATTCATATTTATTACTTCTTTTTATGAGACTTCGTACAAGAGTATTGAATGGTGGGGTAGACACAGTGTAATACAGAAGATTAAATGTAGACTTATTTGTGTCAAGACTGTGGTTCGGTAAAGAGTTTCAATTTTACTTCTGGCCGCGAGTGATTTTTGTTGATAGAAACTTACTAAAAAAATATCAGAAAATAATGTTATTATAAATTTGAACCATTGCAATGGGAAATCAATGATGATAATAATAATTGTGACAAAATTACCCTTATAAAAAGAGTGAAGTAAAAAGTGAAAGGCTAAAGTGCCTCACATAAACATAATCCAAAAACAAAAATAAATACAAACATAAAAAAATTAAACACATACAAGAGAAATCATGTTTCAATATGTCTTTAACTATGATGTAACAGTCGCACTACTGATTATAGCAGGCATTTATATCGTTTTGCTTTGGCTGTATGAAAATCTGAGATCTCCAGTTCAAATTTTGATCAATGTTGTGAGACCTTTATTCCAGCCGGAAACAAACAAAACTCTTGCTGAGCGGTATGGTGATTGGGCAGGTGAATTAAAAAAAAAAATTTCACTTATTTTAAATTAAAATGTTCTGAATTCATGTCATTTGACCTCGAATTTTGATTTATTTCAAGATCAATAACAATATCAATGAATTTTTTTTGTAATTTAACGAATTTTTATTTATTTTTTTGTAATTACACACATTACATGCGTACGTAAAATGTTCATAACATTGAAAAATCGGTAAAGCATTTAGTTAAGTGTTAAGTAGGAAATCGGTTTTTTTGAAACCCATTTTTTGTTTTGTTTTGTAGTTCAAGTATATTTATTTAATTTTATTAAAAGTCATGATTCACAAAAGAAATCTTCTGTCTATTCAATTTGTGAGGATTATAGCCACGAATAAATCCAGCAATTAAATTAATAAATAGGCTGTGAGTAGTTTTGAGGTATCAATTTTTATGAGAAGATTCAAGAACTTTTCTGAGAAAACTGTTAATTAACACTTGAATAAAATCTGAACGTAAATAAATTTGAATAAATAGTTAGATCATCATTTCATCGCGTGATTTAAAGCATTTTTCAAATCAATAGAAATTGAAATTTTGTAATAAATAATAATTTTATATCATATCTTAACCCATTAAGGCCTAAGGCCTTTTCTGAGATGTGTTGAACTTCAAGAAAAGTATATTGGTCTTAGACTCAAATGGCAAAAGAAAATAAGTTTTTAAAAGTCGTTGAAATATAATTGTAAACAAAATATGTAGGCTTAAATGGGTTAAATTGATTAAATTTTTTCTTGAATTTAAAATAACTTCAGACAAACGCTCATCACCTAATCTTTGAATAATGAAGGCTTTGCTCAGTTAACAATTTTATTTTGAATTAAAATTCAAAAAGCTTAAGCTCAGCACTATTTCATATTAATAAATTAATTATTAATTGAGCATTGCGTTCCACTGTAATTTGGAATGACTGATTAATTACCTTAAGTTTTTTTAAAAATAAAACATGCTTCTTGTAATTGACCTTGGCATTAAAAAATCGATTTCATACCAAATTAAAATATAGTTAAGCAGTACTTTCCGGTATTTTAGTTTATTTATTTATTATTAATTTTAATTTTAATAATCCCCTTAAAACTAGTATTTTTAATCGTAAATTATTGTTATTTCATGTCAAATTACCAAAATTAATGAGGTCTTTTCACGTAAATCGTTCCAAATGAATTTCAGAACATTTTCCGTTAAAATTTTCCTGTTTTTCAAAAATAATTTGTTTCTTAAAGTAATAACGGGCTGTACTGATGGAATTGGACGCCAATACGCATTTGAACTGGCAAGTCGAGGAATTAATATTGTACTTATTTCAAGGACTGAATCGAAATTGGTTAAGGTTTCAAATGAGATTGAAGAAAAATATAAAGTGAAGACAAAATGGATTAAGGCTGATTTAAGTTTAGGCAAAGAAGTGTTTCCACATTTGAAGAGAGAGTTAGCAGGAATTCCCGTTGGAATTTTAGTGAATAATGCTGGACGAATGTATGATTATCCAGAAGATTTTGACAAAGTTGACGAACAACTTTTATGGGATATAATGAACTTGAATATGCTCTCACTCACAATGTTGACACACTTTTTGATACCCGACATGAAAAAACGTGGCAAAGGGATGATTGTAAATATTTCATCCGGAAGTGAATCACAACCGCTTCCTTACACGGCGATTTATGGTGCCAGTAAAATTTTTGTCAAGAATTTCACACTTGCAATTCAATTTGAATTAGCCAAATTTGGAATTGATGTTCAACTTATTACACCACTTTTCATTCGTACAAAAATGAATGAATATTCAACGACTGTCATGAATGGAAATATTTTTTGTCCTGATGCCGAGTCCTACACAAGATCAGCCGTTTTCACACTTGGCAAAACTGATCGGACAACTGGATACTGGTCACATGGTGTTCAATATGCATTTAACAAACTATCACCTGAATGGGTGAGAACTTGGGGTGGAGCTCTCATGAATCAGCAGTTCCGTAAAGAATATGATGCTAAACAGAAACAAGAAAGAAAAGCTAATTAATTAAAATTGAAGCATTTTTTAACATTGTTCCATGTACTTTTTTTGTATTTTATATAAAACATTTTTGTACGTGCAATAAATTTTGATTAAAAATAACAATAAGTCCCTCTGTTCTATTTCTATCATAAAAATATCGATTTCTCATCAATATGAAACATTCTTCTGCAACTCAGACACGAAGTTTTTAATTTATTTATAATTTATTACATTTTTTATTTGCAAAAAATTTAAAACATAAATAAGAGAAGACGCTCCTTTACACTGAAATATTTTTCTGGCACAGAATTGGTGCATGTTTTCACACCATTTAATATGAGCAATGGTTATTTGGTCTCCTTTGTATTTTCCATGCAATACACTTCAGGTTTGTTTTTTGTACTGCACATTGTAAGACATTTATGTGAGTGAACAATTTTGAGCTTGTAAAATATATTGAGCGTAAGTATTGTTAAATTATTATAAGTCTTTTTTTTGTCTTAACTTTTACGGAGAACAGTCTTTGTTTAAATTTATTACAGGACAAGACAAATTTCAAGCAGTTTTGATCAAAATTATAGTTTTTAAAAAAAATTTGTCAATTCAAATATGAAAAATATTAAATTCATGCTCAATGTTAAAAAAAAAACACATTTTACAATTTCTTCTAATTAACATGAAACCTGAAATTTTGCATTTGACACGTAATTAAAAGTTTAATTTCAATTCAAACAATCCTAATTAAAAATTTCTGTGCAAATATAATGTTCTGACGTTATTTGAATATTTTAAATGTCAATTCACAAAAAATTATCAAAAATTTTTCTCGACTTCTTCATTCATCGTTAAAAAACTTCATTCAAAAGAATGAAAAGTTAAATCAACATTGACACAATGATTAAATGCATCAATTTATTTCATTACTCAACGTTTCTCATCTTTTCTTCAATCTCGTTCGTAATAATTTTTCATCATCTTAGTCATTCCCTTTTTCTTATTACAATTTTTTAAATTATATAAAAAAAGTTTAATACAAAATGACAATTTTTCCCTAATTTCATCATTTCATTTATCGCTGTTACATGAAAAACTTTACACAAACTCAAATAAAAGAAGAAATGTGTAAAGAAAGAAAATTGAAAATACAATAAAAGAATGTTTGATTTTGTTTGCAAGCGAAACATTGTTTAAAATGAATGGAAATGCTAAAACTTGATCTTATAAAATTGTATAATTTGATGTGTTATTTTACATCAATTGAATCATTACAAATTTAGTTCAATTGTTAAAAAATGTCTCAATATAAAAATAAATTCCATTTTATATATTTTTTTATATGAATTGAGATGTGTTTCACATTTTATTGGTACATTGAAGAAAATAATCAATAATATTAAATTTTCTTATATCTAATACAAATTTGTGATACAAAGTCATTCAAATATGAAATTTTCTTATGTTATTATTTCATTTTTTTGCAAACAAAACAAAACAAACATTAGACGAAGATGTAAAAGAAAAAAATTGTGACACCAAAATAAACTTTGTGTGTCCTATTAGCAAGTATCTTGTCATGTTTTCATCGAATCAGGTTGAGTATGTCAAAATTCAAATTATAATTTTTTTTTACACAACTCTCTCAACATGAAGTTTCATTATGTACTTGTATTGAGTAAACAAGTCAATTAAATATGCAAATATTATAATTGTTACATTGATTATTAATTTTTTACATGGTCGGTTTAAATGCGTTATGAAAATATTGAAAGTTTTCCATATCCAATATTATCGATTTATTTTAAATCTTCAAGTTTTTCAAAATATTCAAGTTTTTCAAAATGCTCAAGATTTTCAAAATCTTCCAGTTTTTCTAAATCTTCAGGTTTTAAAAAATCTTCAAGTCTTAAAAAATATTCCAGTTTTTCGAAATCTTCAGGTTTTAAAAAATGCTCAAGATTTTCAAAATCTGCAACTTTTAACAAAATCTTCAAGTTTTGCAAAATCTTTAAGTTTTACAACATCTTCAAGTTTTACAAAATCTTCAAGTTTTAAAAAATCTTCAAGTCTTAAAAAATCTTCCAGTTTTTCGAAATCTTCAGGTTTTAAAAAATCTTCAAGTTTTTCAAGATATTCAAGTTTTTCAAAATGCTCAAGATTTTCAAAATCTGCAACTTTTAACAAAATCTTCAATTTTTGCAAAATCTTCAAGTTTTACAAAATCTTCAAGTTTTAAAAAATCTTCAAGTCTTAAAAAATCTTCAAGTTTTTCGAAATCTTCCAGTTTTTCTTAATCCTTAAATTCATGAGAATTAACAACAAAAAAATGATTTTCGAATAAGGCTCATGAAATTAGCTTCAAATAAAAAACGATCAAAAAACTTAAAAATTTCTCAATTTTTTCCAACGCTTTGTCTCATAACACCCTTTTAAATAATTATAACAATTAAAATTATACCCTCAAATGAGAGAGAGAGTGCGTTATCTTTGTGTAACAACGTGTTTTTCTGTCAGTCCTATATTTATTTAAATTTCAACTAGTAAATTGCATTTTTGATAATTTAAATTATCACATAATTATTCCCAAGAATGGGACCTCGAAGTGGAGGTAAACGTGGCTCCGGATCTTCAAAGAAGGGGCAAGAAAATGTGAAAAAAGTAGTCGGCATGAAAGCTGTCGCTGTCAAAACAACACCAAAACCAATAAATGATAAAATGAGAGAGAAAATAAATTATTCTCTTCCAACAAAGAACAGTTATAATATCAATGAAGAAACAGATTTATCTGACTACAGTGATATGGATGAAGATATAAATGTAAATAAAAAAAGTTTAATAACAAAACAAGAAAATAAATTACCTAAAAATCCACCTATTATTGTGACAAATAAAAATGTTAGTGCAGTGCAAAATATGTGTAATCAAGTTATAAAAACTAAAAAATTTGAAACAAAACTCCTCAGTATCGGTATTCGTGTACATATTGTGGAAAAAAGTGAATATGATTCCTTTTGTCAATTACTGCAAAAAGAAAAAATAAGTTTCTTTAAATATCACACCTCGGAAACAAGACCAAGAAAAATTGTTCTAACAGGACTACACAAAATGGATCTCACTGAGCTCAAAAACGAATTAGCAGAACAAAATATTCATCCAACAGACATTAAAACACTTAATTTCAAAAATTCATATAATTATGACAACCAGGCTGTCTATTTGTTGTACTTTAAACCCGGTACTGTAAAACTCTCTGATTTACGTCAAGTGAAACATATCAATCATATAATTGTGAAATGGTCACCCTATTCTCCACGTTCACACAATAAGTATCCTCAATGTAGAAATTGTCAAATGTATGGACACAGCTCTATTAACTGTAATATGCCTACGTATTGTCTTGTATGTGCTAAGAATCATAAAACAGATGATTGCAAAAAACGAATTCCTCGAGCAGTACTTGAACACAAAAAAACAATCGGTGAAGAGATTGATAAAAGTTTCATTAAATGTATCAATTGTAATGAGAATCATACAGCAAGTTACTCTGGCTGTATTGCAAGAAAAGCATTTATAGAAATACAGAATAGATTTAAAAAAAATCAAAATAAGAAAAAAGATTACCAACAAAAACAGAATGATTTTCCAGAATTCATTTCACAAGAGGGTGACAACACACAACAGCAAAAATCAGATTTCGCGAAAGCAGTGCAACAAACAAATGATCAAAATACAATGATCCAGAACACATTCATTCCGATGATGACAACATTGAAAAACTTAGTCCAACAGCTATCAGAATTGATAGTTAGATTAAGCAATGCAATAAGTGGTCCATAGACAACTTCTATTTAACTCTCTAGCTTGCTAAGTTAGAAATTTAGGTTTAACTTAGTTTAAGTTTTTATTTATTTCATATAGAAGATGAATGTTTTTGTAGAGATTTTCATTCTAACATTTAAAATATAAAAATTAAATTAGTACACTGTAAAAGACAAAAAAAAATAATGAAATTAGTGAAAAGCCGTAGGAGCATTACTTGAAATGATTTAATTGTAATTAATTATAAATATCAGAACACGACAATAAAGAGAATATTATTATTATTATTATACCCTCAAATATGACATTTTCAAACAATTATTCAAAGCTAAATCCCGTTTAATTCAAAAAACATGTATAATAATCACTGATAATCATTACAAGGCTTTTTTTTGATTGACTTAACTTTCAATATAAACTAGAAATGTGTAATAAAAAATCAAATACAAACTTGTAACCCAATAATAAGCTATACATGACAATTTACTAGGACAACAACTCATGCAATTGGAATGTAGTTAAAGAGGTGCGGCATAAAATTACATTAAAAGAAACATCTAATTGAATAAATTGAATGAAGAATAAAGTTTTATTTAACAATCTCTGTAAATAAACCCATAAAAAGCATAATAAATAACAGACCTCCCTCCTATCATTACCATGCATTGCCACACCATTGAGATTGATGAGTGACATATGTGTGATTTATGTTTTACACAGGTGATTATCGTAACATAATTTGAATTGAAAAGGAAAAATAAAATGCTATAAATATGAAATGATTAACAGATTTAAATGTTTTTTTCATGGTAGACGCTTAATAACAATAATTAACACATAATTGTTTGCATGTGTTGCATAATTAATATTTTAAATGCAATACAAAAAAAATTGATATCGATAAAAAAATATAAATAATTACTTGAAATTCATTATTAAAATATGGTTTTCATTTAAAAATGACACTTGGCACTGTGATGCTACAAAAAATAACTTAAATTCACAGACAATTTATTTCATTTTAATAATTAAGACATCTGGGAATGTCCTGAGTTTTTCCTTGTCTCTACAGTGAATACACAGTGAAAAAAATATGAAATGAAAAATTAAATGGCACAAAAAGGGACATAATTTACTAGAAGGAACATCGTTAGTTTTTATGTAAGGAGATTGGAATTTGTGTTACATTCACATACGTGCATAGACACACATTTAACAGACATATTTTAATCTAAGACACATTTAATGTGGAATGGAGACAACCGACCGACAATGATAAACTGCTATCATATTTATTTGTAGCATTCTTAAAACAGTTAACAATTCAATTGGGATTTTGTTATATGTACAATAAATGAAAAAGGAAAGGAAAGGAAACAAAGTATTTAATAATATTTCATTGTGTGTGTGTGAATGTTAAAGAATTTGAAACTAAATTCAACTCAGTGTAAAAGGAAAAAGAACCCGGAAAGAAATATGTCATACATTATACATGAGGGTTAAAGATGAAATATTTCCAGTAAATAAAGTTGGAAAATTAAATTGATAAAATTAATGGCTAAATTATGGGATTGTAAACGTGACATTCTTTTCATCATGCTAAAAAAAATTGTATGAGGGGTGACATTTTTTTTGTTATAATTAAGAGCTAAATTTAATTTTAGCATGATCCGTTTATTCATACAGTCATTGTTTGAATAATCATAAAATAACGATATCATAATAAATTATGATTGCTCCTATGATTTGCGTGTATGTGTGTGTGTGTGTGTGCGTATCATAGCAGTATAAATAAGCAATTATTTTAAGGTTATACTTAACTAAAAACGAATGTTAATCATATTATTATTATGATTATGCTGATAAAATTTATGCTGAAAATGATATTCTTTCTCTTTTGCTCTCTAATGCTACTATTGTCTTCATTATTATTATAATTCATTTAATGTTTCATGTATTTAATCGTACAAAAGGGAAAACTAGATCGTTAACTTTAATTTAATTATAATAATAAATCAATAAAAGGTATATGTGATAGATATCGTTTAAATATTAATTAAATTGGGAATTAATTACATTAAATGTTTTGAAATTAGTTTTGTGGCTTCTTGGATTAAGTGTGTGAAATGTATATGAAATGTAAGGTAAATTAATGTATATGCTGAAATTAGGACGGAATTAAATGGAGATTAAAATAAAAATTGTATCATATTACGAAGAGTTAGTGATTGGGTCATATGTGACCAGTTTCTACTCATTTTCTCTTTCTCTCTTTTTCTTTTCATCAAAAAATTAAATTTTTACTCTCAGAACGGAGCTTATCACTAAGGACCAGAATGAGCTTCGATTCTACCCAACGTTCGTTAAAAATTTTGAAGATAAATGTTTCAGGAAAGTCGAAAAACCGACCAAAATAACACAAAAAGCCTTCTTAAGACCCTCTGGAGGGTCTAATCGAAAAACTCTGATTCAAGTCCAGCAAAATTTAATTCTGTATCGATCTTTATGCTCATCAACGACTTTGCTCTTGTTAAATTTTTCAGGAAAGCCTAAAAACCGACCAAAATAACACAAAAAGCCTTCTTAAGACCCTCTGGAGGGTCTAATCGAAAAACTCTGATTCAAGTCCAGCAAAATTTAATTCTGTATCGATCTGTATGCTCATCAACGACTTTGCTCTTGTTAAATTTTTCAGGAAAGCCTAAAAACCGACCAAAATAACACAAAAAGCCTTCTTAAGACCCTCTGGAGGATCTAATCGAAAAACCCTGATGGCAAGTCCAGCAAAATTTAATTCTCTATCGATCTGTATGCTCATCAACGATTTTGCCATGGTACATTTTCTAGGAAAGCCTAAAAACTGACCAAAGTCTGACGCTGAGAGCTGATTTTGTCAATTACACGGAGACAAATAATTGCAAAATGGCAACAAAAAGAAGTCAGGGTAAAAGTCGTTGATGATACTTGAATCGTGCTAAGGAGGGTTCAGGGCTCCGAGGATGCAAAGGCCGTTGATAATTTCAGTCTATTTCACAATTCCTATGAAACTTCATCATAACTCTATAAAATAAAATAATATGATATTAAATTTTCATTTCATATAAAATAAATAAATCCAAAACTAATATCATTTTGTCACATTTAATATTATTATAATTTCATACTTAAAAAACCAAAAATATTTCACATTCAAGCATATTTCGTGACGTTATTTTATTTTATATTTTATGAATTTGACATGCAATTTAAATGTAGAATGATTAGAAAAATGGGATAAAACTGCATCCGTTCACTCAACTCAAAATATTTAAAATTCAAATCCAATAATGTGTGATTTGAAAAGAAATTTGAAAAAAAGCTTTTTAAAATATAATCATAAAATAATAATTGTGTCAAACATTTGGAATTGAGAGAAGACACACACACAGAGTGAATTCCGGAAAAATGGATCAAATTTTAGGTACACACATAAATTTTGTGGTTGTGCATAAGCCTTCTAAATAAACAGTGTGTGGTATTTATGTTTCAGATATATTTATTTTAAATGAATATAAACACAGCATGACCAAATGTAAATAGCAAAGCATTGCATATAGTGGTTTGACAGAAATACACAAATATTTACTTTGTGCTTCTGTTACTCTATTACACAAAATATATCAGCGCGTGTATCAAAAATTCATCAACATGTTACTCACGAACCAAACGATCGACATATTTACACAAGAAAATGTTATAAATTTTTTTTTCATTGTATTATTCCCTTTTTTTCTCTCTCTCTCTCTGCACTCGTTAAAGACTAAAATCTTTGATATGTGATTCAACTGAGATATAACTGAATAAATGTTTTGAGAACGGCCAAAAAAAACGTTTTTCTTCCTTTGTTATTTTATCATGTTAAAGTGCGATACATTTTAAGTATGTTTTGTCAATTTCTGTTCAATTCAATTTGATACGTGTCTAGTAATTTTTTGGGATTTTATTTACTTGAAGTCCAGATGGTTCCAAATATTCCTTTTTATTTTGTTGTAGCATCAGGAAGACGATTCTTTGTCTCCAAATTCATATACAAACTTAATAATGAAGAGCAATTTTACTTTTATTATCATGCTTTTCTATTCTTATTACATTTAAAAAAGCATTCATTCTGTCTTATTAAAATTGTTTTGAATACACAATTTCTTTCCTTTTTTTATTATTGTAATTTCATTCATTTTACCACAGAGCTACACGACCGCATACACAAATATCACACACTTGTATCTCCTCATCTTTTGTATTAAATGAAATGATAACACAAATGTTCCTTTTTCTTCAATTCACTTACTTACAGTGATAAGTGTGTGTATTCAAAACATTTAAAGATGAAATTTATTGCAAGGATAAGAGCAATCATTGTTTCATTGAATTCTGAATGGAAATTTGTAGGAGGATTCAAATAACAACTAAAATGGATATAAATAGGGAATAAAAAACCATAAAAAAACGAAAATAGAACCTAATGAGACATATGATCTACTTTTAGTCAATGAAGTCTATGCTTTATCGACAACAAATACATGAATTTAGTGTAATTTAGTCTTTTTTTATTAAATTTAAATGTGAATTTAGTTTATCTTGGATTTTTTTTTTTTATTTTCGAATGTAATCAATGGTGGAATGTAATGGTTTGTAATGAAATTTTTGCTGCTTTTAAAGTGAATCACATTAAAGTGGAAAAGTGAAATGAACTTCATGTGTCTTGCATTAAAGTTGAAGTTTGATGTAAATTTTCCTTTAAATATTGATTTTCTTCCATTGATGTCATTTTGTACGACCGCCCGTCAAAATACTTCAAAATACAAAATAATTTATAATTTCTGCAATGAAAACTTTATTTTATAATCAGCGGAGTTCTTGATTTCAATATAAAAGAAAACTCAGCTGGTAAAATTATGAATCGAAATAAAATAAATAAATGGAAACTGTTCTTTTATGATTTCAATAAAAAAAAAGGAAAATCAAGGATAATGATGTAGATTTTTCAAATAAAGTTTATTTATTGAAGCTGCAAAGAAATATGAAAAGAAAGGACTAAATTTTAATAATATTGTACATTTTTCATAGCATCTTTCAATACATTTTGTAACTTTTTAATGAGTTTTGATAGGAAACAGTGAAATTCTTTTCAAAAAAATAAATATATCGATGCAGTTTAGAACAATTTCACATTAATCACAGATTTGAGGTAGCGAAGTTACCTGAAAATCCATTATCTGTTGCCCCTACTTGATGCAGTTTTTCCTTCATTGTACCATAAAAAATTAATGACTTCTTGTACTCAAAATTCAATTTAAATTCACTCTCAAAGATGCACACACACACATAATTCACCTGCACACAAGACACGAAACAAATGTTTCACGTCAAATTGATTCATTTGATACAAGGCTTTGTCTCGATCTTCATTCTCCGTGATTGTCCTTTTGTTTTTAAACTGAATAACTTTCCATCCATTCAATGTAAAATAAAAGATTGCATCACGTACCACATGAAAATTGAATGCAAACACCTTTTCCATTTTCCATGAATGAATATGAATGAATGAAGTAAAATGTGAATTTGGATCAAATTTCCTTTTTTACTCTCTTATATGATATATTGACAAAGTCTACATCATGTCACAAAAATATAACAATGGAGACGTGATTGCATACAAAATTGTGGAAATTTGTCAAATATTATTCAGTTATATTTAGTGTGTAAGTGTCTTACATTACAAAAGATAATATGCATTGTAAATTTGTATTGTTTTTTGAAGAAAAACATGTAAATTTCCATGAATGAGAATCTGCCAGATGTTATTTTTAAAGGAAATTGTGCATTTTGTGTCGAAATTTGATATTATTTAAGTGAAATCGTGATGATTCAATTTTATTAAAAAAATTTTAATTTTCTTTGTATTTTTTTTTATTATAACATAAAGAAACTTCTTATCTCGCTTTATTTTTCTTTTTTATTTTATTAAATAGATCCATTAATTTTTTTTTATAACATTTAACTATAATTTCATTGTTTTCTCTTTTTTTTTCAGATAATCACAATTCGCTGAACCGAATACGACGATAAAATTCAAACAAAAGCAATTGTAATACAAAACGCTTTCAATTCAATACAAAAAAAAAGAAAAAAAAACGATAAAAGGAAGAATTTTTTTTTCTTTTAAGAAAGACTCATTTTTAAAAGAAAACGAAAAAAAACATCAAAGTAAAACGAAAAAAATACAGCAGTTATGTCAAAAATTGCATCATTAATAAAACAAGCAGATAAAATTTACTCAATTTATGAATTAGTGTCATTTAGACGTTTAATTTAATATTATATTAAAAGAAAAAAAATTTATAATCCTAGGAGTGATTCAAGGAAAGAAAAATAATAATAAAGTGAAACGTTGAACTGTTTTTTTTTTGTAATTAAAAGAAAAAAAAATAAGAGGAAAAAAATAGGACATTAAGTGAAAAATAAACATTTTCGAGAAAAAAAAATTAAATAAAGTGGAAAATGGAGACAGAAGAAGTCATAAAACTAGTCGATGGGATTTATAAGGTAAGAATTTTTTTCTATATTTAAATATAAAGAAAAAATTGTAATTTCAAGTGAAGATAATTAAAATAAATACAGCAATTAACTGTGGTAGTTTTAAGTGGTAACCACCTGGGACTTACTGTAAAAGTACTGTAAAGTATTACGAGGCTGTGATTGAACTCAATTTAGCTTACATATATTATACAACCCATCAACTGTCTCTGATAGAAATATTGAGTTTAGAGCAAAACTTTCTTTTAGGATTTCTTGAAAATTTAAAGAAAATATTTTGGGAACTTCTACGAAGAGCCCGGCTTCAAAGTTACTGGTAAAATCGACCATCGACGGTTAATGGGTTAAGATCATCCCGTCTGACTTTTAAGTGATCAAAATGCTTCTGAGAGAGAAAATATTGAGATTTGACGATAAGACTCTGAAGACTTTCAATGTTCTCATCCACTTTGAATATACGGCTAAGAAGAAATTCGTCAGTTTTCACGAATAATGAGACTAAAAACATTTTCAAGGTCTGATTCCTCAATTTATTGTCTGGAACAAATTTTTTCCAATGGATAATGTCAAAAATCCTCTGTAAAAGTTTTTGTAAAATTTTTCCCAAATGTTTCTGGAAATTTCAATGCCAAGAAAAAAGTTGAGACCTTGAGTGAGCTTTCGCTACAAGTTTAAGTGAAATATAGCGAAAATGAGTTTTAACCGGTGGAATTTTTTTGACTCATACTCATTATAGGTGGCACCTGAGCTTAATTTGTTTGAAATGAAAATGATTTGAATTGCCCTCTAACAATAAAATGCATGAATTTGCCACACATTTCACCAATTCAATTCATTATAATATAACCACATATCGATCGACTGACCTACTGATAACAAAAATAAAGACCGAATAGCCATTTCTATGTTCATTGTACTCACACATTATCTGATTATTATTAATGAAAAACTTTCATATCTGTCAAATGTTTAATACACAAACTATTTCGCGTGTTCTACAAAAAAAAATCATTATTAACGATTCAACCTCAATTTCATCATAAATTTTATATACCTTTTGTCAGGATAAATGTATCAATTTAAATCAAAGGAAGCATATTTCATTGTTATATGTATATAAGGTAATAATAAATCAATGAAATCTAGGTTAATTGCAGGAAAATTATAAATTCACATATTCACATAGTTCGATATTATTCGCCTTTGATAGGGCACAAAAATGAAAATGCAATCACATATTGATAGGGAAAAAAATTATTAATAAATAAATATAAATAATAATAATATATATAAAATAATATAATAAATATTTAAAAAATATGAGAATTGTGTTGCATTATATCAATTTTATTGATGTTCATTTCATGGTTTCAGCTTAAAATGAAAATAATTAGCTTCAATTTCTCGCTCAAGCATAAAAAGATGTTGTAATTAACATGAAAAGTGTTAAACTGTGAAAATTGTTAAACTTTTTAAGGGAATTTTCATGCTGAATGCATTTTATTTACATATAAAATAAAATAACATAACAGAAATTAAATAAATACTCACTTCAAATGTTTTTAAGATGAGGAAACTGAGGAAAATTATAATGTACAGAAGTAAAATTTTAAAATAAAATTAATTATACTATTTATATTTGTTGTCAACAAACTAATTTTCAAAAAGTTTTTCTTGTCTTTTTCCGTCTTATAATAGACATTTTCACATAGAAACTTTGTTTATTTATTAGACTTGAATAAATAGACACATTAAAAGCATCGATGCAAAACTTTGAATAGTGTGTTGTTGTCGCATCCTATTAAGACGGATTAAAAATGACAAGAGAAATGTGTTTAAATGTGAAAATGTTCCATTTTTCCTTGAAATTAAAGGAACAAAAAGAAGAAATATTATGAAGACAGATTTGGGATGGAATTTTTTATGGATAGATGCCAAAATCGTTCTTTGAGAAGGATTTGTAAGAAAATTTTACTTCTTGAGCTTGTTACTTGAAATCAGTGGGTTTACGATTTTTAAGACGGTTTTCAAGAAATCTAAAGTTCTGAAGGCTTCGAAACACACACATATTCAATTTAAATTTCAGTTTTTTGTTTCAAGAAGTTGGGAAATGATAATTTTTGCTCAAAACAAAAAAATTACTTAAAATTTCAAGAAAATCAATGAAAGCATGAGATTTGTTCAAAATTCTAGACGATCGATGAGTATGAATTCCACTTAAATGCTCAATGAACATGAATTTTCTGTTCAAACAAAGACATTCCATGATTCTTTTCTGATTCTGAAGCATTTCATTTAAAATACCACAAAAATTACATTCATCCCACGTCTTTCATGGAAGTCAAGGTCAAAATAACTCAACAAAGACTTGACAATTCAATTTAATTTAAATTCAATGAATTTTTTTTTTGTTGTAATCTTCTTTCAATCCTTTAATGGTAATGGCATGCAAAAATATATAACACAGGTCAAAAACCTGTCAAAACTACAAAAAATATTCATATGATGACTCAAATAAAAGTTGTTCATATTTTGCTTCAAAGATTTTTATTTGAATGTACCCTCATGACATTTAATGTCTTATTTTTTTTTTTGATTTGACATTAACTGTAATTATTATCGAGATTTATCAAAATTGTTATTTAAATATACAAACATTTTCGTGCTGTTTAATTATAAAAATAAATAAAATGAAAAAATATTTTGATTTGATCAAATTACTATTAATTTATGGTTAATAACAGGAATAATTGTGATTTAATTTGAAGAAAAAATGTTTATACCTATTTAATTATGGTTACTGCAAATCGTGCTACGATTAATAAAAAAATGAATAAATATGAGTGACCTTGGCATACCTTTGAGTTTATTTTATAGTCACTTGAGATTTTTTTTACTAGCATAACAGTAAACCAATAATTTAATGAACGAATATGCATTGATTGATTTTGTTTGTATATGGAAGGAAAAAAAATGAAGGGGAACAAATTTTTTATGAGTATTATAAGGAAGTTATTTGAATAGTTGAACTGCGTTCTATTGTTTTAGTGGCAGCATACACTAAAATTATGAGGAAATTGTGAGTTGTGTATGAAAAATTTAAAAAAAAATATGAGTCATGTCGGGGTTTGAATTGTAAAGTGTCGTGGCATGCCGTTCAATTGCCCAAAAGTGTGCCTTAACACTTTATTAAGCCAGGCTTCTTTGAGAGCAGAAAATCAATGAAATATGATCACATTATTCGAAAATATTAATAAAAATGTGAAACATGTAAGTGAATGATAAACACGAGCACATTTTTGTGGACCAAATTGACCTTGATTGAAAATTACGCGGCTTTAAAATATCGGCGGTCATTCACGGGCTTGAAAAATTCTGCAAGTTTATGTGGATTTGAAAATTCACAGACGGAGAGAGCGCCCACAATGCTTCAATTTTTTCTAAATCGTCTCAAATCGAACTCAACTTAATTAAACTCAAATTGACTTCTATGAAACACGTTTCAAAGCTGTATTAATTTTTTCTTATTCTACCACTGTCTTATCACATTCAATTGAAAATCTCTTTATTCACATCAATCAATCCTTCATTAACTTAAAAAGTGTGCTTCAAATTATGAATAACCTTTAAAATTCAATTAAAACACTTTTCACATCTTCCTTCAAACAAAAAACAAAAACTTGATCATAATAATCACTCAATTGATGACTTAACAACTCCTGTAATTAACAATTTCACTTCAAACTTTTCTTACATCTTTTTACAAGGAAAATCAATGACATGCCACACTCCCCCATTGAAATCTCTTACACAAAGTGGAACCAACCAATGGGGTTATTTTTAATTTAATCGAAGTAAGGGGGAGATAAGATGTCAAGTAAATATGTGCCCAATTTATTTGAAGTAGGATATTTGTAATAGAAAATTTATGAAAATGTTATGAAATGAGAAATTTCATCTCATTTTGGCTTGAAAAAAGATAATTAAATGATTTTATGAAATGAAATGAAGCATTTTAACTAGTAAACGCATTTCATCATAAATAATAATAAGGGAATTGCAAGGACAAGACCAGGCCAATGAAAGCAATTTAATCAACACAGTAACGACAATGAAAAAATTAAAATTATTATTGGACATAAGACTGACAAAATGCAATAATTTACTTGCATTTAATTGCATTCACCTCTCTCTCTCTCTCTCATTAATTTATTTATTATGATTATTACTACATTTTTTTAACTTTAAATTACTAGAAATTACACCATTCAACTTTTAACCAGTTTTCATGGTATAAAATTTCAGCTTGATACATTTCTGATATGAAACGGTCATTTTGTGCTGAATATGAGATTAAATTACAAACAAACAAACAAAAAAATGAAAAAACAGTTTTCGGTCTGTTACATTTTGAATATGCATTTACGTAAAAACTGCATTCCAGATTATTATTGTGTGTGTACATTTTGTGGCTTTATTATTATTATTTTTATTAATACTGCTAACTTGATTTTGTTTCTTGTTCCTTATAAGCACAATCATAGCACTTGTTCAGATTGAAATTAAAATTATTGTTGAACAAAAAATATTTATAGTAAAAGTACTTGATCTGCTCATATGTATGTGAGATGTGGGGAATATTAAAGCATTTAATTTAATTTTTTACTGATACTTATGAAAGTCAAGTAAAAAAATGTAGAATGGAATTTTGTATCTTGTATTAGGTGCCACACCTGTTTACATCGTTGAGACTTATTGAAAATACTTTTGAAGTTCATTTCTGGTACAAAATAATTGAACATAATTTAAAATGAACAAAACAAGGTACTTAATACCAAGATTGATGTTTATTGACATTTTGTTGTAAGTCTCACAAGTATTTCAATTAATTTTATTTGAATTTAAATTTTAAACAAACAAAAACAATTTTTTCTTACACAATTTTAATATTACTTTACAATAAATAATATATGAAGTAAAAATAAAAATTATACATGATTTTATCATCTGTTAAGCATTTTTTTCCTTCTTCATTTATTCATTTATTTTTTGCATAAACAATACAACACACATAAGTGATGTTTTTCTTGAAGCAGACAGAGTAATAAATGAAAACATTGTCTGCAAAAACTTCGATGAAGTGATACCTTGAACTATGTGGGCTATACGATGTACTACTTGTGCTTTCTGGATGTGATGATTTTATTACAAGATAAAATGTGAAAAAATATTAATAGTAATAAAAAAAACTTGAGAAAAATATGTTTCAAAAGTTGCAAAAAGTGCATTCTAATTATAATATAAAATGATAATAAGAGAAATGTTAACGGTCAATTCAAATTAACGATGAATTCAAATATTTAAATGTCTAATTAACAAAAATTGAGTCAAAGACTTTTGATACATGAAAATCCATAGTGAATGTTCATCTTCTAACTATTTTTGATTAAAAGTTGCACCTGCCGAACCCCAGGAAGAGACATGAAACAAAAAACGATATAAAATGTTACGCTATCTGTTGGAAGTAATGTTGGAGGCTGTAATTTAACAAAAAAGACTTTTCAAATTCAAAAAGCAAATCAACGATGCATTTAAAATGATATCCCGTTCGCTTAGATGGTTGATACCTAGTATATTCTATTTCTTTTTGCTCAGCTAATGTATTCTTGGCTTCTTGGAGCTCGTGGTCTGGCCGGGTGTACAAGGTGTTGTTTTGCACATAGCGCCAATTCTTTTCCTCGCTTCCGGGAAGGTGAGGTTCAGGTCAGTTTTTATTCTAATGACTTCTACTTCTGTTTCGTATGCCTCATATGAGGGATTGTTTGGCCTGTCCTGGTTATTTTGTGCTGGGCAGTTCGAGCATTCAGAGGGGAATGAGCAGTCATGAGTCTACAAGGTCAGTCTGTTGTTTTGTTCCGATGCCTCTATGTCCTTTCCTATTGCCATATCGCAGTTGCAGTGACGATAATCCTCTTTGACAGGGCAGAACTTTAGCAATGTTACTGTATCCAGGCATTTTAGGCACCCCCTAGGTCGTGGGTACCAGGTCCAAACTAGAAATCTCAGGAAACCGATCGTAAAGCTTTGAAAACTCAATCTCAGTTGCAGATTCAAATTTTTTTACACTAATCATAAGAAATTGTAGAATACGTTAAACACAAAATAACTCAGAAAAGTGCCCTCTATCGTTCAACATTTGAAGTACACCTGACTTACTTTATTCATTTTCATTACAAAATCGCATTTTATCGATTTATTTCAGGAAATTTCTTTATATTATGTTTAAAAATGTAAAAATATACAATAAAGTATAAAAATAATAGTGATACGATATGTTTGATGATGAAATCGATAAACACTCATAAATTTCATTCAATAAAGAATAAATGAATAAGAAGATTAACTGAATGTTAAATATGTTGATTCATTTCAGAAGGTGGCATATTAAGTAATTTCATTTATAATAGTAAAATTAAAAGATTACAATAATTTTTTTCACACAAATTTCACCTTCATACATTTTTGTATCGATTAAAATGACCAAAAGAGTAAAAATATGTTATTAGACCACCTCAATTTTAACCGAAAATTACATTTCAAGGTTTGGAATTAAAATAATAAAGTCCCATGTTATATTTTTTTTAATTTTTTATGGACTTACCTGAAGAACATGTTACACAATGTTGAATGAAGGAAAAACAATTTCAATCGGATTGGATAACCTTTTGCACCACAAAGTTCAAGTAAAAGGTGTTATAATCTTTTATTTTTGTTAAACAAAACACAAACACAAACGCCATGCGATGTATTGATTCGAAATAAAATGTAATTTACCTTGTTTGGCTTTCATTTTATTTTATAATAATAAATTTAGTCTCTACATCAAGGGATGGATGAAAAGGAAAACTTACAAGAATATTTTACATAATTTGATTAAAGTTTTTCCAACATAACTATTTATTTTTTTTTTTAATTTTAGCATACAAAGTTGTAGGAAAAAGAAGAAAAAATAAATATTATGCATTAAAAAATTATCAATTCCATGAATTTCATTTTATTTTTTTTCTTTACAAGAATTTAAACATTTTTCTAGAAAAACTTTAAAATAAAAATGAGCTTCGTTTCATTCATTTTTCTTTAAATAAATTGACGCATTCGCCTTTTATTTAAACGATGCAAATAACTTTTCATCATCATTTTCATTATTATAATAATAATTTTTCATCAATAAATTCTTTAAAAATTTTATAATGATAAAAGTTGTTTTACAAAACTTCTACATTCTCTATTTTTTTCTCTCATTTTTCTGAATAATAAAATCGTTTATTAAGTGTTACAACATTTTTCAGGTATTTTATTAATAAAAGCACTTACCTGACATGAATTTAAAAAAAAATTGGTTTAAAAACGTGCCATTTTAAGTATTATTTTTATTATTATGATAATCATGGCTTATGGCGATTTCAGTTTATTTTAAAACTTTGATATTAAATCTGATCACAAGGTTTTTTTTTCAGTAGGTTTTATAAAATTACAAATTTATCTATGAGTTGTTACATTGAGTAAAATTTGTACTTTAATGTGAGAAAAGGCGGCAATTATGATTAATTTCCTCTATTTTTAAATTTTGAATAAAATCCTTTATTTGAAATTTCCGAAAAAAAAAACAAAAATATTTGAAAATTTGAAAAAAAAACAAACATTTTGGGCTTTGGACCGTTTTCTAGCCCCAAAGCCAGATCCCTGAGCCCATTCTCAGAGCTAACATGTCAAAGTTCATTTAAGTAATCTTCTACATCCAACAAAACAAATCATCAATTTTTAAAAAATTTTAGCCGTTTTTCAACGGTTTTTAGGCTCTGGAGGCCTTATAGCCCAACCAATGAGCCCAATCTCAAAGCTAATGAAAAATTTTCAATAAAACCTAGAAAATTCAAGTCAAACTCCATCCCCTCCATGTGCTTTTCTTAGATTATGACAAAATTGTAATTTGCATTTGTCACGGCCTTTTTAAAAATTTCCTTATCAAAAATCCCCATTAAATAATTTTATTTGAAAGCAGATGTTTTTTTACATTAAATATCCTTTTAATGTGTTTACATCACAAGCACGGAAACATCATCCTGGTTTATTCAACATGAATAACACATGAAAATTAGATAAAAATTTACACTCATCACTTACATAACAGTAAAAATGATGAATAAATTTGTAAAAAATGATCTTATAATGCATGGAAATGGCAAAAAAGATAATCTTCAGAGAATTTTGATTTCAGAAAACGAAGGATTTAAGAAGAAAATCAATTTATCATAATTAAGTGAAACAAGATGCGTTTTCTTCTTCCTCCTTTTGAAGTGTGAATGTGCCTATCAAATATCAACTCAGATTTAACTGTCTACATCTGGATCTCTGAAAACACTTCATTTTATAATGTCTAGGCGACATGATATTTATGGAAGATTCGCCAAAGGGGAGTGATTTTTCTTTACACTGCTGTACAGTGGTAATTCTAATTCGTATGTGCCGTAAATGATGGAAAAATGGGTTTTATTTCCGGATAAAGCTATAAATAAAATATAAATGTAAACACAAGGGAATTTTTGATTCATTTTTGTGTATAAAAAGGGTGATATGTCTTTGTAAAATTTTTGTGTGGAAAGATAAGAAAATTGTTTTGTAATATTAATCACTTCACTTCCATTGTTACTTTGGGGTGTGATATTTTCAGAGTTTATCTTTGACCTGTCTATTACCATGTGCCTTATTTTCAGGTAAAACATCAGATTAAATCCCAATAAAAATATGAATCATATCCGTTTTGCCTTGAGACACAAATTTTTATTAGATTTTTTTTTATCATTTGTCATAAGAGAAAAATCTTCTGAGACATGATTACATAAAACTTATTTTCTTTCTTTAAAATACTTGCTGATACAAGCATTTGTGTATATTATGCATTAAATTTCCATGCAACAAGAATAATTCTTTTATCTTTTCTTGTTTATGTATGCAAATATTTATCTACTCTTTCACCTCTTTCAATTTATATACCAGAAAATTTACTCACAAGGTGAATTTTTTGTTGTTGTTTTTATATTGCAACAGATGTTTTAAAATGCAATTCAAGAGTAAACACACACACACACATAACAATTTTCAAACCCGTTCAATGTTTTACTTGAACTAACTACTCAATCTTTTGTGTATTTTTCATTTTGTATTGTATGAGTTAAAAATAGGGTGAATAAGAAAATTCAAGGAAAATTCCACTTTTATTTGAAATGAAACCACTTATTCTTTTGAATTGTTTGCTTCATGGAAAATTTTTGCTGATGTTTCATAACATTAAAAATAAGAGTTTATTTTCACATGAAATTACGTCTCAGGTAGTTTCAAAATCTTTTCTTATTCTCTTTTTACAATGAAAACATTGAAAATTGTTACCTCATATTGTCATGTTAGCATATTGTTTGTAGCACTTAAAAAGAAATTGAGAATTTGTTATGTGATTCCATGAATTTCAAATATTTTCATTTAAGTTTGATTTGGGGTTAAGTTTTTTTTGTTTGACTATGAATTTAAAAAAAATGTTTGAAAGGAATTTAAGACAAAACATGAATTAAAACGAAAATTAAAGTTCCATCAAAGCAGTTTTTAAGTTCTCAATTAAGGTTTTAAGTTTTGAAAAATTCAGAAATTACATTACATGACCAATTTTACATGAAAATTATATTCCATGTCTCTGAATTTTACACTCTTACTTATCAAGCCTCTATCAAGCTTTTTTTAATACTCACCTCACTTAATATTAAAATTGTCTTGAATAACAGTGAATTTTGCTAAGTAAATCCTTTTTATGTGTTTACTTAATCTTTCAACTGTGAAATTTCCGATGTATCTATAATTTTTATGCTTAAATAGTGCAGAAAAACGTTAAATTTCTGTAACACTCAATAAACTAAACTAAAACAAGCATGAAAAAAGTTTTAAACCAACATTTACCACCATTTTTACAAAAATTTCAACATTCTTGTTCTTGCATTTACAATTTTTCAAATAAAGTTTTGGAGTTAACGTCAAGGTATGTGTAAAAAAAAGTTTGCCTTGTCTGTTACAATTCATTTTAACACACGTCTTTAGTTGAAATGAGTTTTTAGCGCATTTCTCGTTGATTTGAAAAAATGCGAGTATTGTGAGCACTAATGCCATTTGTGCGGCTGTGTCAACAAAATTATGGATTTTTTCAAAATCACGGAATTTACCGAAATGCCAGGCGTTTCGAAAACCGAGGAAATTTTCATAATTGCGGAAGTCACACGAAATTCAAAAAAACCGCGGGAAATCTCTAAATGTTTCAAAACCAAAACCGCAGAATTTTTAAAAACCACAAAAATGCGAAAAGAGCCGTGAAAATTTTTAAAACCAAGTAAATTTCAAAAATCGCGGACATTTCTAAGGTTGTGTGAATTTAAAAAACTACCGATTTTTTCTAAATACTAGAATATTTCAGAATAGCCCCAGTTTCTTAAAAGGCCAAATTCTATCTACAGAAATGCACTCGTGTATTTCGTTCAAGATCACGTTCTACATTTTTCTTAAAAATTTGTGATAATGTAATTTTAAATTATGTCATTGCTTGGCGTAAAATCAAGGCATTTAAGGCATAATTCCAGGAATGTAGGATTTTGATTAAAAATTCCTTTTCATAAAAATTCATCTCCAAAATACTTCACTCTGATCAAAACATTTTTGAACTTGAAATATCCCGTTTCAAATAAAACAATGTCCATTTTTTAAACCCTTCACTTTAAAATAAACCACCACATAAATAATTGCCCTCATACAAATTTATCTATCACTTACCTGTGTAAGTGTGTGTGTGTCTGTTTTTTGGGGATGAATGTGATAAATGTGGTTGAATATGGTCATGATGACATGATGCGTGACTGACACTCCCCAAAAATGTTACTTGTCTGTTTGCATCCCTAATTTAATACAAAAAAAAAATATGTTTGGCAATTATTTTCATCGTCATCATCATCATAATTCATGTGACGATTATAGTAAAAATGTTTGAATCTGGCTTGAATTTTCATCGTTAAAGGATTAAATGTCGAAGCATATTTTAGGGTGACATTCCATATCAATGATTCATGAAAAGGGAGGTTTAACATAAGAAAATCATTATGATCATGTTAATCACTACTATGATTGTTTTGAATTGCCATACTCTCAAAGGATGTTATCAAATTTCCTCATTTTCAATTTATTTAATTGTTTTTTGGACCAGAAACGCAATAAAACATGGGTCAAATTAAAAGATTTAATCAATTATGGTATTGCCACTAAATTTCAAAGACAAAATTTATTCTATTATCACTTTGAGTATCCTTTTGACCCTTTTTAGTATGAAAATTAAGTTAATCTTTTATGATGCCGTAACTCTTTAATGAAAATATTAAAGATGAAGAAATTTTCTTATAAGACCATGAGATATAAATTATCTTCAGTCTACACTTCACCTTCAAAGAGCCGATGTATCTTGTTAACTGCATCATAAAAATGTAATAAAATTCAGAACATTTCCTTATCCTTTTTATCTGCTTTACACATCTACCATACCTTACACCAGCATGCATGAAGTGTGTTCATGACATTATCAAATGCAAAATATGTTTAAATGTTTTCTTTATTTTGTAATAAAACCCAGAAACAAGCAAGTCATCGCTATCATTGTATCTGTATATTTTTTTTCATATACAGTGAAAATGAAATGAAATGAAAAAAAATTTTTGCTTGTTATCATAAGTAGACATCATGTTAATATCAGTCATTCATAAAAGAAAAAAAAATGTTTGATCATTCGCTTTCTTGATAATCATTAATTCAAAGTTACATTTCGTTCCTGCCTTGTTCCTGTTTTTTTACTTCCATTATCATCATCATCATCATCTTTTTCTTGTATTAAATGGTTAAGGCGCAAAATAAATGTATGCTAAAAATGAAGGTTGGGCGCTATAAGAAAATACACATAACCACATTTTTTTGTATAACATTACAAAATAAACGTCATTTCACGTCCATTTCACATATGATATGAAATTGAAGTTGAAATGTAAATTTTACATGTAATAAGAAAGAAAGACAGGCAAACAGTCAACAAGCAAGGTGAAATGGCAATATTTAGAGTCAATTCAAACAATAAATGAAATACCTTCATTTTAATATACACGGTGAAAAACCATGTGTGACTCAGCTAAAATGAAGAAGAAACAAAAAATGAGGAGTAACAAAATATTTTTGAATGAAATTGACATTTACATCGCTGAAAATTATTTTGATGTTAAAGTAAAATGAAAAAAGGGTGTAAATATTTGTTTAAAGACAAGCAAACACATAAAATACATGAAAGTGTTTCAATGTAATGGACTCTGGATGAAATTTAAGAACAATTTAGGACTTGTATGAGCTTACTGTGTATTTTCCTTCTAAATATTTGAATATTTTTGATATAACATCAGAATCTGAAATGGATGGATTTTTACTTGTATCGGGCACTCAAATGCTCGAAATGTGTTATAACATTTAAAATATTGAAGGATATTTTTCTGATTGACCACTTTAATCTGTAAATTGCACGATTTTCTAACTCAAAACATTCTAACAACGTCAATTTTTTTATTTTAAGTGTGTTTCCTGGAAAAAATGCACTTTTACACCTTTTACACACGGTATGTCCATCGTAATACCAATACTTCACCCTGATGGTCAATAACGCCAGAATGATCCATTTTTGTGTTTGAAAAAAAACCTCTTGAGTATTTATTTTCATTACACTCACTAGCTTTGAGATCAGGCAGAGGGATTGAGAATCGCGGAAAAAAACCGTTAAAAAATGTAAACAGAAAATTGTGTTATTTTTAAAAATTTCAACGTTTTTAAAAATTCAGCGATTTATTAAAAATTTAGCTGTTTTTTAAATATTTAGCGATTTTTTAAAAATTTAGCGATTTTTTAAAAATATAGCGATTTTTTAAAATTTCTCCGACTTTTTAAAAACTAAGCAATGTTTTAAAATTTAGCAATTTTTTGAAAATTCAACGATTTTTTAAGCTCCAGAGCCTTAACCCAGATAAGGCGGCATACTTTTCGACTTTTTATAAAAAACTTCAATTTTGAATTATAATATTATTTTGTTCTTGTAAATTTTCATGTTAATTTCATAAAAAACATTCTTAAGAATCATTTTGGACAGTTTACGATACTGTTTATTTGTCCAAAGTATGGTTTTAAACGGATTTAAGTTAAACTTGCGTGTCCTTCTGGAAGGACTGTAGCCTAATCTGGGTTAACATGGTCAAAAATAGTTAAAAATACAACTGAAACTCATCGAAATGCACTTTTCTGAACCATTCAATGCCTAGAATTTCCATTATTTTCTATTTCACCGAACAAAAGTGTGCAAAAAAATGAAAATCAATTTCAAATGCGATACTAATAGCAACCAATTTAAAACTTTGTCGGTTATCTGGCAATACTTATGACACATTTCAATTCAACAAAATGAAAGGTTAAAATAAAAAAGGCACAATATCATAATAACCGCTTACAGTCCACATCCATATTGCTCAGTTATGAAAAAAGTTTTCCATTTCAAGTTTAATTTTCAAATACGAGGAAAAAAAACTTTGTTATTGAATCAAATTGACTTTTTTTCATAATAATATTTTTTTCCAGCAAAAATACACTTTTTTTTATTATTTTTAATGTGATTTTCATTTTATTACTCTTTTATTATTTTTTCTCTTCCGTATTTTATTCGACATTTGCCAAAACCATCTCTGAATGGATATAAAATAATATGAAATGATAATCATAATAATCATAAAACATTGAATCAAGCACCACAGGTAGACAGTTGGAAATTTAAAACCACTACAATTTGACATTTGCATATATAAAAATTTTTTTTATGTATATGAATACAATTTGGACCATTTGTTATAAAATATAAAATAACAATGACAGCGTGAAATACGTTAAAAATTTATTGCATTTAATCCGTTATGTTTGCCAAATATTTACATTTCATAACTAACTACGCGACTTTTTTATGCTTAACGCACTTTATCTATGTTGTTTGTGTGTGATGACCCCTTCAAAATCATTATCATTCTCTTGTTTTATGTTGTTTTGTTTGGGGTTCAGACAAATTCAATGTGATTAAATCCCATGTGATTTGGTGTTTTTTTTCTTTAAATCTAAAATTCCTCTTCCCATTTCTCTTTGATTAAGGAACAATTTAGGAGTTGGCTGTTATTTGAAACAGAGAGAGATTTTCAAAAGGGATTGTCACTTTTCGTTTTATTTTAAATTTTTTTATTAAATGCCTCAATTCACAGTAAACAAGTATTCGCAAATAAATTGACAATTTATATACAAAAAGGGTTAATTATGAATGGATAAAATGCAAATACAGAGAGAATACAATAAATTTTATTTTATTAACTGAATTTTGTTGTTTGTTTGTAATCCCAATTGTGGATATTGCAATTTTATTATGATTGTTTATTTGAAACTTTGTAGCAATTATGAGATTATGAATTTTGAATGGAATTATTTGAATGGGAAAATTTACTGGATAGCAAGGTTGAGAATGGGACTTAATCGATATTTTATGAAAATTTTATATTCAAGGTCAATGGCCGGCCGTACAACAGATAAAATGCGTTTCATTCGCATGGACTTAAATCCACGCTTCAAAGCATGTCTCGTCGTCTTTTTAATTCATTTTTATTTAAGTTCTATTCTTATCAAGGTACAGTCGTGATCCAGAAATCCTTTTAACTGGATATTTCAAAGCAACATAAAACCACGTACTCATAAAACTGTAAATAATAAGTCATTTTCTCAATGGTTGTTCTTAATGTATTAAAAAAAAATAAGTTAAAACATACAATAACAATAAAAGGGCACAGCATGCACTTCACATTATAAAACTACTTACTTTATAATAAAAACTAGACATAAAAGTAACTCAGCGTACTCTACTTATTTAGACTGCACACTAAAGTGAAATAATAATAATAAAAGTCATTTTATTTCATACAAACACACACACTTACATACAAACACACACAAGGTTGGGTGCATTAAATCATGACATGGAATTGAGTGTGTACACACACAAAAAAACACAAATGCAGTATATTATAAATAAACCTTTTGAATGAACATAATGCTAAAAGGTAATTTCACTTTTCTTTCTCTTTTACTGCTCTCTGTCTTTGAACGATAAAATATGTGAAGATTAAGTGCAGTTTTTTTAAATCCTTTAAAATTCATGTTGCAGTGAACACGGCTACTGAAGTCATTGCAATGTAAATAATTTAGTGGCTTAAGGTTGAAAATTTTTCATGCTGAGTTCAAAACTATCAATGACAAGAGTTAAAGTTTAATTTGAATGAAAATGATTGAATTGAATTGAATTTAACACGTGAAATTACCTGAATCATGAACTTTTAATGGTAATTTGCACGGTTTTGTTCATGATTTGTCCACATATTTTTAATTTTATTTTTTTTCAACAATTTTCATATCGCTTAAATGAATAACTGCTATAATATTTGCACTTTTAATTAAATTTCATTTCAAATGTTTCATTAATTGATTTTAATCTAACATCAAATGAAATTTTTTGTGTCATAAAAACGTAAAACACATCATACGATTCCACATTTGATCAAAATGTGTTGATTATAACTTCAAAATAAAAACAGCAAAAAATATTATTGAAATTCGAAATATGTTTGTTCGTTCACCTTATGACCTATAATAATAACGCTTTGACTCTAATCCAATTTAACCGTTTTATTTTTAGCTTAGCTTATATTTTTTATTTTTATTTGAACATTCATTTTCACTACAATTTTTATTATTATACTTGCTAGTAGATTTTAAAGGGAAATGCGCTTTTAAGAACAATTTGATGTCGTCTTTTTATTATTGTGTAGATCAAATTTCATGAGATTGAAATGAAAACAAAAAATTACACCGTAAATACTAAATTTTTGTTTGTAACGGGATTTGCGAAGGGAATTTTAAAAAGAAAGAATATAAATTTAACCCATTAACCGCCTTTGCTAGAAATATTGAATTTAGAGCAAAACTTTCTTCCAGAATTTGTTCTTTGTGTAAAAGTGAACACTTTTCTCTTGGATCAAAATTTTGAGCTTTATACAAAAGCTTTACAGGAGACTCTACTTGAAAGTGTAATATAATACTACAGAAATACGTACAGAATTCTTGTACGAAGAGGGAAAAATTGTATGACTTCTCATCTTATATCTGCCAAAAATTTTCTTTATTTTATCCAAAAAAAATCAAAATAACTGGTCCAAAAAAAAAATATTCAAAACTTCAACGAGAAAATTGGCTGAAAAGTAACTGGTCGAAAAATTGACCAGCGGCGGTTAATGGGTTAAAAACAAATTTTAACGGTTTTGAGTAAAAAAATCATGTTTTCATAAGTTTTAGGTAAAAGTGACCTGAAGCAAAGTTATTGAGAATATTTCAAGCTGTAACTTCGCTGAACTGAACAAGTTGATATTCTACCAATTTGGCTCAAAAAACAAAAATGCACTTAAATTCATCATTCTCGGTTTACGTTTTCATAAAAATTTTTTTTTGAAAATGCATTGTCATTTTGCATTTTTTTTAATTTCACAGAAAAACTTGTTCAAATGGCAAATTATTTAATTGAAAATCATCATCACGATTTTTTTCTAATACATTTTTTTCATTGAATCGTTATTGGATACTCGTTTGAATTGTTGTTGTTGTTTTTATTGTATTTTTTTTCATAATATTAGACTGAATATCAGTTTATGTGAAAAATAAAAAAAAAAAATATAATAAAATCAATCGAACTACGATTAAATATTAGATGACTGAATTTAAAATAAAATGAAAAGAAGAAAAAAATTCCAATTAAATTTGGGTTCTGCAGCCCACTGAAATTCATCGATTTATTTGATAATTTTAAGCTCAAAAAGAAATACGAAAAGTTTCCTTTAAAATAAAAACAGTTGATGAGCTGTAATTAAATAAATATATTTATTTAAATATTTTAAGTGCCTCCTTTCTGTAACATCTGTAAAAAGAACTCATTTTAAACAGTTGCTTACCAAAAAAATTACAAAAAATTGATGATCCCGTAATTGGAGTTTAGAAGTTGTTAATTAAGGTGATTAAGAAAATGCAAATTTTCCTATGATAAAAAGGGGAAAAGTAATTCAATTTTATTCCACTCCTTTAAAGTGAATAAATGGGAGTAAACAGGAACATCTTTAAGATAAATTTGATGATTAATTGAGGAAAAAAACACCCTTTTAATTATAATTATAATTTTTTTAACAGAAATTTATTTTTTTCCATTTAAATTGTAATATTTCTAAAAATAAATCGCATTTTAAGGTTTCACTACTTACGGTAAACCTTTAGTAGAATTCATTTCGCGGTGGGTAACCAGCGAATGCAGTATCCGTGCAAATATTTGAATAAATAAATGAAATCCAATTAACCAAAGTAAACAGAGACTGTAAATGAAAATTGCTGTTTATCAAAGATTATACTCACAAAACGTTATTTAAATCAGTTTAAAAAAAATAGGACGATGGCTTCTAATTCTGTTACGACTTGTTGAATAAGAAAAAAAATATTTTTTTTTATTTTTTTCAATTTAATTGATTAATTTATTTAATTTTTGGCGTGTGTTTTTTAAATGTAATTGACTTGATAAAATTTTCTATTGCACTTTCAGGCTTGAGCCAATTTTGGAATGATTTTTTTGTAGATTTCAATGCCTTTCAAGTAAGTGTCAGCTTTGATGAATTCATCGTGGTCATGTAAAAGCACCGGTGTGTGATTCATGGGTGAGAATCCAATGGCTGGAACACATTTTGAGCGAATAAATCGACTATCTGTGCCTCCAGGGAAGACTTGAGTTTTGATTTTAAGACCCCTTTAATTGAAATCGGTTAAAATTTTATGGAAAAAGCTCAAATTTCACACTTACAATTCATCAATTGCCGATTTAAAGGCATTCCAATAAATATTTGAACTATCAAGGGAAGTTGGTTCAATGAAATCCTCTTTTTGTTCATACTCAATATCGATATCACCTCCTGCTTCTTCACACCACTTATTTAACATGGATTCAAATTGTGCGTGATTCACATCAACAGCCAAGCGAATGTCAAAAACGACGGTAAATTGAGGTGGAATGACGTTACTCTGAACACCGCCTTGTAAAATCGTTAAATTAACGGTTGTGACGTCTGCTGTAACGAATTCCGGGTTTGACTTCAATTTTTCTATTTGAGTTTTACGGTAATCGTCCATCCGATCAATTAACTTTCGAACTTTTTCGCCAGCTGTGTTTTCTAATAGGAGTGAGCCATGTCCAGGACTTCCATTCACCTTGAAAAATGCATCTAAATGAAAATTGAATTGAAATTAAAATTTGTTTTTTTAAATTAAATGTAAAACAAAATTTACGCCAAATAGCTCGTTCAGCATAAAATACGGAATACACATCATTCGGGGATGCAATGCCCTCGTCTAATGAGAAGCCAATGTTTAACGACCGGAATTCATCTGTTTCGACAAATTCTTTCATTCCACCAACACCTCCAGTTTCTTCCTCCGGCACATAACTCAAGTGAATTGTACGTTTGGGAACAAATCCATCCTGTTTCAATGCCTTAATTACACTCAAATATTGCATGCCAACACATTTCATGTCTTGCGCGCCACGTGCGAAAATTTTACCATCATCATCTAAATCGGCAGCGAATGGCGGGTGGGTCCAATGTTCCTTTAAATTGATCACCAAAATTAAATTTAACATCAAATTCAATGAAATTTAAAATTAATTTAAAATTACCTCAAATACTGGAACGACATCAGTATGTGAATTGAGCAGAATTGATGGAAGTTCTGGTTGGGAGCCTTCCCATGTCATTACAAGGATCGGTTGCTTTGGAGAGACGGGATGGAATGTTTTTGAAGTCAAACCAATATCAGCTGCGATTTTCTTAAGGAATTTAATGCAAGGTTCTATTTCAAAAAGAATTTTATCAATTAAAATGCAAATTTAACAAAAAGGGAATATTATGACATGAAATGGTCAATTTATTTGAATATGATCAAAAAAAAATAATTAAATTGAAGCAATATTTTGTATAATATTTTTATAAATTTCAATTCCTCTCAAATAAACATCAGCACTCAAATATTCGTTATGGTCATGTAACAAAATTGGCGTATTATTCATTGGAGAGAAGCCCACAGCAGGAATATTCTTTGAACGAATGAAGCGTGCATCAGTGCCACCTGGACTCACAATCAACATTAATTTGAGATTCCTTTAAATTCATGAAATTGAGACATGAAATTTATTTTAAATTAATGGTCTTACATGTCATCACATGCTTTTTTCATTGCAGTCCAATAAATATTTGTCTCATCAAGACGAGTTGGTTCAATGTGAGGTTCTTTAATTTTGTATTCGATTGTGATATCACCACCTGCTTCAGTGCACCACTCATTAAGCATTCGCTCAAATTCGTTATGATCCTGTTTTATGGAGACACGAACATCGTATGTCAATGTGAGCTGAGGTGGAATTACGTTACTTTGCACTCCACCTTCAATTATCGTCAAATTGATTGATGTTGCATCAGAATATCCGAGAATTGGGTTGTTTTCGAGTTTTTTCATTTGTATTTTACGGAAATCATCGATTCGGTCGATTAAAATTCGAGCTTTTTCTCCAACTGTGTTTGTTAGAAGGAGGGAACCGTGGCCAGTTGTGCCATTGATTGTAAATTTAACGCCTATTTAAGTCATATTTTAAGAATTTTGATTGAATTTGATTGTAAAAAACTCACTCCACATCGGTCTCTCAGCATAAAATAACATGAACGCTTCAAACGGGGATGCTGCACTTTCATCCAACTCAAATCCGACATTTAATTGCTTAAATTCTTCAGTTTCAACAAAATCACTCATACCACCAACGCCGCCAGTTTCCTCTTCTGGCACAAATGACACGTGAATTGTACGTTTTGGATTGAATCCATTCAATTTTAAGGCTTTGAGTGCACTCAAATATTGCATTCCAACACATTTCATGTCTTGTGAGCCACGTGCGAAGATTTTTCCATCTTTATCCATTTCGGCTGCGAATGGCGGGTAGGTCCAGTGTTCCTAATATGAATTTATTGTAAGATATTTATTTAAAAAAATAAAATGCATCTTACTTCAAACACTGGCACAACATCAGTGTGAGAATTCAATAAAAGAGTTGGGAGTCCTTCGTCCGTGCCTTTCCAGGTAATCAAAACAATTGGCTTATTTGGGATATTTCGAATGACACGTGACTCGAGACCAATATCTGATGCTAATTTCAGGAGGAATTCAACACAAGGCTCTGAAAATGAAGTCAAATTCATACAAAATTTTATTCGGATTAAAAATATTCTTAAAGTAAAAGAATTTATTGTCCCATTAAATTACATTACAAAGAAAATACACCAATTTTTTATACATTCAAAAGTTTTGTTATAATATTTTGATAAATTTCAATCCCTTTTAAATAAATATCAGCCTTGATAAACTCATCATGGTCATGCAATAATACTGGAGTTTTATTCATTGGAGAGAAACCGATTGCTGGAATTCCTAACGCACGAATGAAGCGACTATCGGTGCCACCTTAATTGAAATTCAAATTAATAAAATTAGAATCTGACTTGAAAATGAAATTTAAATTGAATTACCAGGAAAAACAAGAGGTTTAATGGAGAGTTTCCTTGAAATGAAAGAGAAAAATATTAAAATTCAATTCAATGTGAAGTAAAATTTACATTTCATCAATCGCTGTTTTGAATGCCTTCCAATAAATATTTGAGTCATCAAGAGCGGTTGGTTCAACTCTGTTTAATTTATGACCGAAAATCAATTCAATGTCACCACCTGCTTCGTCACACCACTGTCGTAACTGGAACGACATGAGAAACGATTAAAATGAATCAAAATACAAGTCATTTAATTTTTTTTCACCTTCTTCTCAAATTCAATCATATCAACATCGATTGCAATTCGCACATCGAATCCCAATGAAAATTCAGCTGGAATCACGTTGCTTTGAACTCCACCAGAAATTTGCGTCAAATTGATTGTCGTCACATCACCAATCGTCAATTCGGGATTATTTACAAGGCGTTGATATTCATAGTCGCGAAAATCCATCATTTTATCTAACAAAATGCGTAACTTTTCGCCTGGAGTGTTTTCGAGTAAGAGTGATCCGTGTCCCGTTGTGCCATTGATTTTGAAAAAGAATCCTGGAAACTCAAATTTTTTTAATATTTTGAATTGAATTGAAATTACAAAAATTAAATTTACTCCAAACAGTACGTTCAGCATAAAATATGGGGAATGTCTCATCAGGTGTCGCAATTCCTTCATCCAATGAAAAACCGATGTTTAATGCTTTGAAATCATCTGATTTGACAAAATCCTTCATCCCTTCAATGCCACCTCGTTCTTCTTCAGGTCCAAATGTAATGTGAATCGTTCGTTTCGGAATAAAATTGGATCGTTTTAATGCCCGTATTGCGCCCAAATATTGCATGCCAACACATTTCATGTCTTGTGAGCCACGTGCGAAAATTTTACCATCGTCATCAATTTCAGCCGCAAATGGGGGATGGGTCCAAAATTCCTTTGAATTATTGAAATGCACATTAATTGAATTGAAATCCATTTAAAATAATTTTTTTTTTTTAAATTAACCTCATAAACTGGGACAACATCCATGTGAGAATGCAACATAATCGATGGCAAATCAGGTTGAGATCCAATCCAAGTCATAATCAATACAGGTTTAGTCGGACTTGCAGGGCGACACACTTTTGTTGTGAGCTCTAAATCATTTGCTAATCCTTGTAGGAATTTGATGCACGGTTCTGTGAAAACCAATTCATTTCATTTAATTTTTTTTTCCTTATTCGATTCATTTCAATTCATGCATTGATCCATTAAAAAAGAAGAAGATTAGACGAGACACCACAAATAATCAAAATTTACCACACTGCACTTTAAATGTGTCTATTTTTTTGGTATTATCGGGTAATGAACTTTTAAGTCAGCTTATCACCACAAAAAAATTACGATTTAGAAAGAAATAGAACAGAAAAAGTCAAGGCAAAGAGGAATTTGAAACAATTTCATTGGAATTATTGTAAAAGTTCAAATCTCAATTCAAATTTACATACACGACCACACACGCACACACACACACACACATAATTTACTTTCCCATGTTATTGTTGTCACACTCACAATACATTGTATCTAGCAGATATTTACAGATTATCGTCTATTATTAAATTAAATCGGATTAAGCACTTATAACAATGCAAAATTAACAACTTAAATAAAATATAAATACATGAACGTAGTAAACAAAAAAACATGCAAATTATTTGTGTATTATGAAATTTTATGTGTATGATTGTATGTTGAGGTTGATTGTGTGGTTTAAAAAAAAAGAAATAATAACAGAAAAAAATGAAATAAATATAAATAAGAGGGTTTGGTTAATTAAATTAAATTGCAAAAAATAAAATAAATTTAATACAGGAAGTTTCGCAGTGTGATGTAAAATGATGGAACTTAAATGAAAGTGAATCAGTTTTTCAGAGTTCAATTCAAAGAGGTGAGACTCTGAATTTTTTAGGCTTTCGAGCAAAGGAATTCCAGGAAAAAAATGAAGACTGAAATCAAGGTCGGTTTTAAGACTTTCCTGAAAAAAATTTTAAGGGAAAAGTGGTTGATGAGCATACAGATCGATTGAGAATATAAAAAATACAGCGTCTCGTATCAGGGGTTTTCGATTGGACCCTCCAGAGGGCGCTGAGGGGACTTTTTGTCAAAATTAGGTCGGTTTTTAGATTTCCCTGAAAAAAATTCTAAGGGAAAAGTGGTTGATGAGCATACAGATTGATAGAGAATAAAAAAATACAGCGTCTCGTATCAGGGGTTTTCGATTGGACCCTCCAGAGGGCGCTGAGGGGCTTTATGTCAAAATTAGGTCGATTTTTAGACTTTCCTGAAAAAAATTTCAAGGGAAAAGTCGTTGATGAGAATACAGATCAATTGAGAATAAAAAAAATACAGCGTCTTGTATCAGGGTTTTTGATTGGACACTCCATAGGGTGCTTAGAGATGATTTCGAGAAGTCAGGATAAAAACGTTGATGACAACTAGAGTGTAAGGGTCCAGGGGGTCTGTCAAGGTCGTTGATAACTTCAGTCTAGTGAAAAAATTGTTTGTATTTTAATTGGTTTTGTATTGACTGCCCTTATCTTGTTTCATAACGAAAAAATTTAACCTAATCTCTCTCTTATCTGTTTTTCATAATTCATATGATATGAAAATCTAATTCAATTGAGCCCCAGCTCAGACCCAGCCCCCCAAAAAATCTACTATGAAATACGATTTCCTTTTAAAAAAAATTTATAATGTTAAAAAAAATAGACAAAAAATGTTACTATCCCATTGAAAAGCATCTCATAAAATCGACATGCAATGGCAAATAAATTTATATGTAAATTTTCTGTTAAAAATTTTACATTATCATGCGCTCATTTTTGCAATTTAAAAGAAGGCTGACAAAACATCAATGAAATAAAATTAAATGTATGAATGAATGAATAAAAAATTGATGAATAACCAATAAAAAGTGATAAAAATTGATAATAAAAACGATAATTTACCATAATCAATATCCGGATGAACTGTTGGTATTCGCAAATATTCACGAAATATTTTTATCTCTTCGTTATTCTCATAATCTGTCATTTTTGTTTGTATTTCTTTATTATTATCTTTATTTAACTCACTTTAAACAACTTGTTCTGTAACTGTCAAATTAAAAATAAAATAAAATCATTTTTTCATGAATGAATCTATTTTTAATCTGAATTTTTTACTACACACGCTTAGTCACGCTTAGACGGAATGATATTGTAATAAAAAATGACATTTTTAATAATGGAAACGCCTGGTAAATTGTAATTTTTTGTATTAAAAATATCAATTTTTGAATTACTTTGAATTGAATTCTTTTACATTAAATTAAATTGAATTTTCTTCTAGACAAGCGTGAAATTTTATGCTCACTCTAATTCGATTGACAAGACTGATGACTTAAATGTATGTTCAATGTAAATTACATCAAATTTTGCATGAGCATTACATTTTTATCTCTATTCACTTTGCTTATTTGTTTACATTTACATTTATTTTACACTCATTTCAAAATATATTAAAATAAAATGAAATACTATTGCAGATAAAAATAGAATTCAAAAATTAAATTCAAAAGAACCCACTTGAATTGTGACTAATGTGTAATAATAATAATAATTATTACAGAAAATGTAAAAAAAAAACTAAAGAAATTCTGTCCTTCAAAAAAATTTTCATTTTTAATGTATATGAAAAAAATTATTATTATTATTACTTTACTTGAAATTTTTTTTTAAATGATTGTTAAAATAAAAAAATATATTTTTATATATTTATTTTTTTTGTGTTGAATGTAGATCGCGATCCGAAATGTTTCACAGACAAAAAGCGAATGATCTATCTCATTTTATATATAAAATATTTTGTTTAATCAATCTTTATAATAACAGACAGACTTTATAATAAAATAATAATACAATAATGTTTATGTTTTTATTTTGTATTTTGTATTATTATATGAGTGATAGATAAAGGTAGAAAAACAATACAAAGCGTCCAATGTCGTATCAAATTACACACGAACCACATTAAATTGATTTAATGATAATGTAAATCTTGTTATCATAAGTCCAATTCTCTGTGTGTGTATTGTTTGCCAAACAGTAAATAAATAATTAAATGTGTGAGATAACAAGTGGTTAGTGGCAAATTAAATGATATGAAAAATTATTATTCAATTTTAAATTAAATTTAAATTTTTTTTTATCTAGAATTCAAGTAAAAAAGTAAAAAAATCTGTAATTTGCTGATGAAATTGAGATAAACGTTTCATGTGCCGTTTTTTTTCGCATTTTGTGTAACTTTTTCGCAATTTTTAATGATCACACGAATGTTCTCATTAAAATTTATGGTGAGAAATCAAAATATATAACATTGAAGTTGCGATAGTTGCTTAGTTAAACACTTGATACGATCAATTGAATTGAGGTTAAAAAAAACTGATATGAGACGTTGATTTGATGTGATGTTTGGAGTGAATGAACTTTGATGCGTATTTCAATGGAATTTTCCATTTCAGAAAATTCGGTCATTTGAAAAACTCGGCCAGTAAGAGAAATTCGACGATGGACACAGACGGAAGGCATGACATTTTTTTTAAATCGAACGGAATAGGAAAATTTTGTGATTTGAAATTTGATTACTCTTTTTCCTTTAATATCGGCAATCCAAGTCTCGATGAAAATTTTACTAAGAGTTTATCAAATTTAAATGTTTTGTTGTTTGTCAAATTTTAATAGTAGCCATAATCAAGTTCATTATCATGTGTGATACTCGTTTTATAACATTTTTCATTATTTGAATACCCTTCAAGAAGGTCTCGGCACCCAAATATTCGTTATTGTCATGCAAACGTATCTGTGTATGATTGATTGGAGTGAATCCTAAAGCTGGAATTCCGAGAGCTCTAATATATCGACTATCAGTGCCACCTGGTGCTATGACAGGGACTACTCGAAGATTCCTGTGAAAAATTAAAATGAGAATTTATGATCCGTTATGTTGAAATTTAAAAAAATATTTTAATTACATGTCATCCACTGCCGATTTGAAGGCACACCAGAACAAATTGTCTTCGTCACATTTCGTTGGCGCTACATATTCCCGTTTTTCACCGAAAACTAATTCAACTCCTTCCCCGGCTTCAGCACACCATTTCCTTAACTGAGCTTCCAATTTTTTGTGATCTACATCGATCGCGATTCGCATGTCAAATGTCACTGATAGACATGAAGGCACTACATTGCTTTGTAATCCTCCAGAAACCTTCGTTAAATTAATTGTCGTTACATTGCTGACTAGCATTTCGGGATGTCTTTCTAGGCGTTCAACTTCATGCTTTCGGAAATTCATCATTTTATCTATAATGAAATTAAGCTTTTCGCCAGCTGTGTTTTTGTGCAATAATGAGCCATGTCCTGGGGTGCCATTGCAATTAAATGTGACATCTAAAATGGATTAAAAGAAAATTTTAAATACAATTTTCAATGAATATTTTGAATTGAATCTTACACCAAGTACTTCGCTCAGCATAAAATACAGGGAATCTCTCTTCAGGTGAGCATCCACCTTCATCCAAAGCAAAACCAACATTCAATTTTTTAAAGTCCTCGGTATGCACAAAATCCATCATTCCATCGTCACCTCCAACTTCCTCCTCGCACGAAAATGACAAGTACACAGTTCGTAATGGTTTGAATCCTTCTTTGATTAACTCTTTAACTGCAAAATAGTTTTGTATGCCAAGACATTTCACATCTTGCGTACCTCTGGCATAAATATTCCCATTTTTATCCATTTCAGCTGCAAATGGAGGATAATCCCAACTCTCTTCATTCACTGGCACCACATCCATATGGGAATTCATGAAAATACTTGACAATGATGGATCTGTACCTGCCCAGATCATCAACAAAATCGGCTTCTTCGGATGTTTGGGGTAACAAACTTGGACTGGGAGTTTAATTTCGGCAGCTAAGCGCTTTAAAAATGCAACGCATGGCTCTAAATTTCATTGAATATTAAAATTTAAATGCTCGTTAAAATAATTTTAAATTAAATTCACCATAATCAATGTCAGGATGAACCGTAGGGAATCTCAGATACTCCCTAAAAACTTTTATCTCCTCACGATTCTTTAAATTTTCCATTTCCATTCCTTCCCAATAGCTTGTTACTCAATATCACGACAAAATATGACTGATTAAAGTATTATATCATACTTCAATATTTATAATAAAAAAAAAATCGACAATTTTATCTTCAAATTAGGGAGCCTCAACCTCTTATCAGCAATTGAGTAACAATAATTCTATCGAAAAATGTTATTTTTCATATGAATTTGCATCGCACACAGTCTATTAACGACAAATTTCATAGATAAACAAAAATTCATTTATTTTTGTGGTACTAATAATCAATGTGTAAATAGTCGAACAATTCACACCTGTTAATGGACATTGTTCAAGATAAGATATGATTCGTAACATAACCGAAAACTTACTTTATTTGAAGTGAATCATTGATTTAATGTTGATTTTTTTTTACTTTCATTACAGAATATCTTGGAAAAATTCAATCCAGGAGCCAGACAATTGATTGGGGCAGGCAAAGCATATCTCAAAGCACTTCATGGTAAGTCATTAATTAAATGCTGATGACATTTAAAATTCATTCACATTAAAATTATTATATGAAATGCACTCAAATATAAAAAAAAAATTGTTAATTGTCCCAGACATAAAAAAAAGTAAATTAATATTGATTTATGGAATTAAAAATTCACAAACAGTTCCTTTTAATTATTCACTGTCATTTAATTTGGTTCATTTAAATATTTTTTTTTGTGTTTAATTGAATTGAAACAGGAGCTGCAGCAGCATCACGGTTATTTAATGAAGCTTTGGCCAAAATTGCCGTCAATGCACAGCAAGGAGGAACTTCAGATATTGGTATGTATTTGGAATTTATTTTTTTTATTTTCTTTGTAAATCGATTCGTCATAAATAATATTTTTTATTGATGTTACACGCGTATATTTATGATCTCTTTACGTGACTTTTTTTGTGTTTAAATGAAATTTAAAAATAAAAATTGGGAAAAGGTAATCATGAAATTGAACTGAAGCGCATTTTGATGCTACGGTTGGCAAAATCCTTGAAAATTCTCAAATTTGCATTCCAGAGACTTCTGAAAAAAGTTCAGGGCATGCTAATCAAAAAAAAATCTCAATTTTGTTCAAAAAACTTTCATCTTTTTCTATAGAAACAGGTGACCGCTTTCGTTAACAGTGTTAGCTGAGGGATCAAAAAATAAAGATTGAGGGTCAAGAATCAGGGATGGATTGAAATTTATTAAGGGCCTTGGCATTTTGTATGATTTTCATCAAAATTTATCTTAAACTTAACGTTTACAAGGCGATCGACTGCGGTCTTTCTGGTATTTGCCAGATTTAAAGGCCAATCCGCTTTGAACAAGAACAGAATATATTTAAAGTGTGGCTCATTCAGCCTGCACTCGATCCTGTCGCTATGCTTTTGGCTCTATCGTGCATCCTCGTTATAATTAAGATGCAAATTTTCACTTTTTTTCCATTTCCAATTGTGTTTTGAGCGTTTTCGAATAATTTCGTCTAGTTTTTGAAGGCTTTCGTTAAATTTTCTAAACTTTCGTTACATTTTTTTTCTGCAAATCATCAAACAAATTAACAGGCCATCATACAAATTAGGAGCAACATTCTGGTTCAACTGACAAAAAACTCAAGGAAACTCGTCAGTACTCAAAATTCATAGACTGACATAAAATCGATTCTAAAAGCGTATTTTTTTTAAAAATTTCCTCTCAACATTGAAATATCCAAAAAAAAATTCATTGAAAAATATTCCTTTCAACTGTTAATATTTGCATCACTCAAACTTGACTTGAATATTTAATTTCAATAAAAAAAAAATACCAAAAACAATACACAAGTCACTTGTTTAACATTCCAAAACGTTGTTCTTTGTATTACAAACAATGTAAAAAATACCTTTACATGAAAAAAGTTGACATAATTTAAAGCGAAATTTTTTTTAACACTTTTTTACAATTCATTCATATTTATTTTGAAGTTTATTTTTTTCCTCACCAGAACATTTTTTTTGTAACGAGAACTTTAAATTGAACTTCATTCATTTCATATTAAAAATATTTTTTCAAGTTCAGTGACTTCAAGTCATCTCTCGAACTTACATCGTGCAATTATTTAGTTAAAGGAATTAAATTAAAATGTTGATTCAATTCGGTCTCTTCATTTAAATAAATGGTACGATTCTAATAAATTCTACTGAAAGTGAAATCGAATGTCAATTTAATTTTTTTTGTACATAAAAATGATAAAAAAAATTCTACTCGAGACTGATTTATTGCATTTGCATGTCAACTGGTGTTATTTTACAGACATTTAGTCTGGTAGTAAATAAATAAATTTTTTGCAATGTCCCCTCAAAAAAAAAATTAAATAAATTTTTTGAATAAATTTTCATGATTTCCATGAACAAAATTCACTAAAATCCACAATCCAGGGGTTACTTGAACAAAAATTCCATGTTTCAATATCAATTAAATATTTTCCTTACATCCGATCAATTAAATTTCATTTAAACTTACTCTTAAACGATAAATTTCAAAGAAGATTCTTCAATTTTATTCTCAATTTTACCTCAAGCTGATAAAACAATTACATAAATCTATATGTGAAAAGTAACAAATACCAATTATTGATACCATAACAACTTATTTAATAGATAATTCTTGTCTGGGTACTTTTAAACGATATCTAAAACATTTTAATTGATGTTTTATTTGAGTTCTCACATAACTTCAAATAACTTGAACTAAAGAAGGGGGATAAAATGCAATTTTACAGATCATATGATAATAGTTAGTTGAAAATACTTGTCTGATAAGAGAATTTGTGTGCAAATATCTGAAGAATAAAATACAAAATTTATATCTTTTGGTTTTAATAGTTGAATGTTTGATTCATAGCAGGAAGGAAATTGAATGGAAATTCAATTGGAGATTGAATTTTACTCATTTTAATATCAATTTAATTGCTAAAATAAAAAAATTTCATATTCAAGTAGCCAGGCGTCTCCATTGAAATTTTCTTTCAGTGAACTTTCAATCCTGAACTCTCTGTTTCTGTAACATCATTTTAAATTTCAACATTTTACTGCATTTGATACCTGAAGAGAGATAAATTAAATAGCTTTCATTCACATTTTACCTGTTTAGACATTGCAAACTTTGAAACCGACCAAATGTGGCAAAAGGAATTAAATAGTTTATGTAACAAACTTACAAGGATTTTCACATAATTTATTTTTTAGCACAGCATTTCATGTTCAAATTTTATGTTTACTTTACAGGAGCCGCCTTAATGAACATTGTTGGTGTTTATAAGGAAATCCAGGATCAACACATGAATATTGTGAGTATAAAAATGCCCGTTAATGTTTATTTTTAAATCAATTTTTGTTTTTTTTTCGCATTTTCAATAGTTAAAAGCATTTTATGTCGATTTATTGGTGCCATTAGAGACAAACTTGGAAAAAGATACAAAAGTTGTGCAATTTGAGCAGAAAAAGTTTTTGCAACAACATAAAATCAGGGCAGATAGTTACAGTAAGGCAACTGCTACAATGAAAAAACATCGTAAAAAGAAGAATAATACGGAAAAGGAATTAAAAGTATGTTGTTTGTTTGTTTGTTTATCATAAATTTTTGTTAACAATTTTTTTTTTATTTTCTCAATTCATTTTATTTAATTTTTAAAGAGCATTCAAGCAATGGAAGAAGAAAAACAAAAACTTGATGGATTTTGTGAACAAAGTTTAAAAAATGTGAGTTCTCCTTTTTTATTTTTAAATGTAATGCTATTAAAATAACATTTATACTTTTAACTAACCAAAGGCCATGACACAAGAACGTCGTCGTTACGGATTTGTATTGGAACGTCAATGTTCCCTGGCAAAACACTGGATGGCCTATCACCAGTCTGGATATCAAGCTCTCGAGTCTTCCGTGGATAATTGGAATGAAATTGCGGCAACACGTGAATTTTTGCCCCCCAACATTGATGGTATGTTTGCCCGGCGTATTCGGGATCATCACAATGACGACGATTCAGAACGTGGATCAATCACATCGGCCTTACGTAAGACACGCAGTATTGATGCATCGTGCATGGACATGCGATCATTAGGGGATTGTGTTAGTAGTGTATCAATGCAAATGCCACGTGCCAAATCTGAATTTAATTTGAATTCGACAACGAGTGAAGTTGGCACGTGGGATCGTCCGATTGTCAAAGCCTTATTTGCGTATTTGTCTTCGGGTGAGAATCAATTGAGCTTTTTGGAGGGTGATCGGATTGCATTGGTTGGCGAACGTGCAAAAGGATGGCAATTCGGTGAAAATTTGAGAACACAAAAGTTTGGGTGGTTCCCAATTGCATATACTGAAAATGAAATGGATGAAAATGAGTAATTTTTTGAATGATTTTCTGTTATAATTCAAAAACGTAAATTTAAATTTAATTTCAGATCAACCACGTGGGGCAAGCCAGTACATATCGAAAGTGATTTGGAACAACGTCCGGATTCTAGTCTCGAAGGAACATTGGTAGAAGAAGCAATTCCGTCCAAAATGACAGGGTCTTATCATGACGATGCCTCGCCAAGCCGAATGTTTGGTGATACAATTCAATATCGTCAAGCTAAACCAGTAAATTTCAATTCAATTCATATTAAACTCATTTTAATTGAATTTGTTTTAGTTCCAACGCTTATCTCGTGGTGATGGCCAAATAAAACCAGGTCCACCACCAACATTGCCAGCACCGGTACCAACACCAACAGTGCCTCAAAATTATCAGAAACAGGGTATTTCACAATCACACAGTTTCTCATCATCAGGTGGACCACCGATGATTGAGCAACGTAAACCGGCCACAATTAATTATAGCAAGCCTGTAAGTATATTGAATTTAAATCCAATAAAATGTGTGTGAAATAAATATACCTCTGTAACAATAGCCAACAAGTAAACCGAAAACAGCTAGAAATGGTATAACAAGTGCTTCGTTACACAGTAGCAATGATAGTGGTTTCTCTAACGAACCACCACCACAACCGGAAATTGATTATTCAGATGAGGAACCAATGCATCGTGTACCGATAAGGTAGGTCAAACAATAGAAATTAAAATTATTATTATTATACTGGTTTGAGGTAAGTGCGGTATTTAATCAATTATATATTAATAATTTTTTTTTTTATAATTTATTTTAATGACCAACTTTTATTTTTTTTAATTACACTCGAATTTGAATATGAACAATCACGATACCCAAATACCTAAATTTGTGCTTCTCTTTTCCATAAACTCGCAATTCAACGAGTCCCTTACGATTCACCAGATTTCCATAAATTGGAATAATATCGACATGAGACACCTTTGAATTGTGAATTTCATAACGACCTGACACTGGACACGTTAGATTTCGGTTGAGTGAATCGAAAAATGGGGCTGCAAACATTTTGATGACAGTTTGGGAATTCAATAATGAACATGCATCAAAGGTTCCATTGACAGCGGTGAATTTTTGGGAATCAGCACTGTGAATACAAAGATTGATCTAAAGGAAAAATTTTAGTTTCACACAGTTCATTGAATTTTTTGGTGAATTTTTCTTACATTGACCTTTTTGAAAGTTTTTTTTGATTCCCAGTAACCACTGAATGAATTATCCTTGTGTAATGTCAATGAAGCGTTTATCAATTCAGGCACTGTTTCGACTTTCATGCTTAAAAAGTGAGATCTTGCAGAATACGATTCATAAATCAAATATGCAAATAATGGGAAAAGAGTTGTGATTCGCATGGTGACTAAAATTAAACTGGAATTATTTGTATGGGTCATGAAAACTTAAATTTGCTTGATTTTAATTATGGCTTTAATTGTCATTTTTAATAGCATGCAAAAAATAGATGAAAGAAGAAATACGAGAGTTCAATTGAAAATAACGAAATTCTTACTTTTTCTCTTACTCTCTAGGTATTTCACTCTCTCTCTCTCTTTTAGTATCTCGTTCTCTCTTATTATCGTTCTCTTTCTGGATATCTCACTCTCTCTGTTTTTCTCTCTTTCTAAATTTCTCACTCTCTCTCTTGTTTTTCTCTTTTTCTGGATATCTCACTCTCTCTTTCTGGATATCGCACTGTCGCTTGTTATTCTCTCTTTTTGGATATCTCACTCTCTTTTGTTTTTTTTTCTGGATATCTCACTCTCTCTTGTTTTTCTCTCTTTCTGGATATCTCACTTTTTCTTGTTTTTCACTCTTTCTGGATACCTCACTCTCTTTCTGTTCTCTCTTTCTGGATATCTCACTCTCTCTTGTTTTTCTCTGGATATCTCTTGCTCTGTTGACTTTGTCATGTAATTTATAAATCGTAATAGAAAAATTGCAAATACGTCACAATACAAACAAAAAATTGTAAAATTGATTCAAATTATTGGATAATTTGAGTTTGAATTGAACCAAACTTTAATAACATAATTTTGACCAAAAACTTATAATTATTATTTCAACCTATCAGTTAAGAAAAATTTTGATATGAAATCGTTCATTTTTCTGATTTTTTTTTTCACTTTATCAATAATTTTGGTTCAATCATCGTATTTTCGTGTTACACGTATAAAAAATGAAAATTTTACGAATAAGACAAAAATGATCTTTTGGCTTGAATCAGATGATTCAATAAGTGGATTTTTACATGTTTTTAACACGATTCAAAATTCAAAAGTAAATATCATTTGAAGAAATTTCTTTCAATTCAATTCATTTTTTTTACATATTAGGTTCAAATTGAACTTTTCTACCCAACATATTTCGGAAATCGAACATTTGATCAAATTTTGTATAACAAAACCCACGTGACCTGTCAACTGCTGAACATGAAATCCGGCACTAAATTTACACAAAATATATTCAAACAGGTTTTAATGTCACTGAATCGACCTTTGAATCCGTGTGCAATGCAACCTGGAATTTATAATATCACCAAATATAATTTGGTTTTGTCAGTTCCACCGAATTTGAATGTGATTGCAATGAAATTCAAATTAAAAATTTCGTTTATTTTAACAGAGAATTTAAATTCCATTAAAACTGGCACAGTAACATTTGAAGCGGGTGTTGTCAATAAAATTAAATGAATTTTTTGAATTTAAATTTTATTTATTATTTCCTTTTAATTTGAACCCACCAATTTGTTTCAAGGACTTTAACATTACCTTTAACATAAAAATCTGTTTTTAAAAAGGCCGTTGCTTCAGGCAATGAAATGAAAGGGGGAAAGGTATTTTCATCAAGTGAATAATCTTTGATGTAGTAAAATCCTACAGGTAACGGACATTTATCTGGAAGTCTTCCATAACTCCGTACCGCATCAAACATGAATTGAAATATCTTGTCACCTCCGTTTTTGCGCTTAATGTATCGACACAAATCAACTGTGTGATTATACAGAACAGTTGAAGGTGATTTTTTACCCATTCCAACTGACATTGATGTGATGAACTGAAATTAAATTGAAATATGTTTAAAGGAAATGTGATGAAAATGAAAATTTAACCTTCAATCCCTTTAAAACTTTAATCGTTGTTGCATTTATGTTGACTAAATTCTTCTCACGTTGCCTGTCATAGTCAAGTCTTGATGAGGCAAGTAAATATTCAGAATTTCCGATGATTTCTAATTTTTCTAAGCGGAAAATGAAACTTGATTCCGTAAAATCTGTAAATTGTAAAATTATTATAAGAAAACACCTCATAGTTGTGTCTCATATCTTAATTGAAATTGAACTGACTATTTTTGTAACATTAACAAAGATTTCTATCAAAATTACTAACTCAACCATAAAATAAGTCCCAATTTAAATACGATAATTAAAGTTAATTTTTTATTTTAAATTTTTATTTTATTTTAAAGATCATCTCGTTCAGAAAAGAGTCTCAATATCTCACGGGAACACATGCTTAAGCGTATGAGTGTCACAGATGACATTTATGGAAGTTCTGGCATGATGACGCCACAGATGTTGCATCACAGTGGTTCCCGGAATGTGCGGCAAGCCGCAAGTTATGGTAATTTAACTGATAATGATATGACCTTGGATTTCCGTCGTGCCACAATTAACTTGGATAAAAATGGAAAAGTTAAGCGTAACAAGTCATTTTGGAGATTTAGCAAATCGGAGGAAATACTTGAGGGTATGGCAATGTGGAAACATCGTGATTTAATTCCAACAGATCAGGAGAAGAGAGTTGACGATGAAATTAGGGAAGTTATAACGACATTGAAACGCACACCAAAAGTGAATAAAGGAAGTCATGGTAGTCGTGGAAGTAAACTATCACTAAAGAGCAATGATAAACGTATGAGCACACTTGAACGGCCTTCAATTCCAGATTCACCGAATCATGTTAAGAATACCAATAACAATAATAATAGTAAATATTTGCCATTGACAAAAGTCGAAATTGATCAAAGGATTTCAAAACAAAAAGACATTATACGAGGAGATCGTGACAATACATTGAATGTGAAGAAACAACAACAACAACCATCAAAACAATCAGAACGATCAATTCAATCATCAAGAAGTACATTAAATCGCCCGTACAAACATGAAATGGAACGTGAAGAGGAAATTTATGGTGACAGTAGTACATTGCAACGTCGTCCACGAAATGACTCCAAAAAGACAAAGCCCACAGATGAGAATGACAAGAAAATGTGGGAATCTACGAAAATGAAGGAATTCTACGATGCCCAGGATGATGAAATGATTCCACAATATGACGACGATATGAATTTCTATGATGATGACAGTTTACCTGATATGATGCTCAAGTCAATTAAGCGTCAAGACATTTTAAAGCAATATTATTCGAGTGGCACAGACACCGAACGGCATTCAACCAGCTCAGATCCATACGATTGCATTGTAGTTGAAGATCATCTGGTAAGTGCAGCTGACTTAGCCCGGAAAAACAAGAAAAATAAGAAACAGGACGAGAAAATGGAATTCACAACATTCCGAAGTAGTACCAAAACCGAACAAAAAATAAGCAAGGAACAGAGTATAACTGGATCACTTTTACCAAGAACCAAATTATCAAAATCGAGTGAATCCCAATCAAAGTATGAGTCAGGACATGAAAGCACACGTGAAAGTCAAAACACGAGCAGTAAAAAACGATCAAAGACCTCATCAAATAATCAGAGTAAGAAATCATCATCAAGCAATAACAACAACAACAATAATTACAGTCAATGGGTTGACTTGTGGGGAAATGCAACATCAGCTCCCACTAAAGCAAAATAATTAAAATCTAGTTTAAGGAGATTATTTTAATTTTTTTTGTGTACATAACATTATTCAACAACATAATCTAGTTAAGTCTTCCAAAACAACAGAAATAGGTTTTTAAGTGTGGTGGCAGAGAAATTTCAGGATAAAAAAAAAACATTTAATGGGACAAAATTACAAATATAATAGTGAATAAATAAAGTTAGCAACTTAATTACATTCCTTTTGTCATTATTTTATACGTATTAAGAGATAAATGTGCAGAAAAAGCCGATTTGGTGCTATATTATGTTATAAGTTACAGATTTAAGGTGATGGTGTATAAAATATTTAGATTAAATTTACAACATTCAACAAAAAAGGATAAATTTTGGTCAAAAACTTTACATACAACAAAATTTTTCGAATTTTTTTACTTTGAAAAATTCACAAAAAGTTTAATTCAACACATTTTTGAGATAAATTTTAATATATTATGAGTCATTGACATCCCTTTTTGTAAATTCTCACTTTGTTCATTTGGTTTCAAGTCCTTTGTAATGCGAAAATATTACATAAAAGAGAAAAAGGATTCTGAAAATTCATATTCATATGAAGAGACCATTAAATGACATTAAATATGACCATTTCTATTTTATTTTATTATGTTTTAAAGTTATTATTATTAACATTTTTTCATATTTTAATTGTATTATTTTAATTTTTAAGTTCAAAAATGATAGTATGATTTTTAATTTTCATGTTAACATGATTTTATCCCTTTAAATCCCAAATTTCAAATTAAATTTTATTAGTCCACTAAAATTTTCAACGAGTTAACTCACATTAAATTTTAGGAAATTATCCCTTTGCCGCCTCTGTGTTATTTTTAGTAATAAAATTTTGAAATGGCAGTAATTTTTTAAATTCGATCAATTCTCAATTCACTTATGCTCTTAATTTAATTTTAAAATGAATGAAACAATTTTAATTGGGCATGAAAAAACATGACTTTAAAAACAGGATTGAGGTGGTAAAAGGATAATTTTTTGTTCCAGACTATTTAATGAAAATTTTAGAATATTTTTATGTGAAAAATAGCCTTGACATTATTATTTTTTTATTATTCAATTTTATATCGTAGGTATCTGTTAAAATACTCAAAATTTTATTTTGTTTCATATATTTTAGTAGTTATATAATTTGTTTAAATTTTATGTAATGTTAGATCGTAACAATAAATTTTTTTTTGTTTATGTATAATTTTTTATTATTACTATTATTTTTTCAATAAAGTTTAATTAAAATTATGATTTGTATTGTATTCTATTATTTAAAAGGCCTCAAGTTCTCTGATTTTCCAAAAAAAAGGTTTGATTTTCCTACATAATTTTTAAAATTTAACTAACATCTTTAAATAATTAATTACTAACTCATTTTTTTTACTTTTTCTAAATAATCTTAATTCCAGAGCATCACAATTTGCAACGATAAAACTCCGCAATACAAAAACTAATGACCGATCTGCACCTGCCATCAGATAATGCCATTCTGGTTGTGATACAATTCATGAAATTACTAATTATTATAATTCTAATGATCCATTGAGTGACACCAATTTATAAGAAAAATAGGGAAAAATGTAATTTAAAAAAAAAACGTTAACACAATAAATTAAGGATTTGTAGCACTTTTTCAAGTTTATGTGACTTCAATTTCATGGTTTTTTTTTAATGAGAAAAGCTGAAAATATCCGAAAATGATCCAGTTCATTAAAAATTTGGTTAAACGGAGTAATGTGAGTTAACACAAGCGTCAATTTCTTTCTTAAAAATCGCATTAGCGCGTATGGGCTAGAATTTTTCAGGAAACTTTTTTAAAATCATTGAATCTTAAAAATTACTCTAAGTAACATCAAATAAACACTCAATTAGTAATTTTGAGTTTTCAAGGCCCATCAACTTTAAAAAAAAAAATTGTGGAAAATATAATTTTTTAATGAAAATAAAAAAAAACATAAAACTTGCAATTAATCTACAAAAATCCTCTTCATTTGTCCAATTCCCTTCAAAAATTTAGAAGGTAAATTCATTTTCAAACATTTTTTGAACTGAGTAAAAAAGACCCATAAGCCTAAGATCCAGATACTGAAACTCCTGGTTGAGTCCTACAATACAACATGGTTAAAATTGAAAACAGTTTGTAAGGTCGTTGATAACTTTAACCAAAAACAAAAAATTGTATAATCAAAAATGTATAAAAATATAAGAAAAAATATGCCTAATTTTAATTCAATCTATTGATTGAATAATCCCTTTTAGACGTTAATTAAAAAAAAAAAATCAAAAATATTTGATAAATAAAAAGTAAGGTAATGTAATTTTAAAAGAATAAATTATAAATTGTTGGAATTGTTCACCATTTTTTAGAATAAAAAATAAAAAAAAAATGTTTATCAAAATAAAATTGTTTAGAACAAATATTATTCATTGTAAATGTAATAGGAATTATTAATGAAAAAAATAAATAGTTCAATTATTAAAAGAGAATTGATTTTAATTTAATAGCAAAAGAGGCTTCACTAAATTTAACGGTTTTCTTTTAAATTTAAATTTGAATTTGATTTTTTTGTTATTGTCCAACCCTGATGAATTGAGTATGATTTTTAAATTGGAATGGCCTAAATACAAAAAAAGCGGTTTTAACGTAACATTTGTAGAATCAGATTAAAATCATTTTATTTTTATTTGTTTAGATTAAATTAGTTCATAAATATTTGAATTTTGATTTAAATGACAAAAAATTAGTTAATATTTAATTGTAATTGAATTGAATATCATTTTTCTGGTAAGATTCTCTGAAATTAAAATTAAAACAGTGCATTTTTACCTGTTGATTTTTTGTTTTAGTTTCACAATCTTTATTTTGATGTTAGAAAATGCGTAGAACAAATGCGAGTGCATCACCAAGAACACCGAGACAATCTAACAGAAAAGAGAATCCCTTAGGAGATGAAACAGAGGAAGACCACACATCATCATATCAATCGCCTTCACCTGATCGAAATGTTACAAATTATTCAGAACCAAATACCACTCCAAGAAGACCCGTCATCAAAAAAACAGCACGAAAATCGACAGCACCTCGTCGTACAAATGAAACCACCAGAAGTCCTCGTGAAATGGAATTGACTCGCGGTGCTAATCGTGATACACGTTCGAGTGTTGGTCCCAATCGATCTCATGTCTATGAACCTCGTCCAGGTCCGAGTAGAGAACGAAAACAACCGAAACCAAAAAGAATGAAACCAGGAACAGCAGCACTAAAGGAAATTCGAAAATTACAAAACACTGTGCACAATCTAATTCCAAAATTGCCATTTTCACGAGTTGTCAGGGAAATTATGATGGAAACAAGCAGACACCCAGATCTAAGAGTAACAAGAGAAGCATTAATGGCACTGCAAGAAGCATCAGAATTGTATATGACAAATTTCTTTGAAGATTCACTTAGACTCACAATTCATGCAAAACGAGTCACATTAATGCCAAAAGACATGCAACTCATATCGTATCTTAGAAATAATTGGGGACTTTCATAAAAAAATAATTTGGAACTGTTTTGTTATTAAAAAAACTTATATGTTCAGATTGATTCTTAATTAAAATTGAAACTGTTGATTGCTTTAATTAAAGCTAAAATTTATCAATGATTACAAAAAAAATATAATAAAATAAACACAATTCCATTTAAATTAATATTTTAACTTTATTTTCTCATTTTTATGGTTCAATATTGATAAATTATCTTAAAATGTTGCATTTTTATGTTTTTTTATTCTCTTTAATTATTAACAGGGTGATATTCTGTGCAGATATGGCATCATTTTGATATTTTTCTTTTAATTTTAACTATATATTTTGATTATTTTGTTTGTCTTTTTGATCACTAACTACGTGTTGTGTTAAGATTCCGATTAATAATTTTTAAAAAAATGTAAATTTCAAGCATAAAAATTTTACAATTAGATTTATAGAGAGATTTTTTATTGTTTTTTTTTAATATTAAATTTAAGATATAAATATAGAGATTCAAAAATATATGTATAATTTTTTTGTTATAATGAATTTCTCGATAATAATTATAAATTGTGTCTAATTTGTGTATAAGAATATTTTTTCATTAATTTTATTATAAATATTTTTATTAAGTTTATTATTATTTAGATAAGCTCAAGTTGATTTCAGAAAAGCGTTAAATTGAGAGAAAAAAAATGAAATAAATAAAAAACTATTATAAATAATGTTAAACATCAAATTTTTTTTTTAACAGATTTGTACTTGATTCGATTATTAAGTTGACATGTTTAGAGCCGTTATGAAAAAATTCATTGATTTTATTGATTGATATGTGTGCAAATAGTTTTCATTGATATTGATTCGGATTTTATTATTAAATTATGTCGGTGTGTATTGTTTTCATTTAATTCCATTCAACCTCTAAATTTTAATTTCATGTTTAAATTAAATTTAAAAAAATTTTATTTATTTTGATAAGTACACTCTTTAAATTTATCAGTCCTATTCTAAACACTAATCAAATGATCACTTTTAATGATATTTTGATAATTTTATTTTTTTAATCTTACATCTAGATTTTTTTATTCATTCATTTTTTTTTTTATTAGAAGAAGAAATTTTTTAAAAACTTTCAATTTTGATCAACAATTATTATTAATTTAATTTAATTTAATTTAATTTAAGTACATAAATTTCATTATTATTGTTTTCAGTTACAATTTCTTTTCAATTTTCAATTAAATTGAGTTAGATTTTGTTTTTTAAATTTTTAACAATTAGATAAATAAAGTTTACATTTAAAAAAGTAAGTGCATAGGCAGGTGTTGGTCCATAATGAATATTTTTTTTTTGATATTTTTTAATTTTTTTTTCTAAATGTGTTTGTGTGAAGTTTGCACTGGTGCAATTTTTTATTCGAAATTAAGTTTGACTACCCTGTGGGAAGGAAACTCCTAAATTTAAGGTGTTTAGCTCTAGAAATTTATTCTTTTAATTCTATTAAAGCTTATTCAAGCTCTTTTCTTGACGTGTGGGTCATTAAGACCCAGAGAAATTTTGAATAAAAATCTTTCTGAAGTCGCTTATTGCCTAATCACAGAGCATTCGTTTTATGGGCACGGAATAGGCATTTAAAAAATTTTACACCGAAGTAAAATGGTCTTTCTGATTCAGTACGACAGTTAAGTGTTAACTGGGAAATTTTTAAAATATGTTTTGAATTGACCTTATTTCTTTTTTTTTAAATTTTGTCCTATTCAAGTTCAGAAGTTTTAATTTCGCCCTTCTCCATTCTTAGCCGTCAAATGCTTCAATTTGGTTTGACATTTGAATATTTCAAATACAACCCATGAGTGTTTTTTACAGAATTTCCTGCTATGAATTTCACATTGACACTTATTTTCTATAGAAACACAAAAGGAAACGTCAAAATTTTGTGTGAAATTTTCAACTGTTAAAATGCATTTTAGCCTATGAATTTGACCGTAACTGTTGGAATTTGCTAGTAAGACAAAGTTGTCATTGGGAGCTTCCTTTCAAACCCATTAACATTGGTCTTGTTCATACATGACCTGAATAAACTTCTGATTTTTGTATAAACAGGTACAATTTTTAGCTTTGAACTGCTGATTTTTAAAATACCAATGATAGTAGTCAAAACTGAATTTCGAACATTCGTAAATCAATTTTCGAATAAAAAAAAAACACCGATGCAATCTTCACAAATTTTTAAATTTAACGTGTCTTTTGAGTGAATATTTAACATTAATAATAAAAAAGAATGTTTTTAATAATCATTGAGATCCTTTTCATATAATGGAATGTCGATGCAAAGTTCTTAATTTTATAAATTAATATAAAAAAATTAATGGATGGCATAATTGCGGTTTCATACTTAAAATTTTTAGAGATAACTTAATAGTTTTTAAGGCCAAATTTCAAGGAAATTATGTTAAATTTTTTTCAAAGGTAATTAAATTAAATTAAAAATTACTTTAAAATATGTAGGAATTTTTTTTTTACACCCAAACACCATGAGGATTTTTACTGGTCGGCACTGCGTTTTCGAGTTGTCGCGGTGATCCAATTATACGTCGACTGCTGCCTGGTTTCATGGATGCTGTAACGAAAATTTTCATTTTAGGGAATTTTTTTAATTAAACTTTAAATCTTACATTCAATTAAGTTTTTAACTTCCTCAGCTGGAGCTGCTGCAGCTAAACTCTGTAAATTAACTTCCTTCATTTGATGAACTAACTGTTCAAGTTGTTTTTTCTTCTCTGAAATTGCACTTTCGATACATGTGACATCCTTTTTCAAATTTTCCGCTGTTTTGCTGGACATTTCCGAGTGTTTTGTCGCCATATCAATTTCAGATTGTATTCGTTCAACTTCATGCATCAAATGTCGTTCGATTTGTTGTCGATTATTGAATTCTTGGCTAAGACAGCGTTGTTCCAAGTGTATTTCATCCATTAAAAGTCGAATTTTATTTTTACACTGCAATAATTCTGTTTCACAATTTGCTAATTTACTACGCAACAGTGTAATTTCAGACTTTAACGTTTTTTCTTGTTGTTTCACTAATTCATTTTCCTCCTCAACGTAGGACAGTGTTTGAAGTTGGTCATTCCCTTGTCTGTATAACATGTCGGTTTTATTTATTTCTTGTACAATTGCTTCTAATTGTTGTTGTTGTTCACGTGATTTATTTTCAAGGAAAACAATTTCAGCATCGTATTTTGTCAGGTCGGATTGTTGTGTGGAAATTTTATCACGTTGAAATTGAATTAGTTGGACAAGTTCGCGATATTGGGCATTGTTTAAGTGCATGGGTTCTTGTTGTTGTTGTAGTGGAGAGGGATGATCATCCTTGAAATCAATTCGACGTCCAGTTATTTCAAAGGAGTTGTTTTGTTGTTGACCTGGACTTTTTGTTGTGTTGTTAATTTGGGGACTGGATCGTGCTGGGGGTGGATCACGATATGGTGGTGGCACAAGTGAGCCATTTGATGACACTGAAGGACTTTGATGTCCATTACTGTTATTTTCCATTAAAAGATTTTCATTGCTAGCACCACGATGATGTTGGTACATGGGCTTTAGTTGAGTTTGTTGATTAATTTTTCTATCTAACGAGTTACGCACATCGGCAGCTGTTAATTCACCATTATTTCCAGGATTACGATTTAACTTGATGGGAGTCGCATATTCAGGTTCTTGGCCAGATCCAGATCTGTCACTCCCACCTCCAGGACTGTTCATGTAAATGGGTGAGCCTGGAAATTTTTGTGGTGAAATAATTGGATTATTAAATGGACGGTGTTGCATTTGTGGAGACATTAAATTCCTTATTTGTGGACGGTCATTTTGATTTATCATTGGAGGTGATGTCACAAGACTTTTTCTAGTTTCTGTATCACGAACAAAGGCAGGCATACTCATGTTATCACGTTTATTATATAAACCAAGTGTGGGTGATGTCACTGGTGATGCTGGATTACTTCGAGAATTTACATTATTTGTATTGTTTGTACTAGGAAGTGACCGTTGTCTGATATGAGTTCCATTTTGTTGAAGTGTTTGTTGTTGTTCATGCATCAATTTCTCCTGCTGTCTCTGAATTTGCTGTTGTGATTGGGGATGCTTATGATCTGAACGTTGCAACACAAAATGAACATCACTCGAATATTCACCCCATTTCATGAGTATTTTCAGCGGAGTTTCCTGAGGTGCCAATGCACGCTCATTATTCCTCCATCGTTCAATTAACGTAAATCGACCAGTTTTTCCCGTTGCATGAGCTAAGGCAAAGACAACATCTTGGCAAGTTGTTGAATCAGTCACACCACAAACAATCCTCTGAATTCCTTCGACCCAAACTTTCAATTCCATAACTTTAAATTAAAACAATATCCGGCTAAACTCACATAAAAATGTTCTTAAAAGTACGAAATGGACGTGTTTTGTTCAAAATTCCTCGGTTTCTCAATGAATTTTAATTTAAGTTTTTTTTTTTAATATTGACGTCTCTTCTTGCTGAGACCTGAAATGAAATTGGAAGAGAAAATATTTTTAATTACAATTATTATGATGAAAAATTCTTTTCACAAATCACTTCGTTTTGCTAATAAAATCAACAGTTTTTTTTTTATTTTTACTATCAGAGAGATATAATTACATTAACATGAAATCACTTTTTTCTATTTTTTTCTTTTATTTATTATTAAATTATATCGTTTTTTCTTTGATATATAAATAATATGTATGTGAGAGTCCAATCATGCAGTAAAAATTCAATTTTATACAACAAGAGCACAAATAAATTGGATTATGACTCAAAAAGCGAATAATTACTATAGAACGGTCTGATATCGTTAGCTATCAATTTGTGAATGAGAGAAAGCGAAGAAAAAAAATATAAATAAAAAAAATAAGAAAAGAAAAATTATTATCGAATCGTTTTGTCGCGCTACACACAATCAATGGTGGTGTGCTTAACAGATTTTTATGATAATTTTAATGGCATGGGTGATTGTGAAAAATATAAAAAGAAGAAGAAGAATAAGATGATGATGATGATGACGGTAGACACCAAATAAGGGATTTTCTTTTCTTTTCCTTTTCTTTTTTTCTTACAAATTTCTTACACATTTAGATGTTGTATATTCAAATTTTAATACCATTTGACATTCAAATTGCCCTAATTTTTGGTGCAAACAATCCGCAAACAAGAGGGTTATCATGATCATTTTTCATATAACTACATATTAGATTAGGTTTTATGCTTTACAACATATCTTCAAGTTTTTAACAAAAGACAAGACGAACATCATGTAAAATGTGTGTGTATGTGCGTGTGTATGTATGATATACACAGGTACATAATAAATAATGCAAAAGGAATTTTTGGTATGCAAATGGATCATGTAGCTACATGGCAATCAGTGTCTTTCTTTATAAAAATAAAGAAAAAAAATACAAAATAAAAAGATAAAAGGACATTCTTGATCTTTGACATGATTTGACTTTTATATCCTTAGAGCAAATATCAAAATTGAAAAAGGGGAATGGGAATGGAAATTAAATTTATATGATTTTTCGTGATTTTTCCCTCATCTCCTCACACTTTTATCACAAACCATTTTTATTTTTCCATTTAATTACATTTGTTTTTGATTTCATCACCAATTTACATTCACTCGAAAAATTGTATCAATTTCATGTATGCATGTAATTCAAATCAACAAAAAGGAGGACATTCCAAGAGAAAATTTGACACCATTAATTTACAGCTTCCACGAGTACTTACGCAATATTTTATTATATTTGACGAATTGCACAAATTTAATTGATAAAATAAAGCACACAATTTAAAATTAAAACTACATTTTAGGCAATTAATTTATAAAAATATATCAATGTTATATTTGTCGATTCCATTGTTTATTTTTTACTTGTTAAGGCCACAACTAACATGACAGCTTATTGTGACAGGTGTAATTTTTTTGACAGTTCAACGATTATTGGAAATTAAGTGATTTTAATTTAATGTGCAAATTTCAATCGAAATTTAATTTTTTTGTGATAATTATTTAAAAAATCAAATTAAAATCAAATTAAATTAAAGACATAAAAATAAAATTTACGTTAAAATTTATTTGAATTGACGTTTACTTTGTTTTAGCCCTACACATTTAACATGAGTTGAAATGAGCAAACAACTGTCAAATTCATACCGTTTTAATGTTTTTGTGTTTACATTTCAGCATGTAATGTAAAGAAATTGGAATCAAGATTCAATTTTAATGGAAAAAAATTAAAATTTGCGTTTAATTTAAAATAATGAAAGCTGTTATCCAAAGGGTTTCATCGGCGAGTGTTTCCGGTAAACTTTGCAGATTATTTTAAATTTGTGTTCATTTATAAAATGGAATTTAAATGCAAATGTTTTGAATGAAATTGATGTTGATTTTTTTTTAAAATGCATTTTGAATGAAAAATTATAGAAAATTTGTCTAGCGTCACTCCCTCACTCCACGAAGGTTGATCGGAGCGAGACCTAGTATTTGTGTTAGGACTTGCCATTCAAGCCTTGGACTGGGAAACCTTAAAACTTCATCTCGTTACTCCAGGAAATCGACAGTTCATAAATTTGGAATGATTCATCAAATTAATGTTGGGTCAAACTCAAGAATCAGGCTGAAGAGCTAAAAAATGGTCAAAAATCCGTTAAATTTACATAACATCCTCCTATTCTAAATTTTCTGATTCATTTTTACCAGGTCCAAGTTAAAAATATTTTCATTGAACTGAATCCCATTGCAATACACTTTTCTTAACTGTAAGCTGATAAAAATTTCTCATTTGACTTTATTTTCCAGTCGATGGCCAACTCATCTTCCAAATCGGCAAAGGCTTGTGTGTCTTAATCGGAATTTGCCAATCAGACACAGAAAAGGACTTGGAATTCATGTAAAATTACATTTCAAATCTAAATTACACCACTTTATCACATTAAAAGTTATTTTCAGTGCACGCAAAATCCTCAACATACGCTTGTTTGAACATGACGGTAAACGCTGGCAAAAATCAGTTAAAGACCAAAATTTAGAAGTGCTCTGCATTTCCCAATTCACGCTGTATCACCGTCTCAAAGGTAATAAACCTGATTTTCATAATGCAATGCAAGGAGAAAAAGCTCAACTCATGTATCAGGATCTACTGAAACGTCTTGGTACCAATTATGACAGTGAAAAAATCAAAGACGGAGTTTTCGGGGCAATGATGGAAGTTAATATTGTGAATTCGGGTCCAGTTACAATTGAAATTGAATCACCATCAAAAAGTAGTCAAACAGAAAGTGAGCAAATTGATGAAAGTTAAAATTTAGCAAAAAAAAATCATAGTTGACTTATGCAAATGAATAATTTTTATTAATATACTTATTACATTAAAAATAAATGATTTTTTTTTCATGTTATAGATGTTGTTACACAATTCAATTGTTTTTTTATTTATTATTTTAATTTTGAATGTTCAAATCAAAATGAAATTAAATTTAAATGAAATAATAAAGAAAAAGTTTATGATTACGTCCTGCATTTGTTTCATTTCATATAATGAAAAGCTGTCATCATACATTTTTTGAGCCAAATTTTAATTTTGTTTACCTTAACAAGGCACTATCGATTGTGAAAGACTACCTTGATCCTTTCTGTTCATCTTAATTTAATTTTATCTTTAAAATTTTGAACTCATTCTCATTTAAATCTCTACAAAAATATCTTCTAGAATTCCAAAAAATTCAAAATAATCATAAGCAGGATCTTTTTCTTTATTATTTTTTATAATTTTTAATGATAATATGTTTCATTGTTAAATGTTTACGTGATATTATTATAATTAAACATGAAAAGGTAGTAAACATGAAATAAAAATGCAGAATATGTTTAATTTACATTATACATAAAAAATTGTAATGTTTTTTAAGAAAGAAAATACAAAAAAATTAAATAAACATAAAATACAAATTTTTTTTTTATTTTTTATTATTAATTTTCATCATTGATGTCTAAATTTTATTAATTTTTATTATAATATTATTTTTATTATAATGTTTTATAATATTCTAATCTATATATTTTTTTTATTATCATTAAAAAAAGATTATGTCTTGATTTAGAAAAATTATACATTAATTTTTATTACAATTTAAATTGGATTTTGATTCAGATAAACATCAATTTTGATAATAATATTGTTTTTTATATTATTTTGTATTATTTTAACATTATATATAATGTTTAATGTTAATGTTAATGTTTAATTTAAAACAAATTCATTGAAAGGAAAAAAAAAATCTGTTTATTATATGTTGTTCATTAAATATTTTTTTATTATTATTTTTTATTTAAATGTTTGTTGTTTTATTTTTTTTTTGTATTTTGATATTGAAATTCATTTAATATAATTATATTATTACATTTTTTTTTGATATAATGTTTAAAAGTTATCATTATATTGCTTTTATACGAATATATAATGATTGGCGAAATTTTATTATATGAAGACATTTTTTAATTTAATATTTTCATTACAATTTAATTTTTTTTAATTTGGACATTTAATTTAAAAAAAACATTTAAAACACAACTTTTAAATGATTATTATGATTTTTTTAAGACAAACATATTTCAAATGTATATATACGTACATTGTATAATAATGAAGATGTGTAACTTATTATAAGTTTTTTTTTTAAATTAATAATAATCGTATGAATATAATTTATATAATAATATTATACGAGTGTCACAAAGAATATTATATATATTAATAATATATGAGAAAAAAAAATTGGTTATGATGAAAATAATGTTGTCCTTTTGCTGCTCATCGTCTTACATACGTATTAAATATTTATAATGTTAATTGTTTTTTTTTTGTATCATCGAATTGAACATGCACATGCAGCGTCTTAAATGTTTACCAAAGTTGAGATGAGAAACCACCTGGTGGAATACGATTTTTGTTGATAACATGATCACGGGAGCCATTCAATGCGGGAACTTGAGTGTTAATTTCAGCCTGTGCTGGTTTCATGTAACCTTCACCGGTAACTGGATTTCCATTGGCGGCTGAATTACAAAAGAAGAAAAAAGAAAATTGGGTTAAATTCTTTATTTTTAATAAGATTGACCTGAAAATGTTGTAAGTTAAATGGATAATAAAACATAATGATGAAAAATATACATAAATACACGTTAATATTGTTAAATATTTTTTATACAGAATTTAATTGGTGATTATTATTATTATTATGAAAACAATGAAATCTAGTTAAGATTTTTATGTTACAATGCAATATTTTTTCATTATAAAATATGAGTTATGTGATCTGAATTCGTTTAATGATGTCCCATTCCCATTCATTTTATAGGTTTTCATTCTAAAGTGAGTGTTAATTGGCAAAATTCGTTGAATTTTACGAAACCGCAGAAAATCCTTGAGCTTTTAAAGACCGTGGAGCTCACCGTGATTCCAAAATTTAGAAATTTCCATGTTTATAGCATTTTTTTGCGATTCTCCGATTCTTTCTTAACGATTTCTAACGATTTTCCGGGGTAATGGAATTTTTCGCTGTATTTCACGGATACCAATTTTTAGTGATTCGTTGAGTTTTGGAAAATTCCACGGTTTTTCACGGTGTTGAAGTTTAAAATTTTGCGGTAACTGAAAATCCCACGATTTTGGTATAAACATTTAATTCCGCAACTACCCCGCAAGCGCCGTATGGTGAATCATCAAACACTGCGAGGTAATTTCCGGGCCGTTTTTGACTCAGAGCGAAATAGAAAATTGTGATTCACACTCACTTTAGAATGAAAAGCCGCAAATGTCTCAAAAATAAGTTAAAGTTACCTTTTCTAAAACTACCCTTTCTCGGTTTAAAAGCCGTATCATCGATACCAGATCCAGTAACTGGATTTCTTTGGACATAGCGTGGTGATCTTGGCGATGATGCACTCATCATTGAAGAAGTTGTGTTAGTAGAATTAGTTGAGGAAGCAATTTCATCATGATGTTGACTAAATGTAAAATGAATATTTGCATTTGAACCAGATGATTTTGTTCCGTAGGCCGAGTCAGGTGTTTTTTCGTCATTATGGCCTTTTTTCATATTAATATTTTTATTTACACGATGATTATCATGATGAAGTTGATGATGATGTTAATATGTGTGTGTGTGTGTGTATCATGTGTATGATGATTTATTAATTGTGTTATTATGTACAGAAAAAGAAAAGAAAAATAAAAAGAGAATTGTTAGTTTGTTTTTATTTAAAATTTTATTTTACAATAGAACAATATTTGAATTTAAATTTTCATTCATGTATTATAGCATTACTTACTAAATCTTCCCAAAAAGACTGAAGCAAATGCATGAAATTGAATGAAAATAGAGAGAGAAATGTTACAAAAATTTCACCAAAAGATATATTAAGATCATCTCAATTGTTACATTTAACCGTAAAGTGTATGTTGAAAATGAAAGCCAAGAATGCAACAATGAATTGATTCAAACAATGTCATGGAACAAGTAGCAAGTAGAAGCAAGGTTCCCTTTTATTATTATAGCGTTGATTCGATAAATATTTTTTTTATTATTTCTTTCTTTCAATTCAATTCAAGTCAATGCAATATCAATTGAATTGTACACCACTTATGAAGGTTGTAAAAATGGATGATGGTGTTTATTTGAAAAATATAGTTATTATTTCTATGATGCAGCACCATGTCATTTATTTTGATTGATTTGCTTCAATAATTTTGCAGATTAAATTGCATTTTGTTGAAGTTTTTTAATGTATTTCTTTTGTTTTTTTTTTTTATTTTTGTAAAGTAGAGCAATGCTATTTTGATATGTAGCACAAAATTGAATGTGCTTCCTTGGTCATTGATTTAAATGTATATTTTTTTTTTTAAATTTAACAGGGTTTTGCCTGATTGGTGAAATATTGGAGTTTTGTATCCTAGAATTTTTTTCATCGAATTCTATCTGATTAATTTTTACTTAAATGACCCAGCAAATCTTATTTTAAAGTCAATTTGCTCCCATAATTTTCATTTTTACGCGTTTTTTGACGTTTAAAAATGTCACATACAAAATTTTGATGTTTCCGTATGTGTTTCTATAGAAAATAAACGTCAAATGAAATGTCAAGTGAATTTCTATTCTATGGACTTTGCTCCATAAGCCGATAAAACTTGACAGCTAATTCTGTATGCATACACATACCGAAACTTCAAAAATTCTTTACGTAAATACAGATTGTCAAACTTTCACCTGCGGACCTAGTTTGCTAGTAACTGGTACTGGCTACGCAGGTAAAGTTTGTCTATCTCTATTATCGTAGATAATTATTGAAGTTTCCGTATGTGTATCTATGCAAAATGAGCTGTCAACTTTTATCTGCGTATCCAGTAACCGGGTAAGCAGGTAATACTTGACAGCTCATTTTGCATAGACACACATACGGAAACTTAAAAAATTTTGTACGTAAAAAGAGATTGTCAAACTTCTATCTGCGTACGTAGTAAAGCAAATAATTTGACAGTTCCTTTAGTATAGATGCAGATACAGATATTTCAAAAATGTACGGTCAGCAATGGTCATACCGCAAGAATAACACAGATATACAAAATACATCACTTGCTCGGACAAAGTTTAAACTATGAAAATAAGAAAATACACTAAAAATAAGCCGACACGTATTTCGAGGTTTTGCCATTAGAGCTTATTTAAGCCTTTTACAGCCAGGAGGCTCATTTTTACTAAAAGAAAAATTCGTTTGATGGAAAAATTTTGGGAAAAATCGCAAAAACAAATGAAAAAATAAATAAATTTAATAAAAAATTTGTTATTTGAGAAAAAGCAAAATATAATGCATTTTCATTAGTTTTTTTTCAATTTTTCCCAAAATTTTTCCATCAAACAAATTTTTTTGTTCTTCTAGAAGTTTTAGATGATATGAAGCTGTATCGAAATGAGTATCTCCTCTTTTTTGTATCTTTAAAAATAAAAAAGTTATGAGTTAAAACGTTAAAATGAGCCTCCTGGCTGTAAAAGGCTTAAATAGGCTCTAACGGCCAAACCCCGAAATACGTGTCGGCTTATTTTTAGTGTATTTTCTTATTTTCATAGTTTAAACTTTGTCCGAGCAAGTGATGTATTTTGTATATCTGTGTAATCTGACATGTCGTACTTTTTTGACAGTCGCTTTGTGTATACAAAATATATGGAAATTTCTATCATAAATATTCAGTATCTATACAAAATGAACTGCCAAATTTTATCTTTTGAAAAAAATTGCCAGTGTCCAAAAATTTTGGAATACATGTTTCGCGGTTTTCATGTTCTATAGAAACACATTTTGAATTCATACAAATCTAGATGTCAGTTGCCTGTCAAATTCAAAATCCCTTTGTCTGTTTGTTCTACTTGGAAAAACCTTAGAGTGAAAAATGTGTTCTGAGATCTCGTAACAAGATTTTAAAAATTATATCGTAGTGACATCTGGTGTCAAAAATATTTAACTACAAAAATATGATCTTCTTTAATTTTTTTCTCGATCACATCATGTAAGTTCATAAATTAAATCAATTTCCATTGAAATCCTGAGAAATTATTACAATTATTGAATACTTTACATAATAATGAAAAATTATATACAAAATAAGTGAAAGTGAAGTAAACTCCCGTTATTCAATGCACATGTGTGTGTCTTAATTATCCACTAAACTAATTATTCATGTTTCATACAATTTTTGAAGTTCATAAACATACGAGAAAAAAAACTGAAATAAAATTTTGTGCAGAAAATAATTGTAACGAAAAAACATGAAATTAATTACCGATAATTAATTTTTCTTTTCAATTAAACTAACACCCAGTTAATTTTATGCGAATTAATTGTTTTTTTTTAATTGTTATTTACAATTTTTGTTGTTATGATCTTAATTTGAAATGAAATGAAATAAAGAAATAAAAAAAAAACTGCATCATCTAAATATTCGAATAACATTAATTTTTTGTTAAGTAATTAGACCAGAAAGCATGTTAAATTTATTATTATTTCTAATACATATTTATATACAATTTCTTTTTTTTGCGATTTTTGATTGTTACATTAAAGCGAATCAAATCAAAAAAAATCAACTTACTTTTGCTAATGCCGGTTTCCGAATGTCCATTTGTATGAGCAACTCCGTTACCATTCATGTGAACTTTTCCATTTGTTTCGTGATGAACACCATTAGTGCCATTAGTACCGTTACTGTAACCATTTGTGTGTCCATTTGATTTACCATTTGTTGCGGCATGTCCATTTGTGTCGACAGAATCGACACCATTGGTGCCATTGGTTCCATTTGTACCATTTCCAATTGGGATGTTGCTCTTCATGTGATTCTTGGCTGGGGTTTGTGGACGATTTGCATCGCCAAAGAGACGATTGTATGAGTCAGTTGATGCAACACGACGTGATTTGTCTCCTAATTTTATTTTTTATTCATAAAAACAAGGAAAAATTAAATATTAGTAAAATTTGCATTGAAATAACAAAAAATGAGTAATTGTGAAGTTAAAATTTAATTTGAATCACATGAATGTTCCTTTTTATCTCAAATTACTTGTAATCTACTACAGTTACGACACCATCATGCATACAATTACATGAGCAACTAATCAAAAATTATTTTATCCAATTATTTCAATTCAGTTTCAAAATAAAATTTGAAGGAGAATTTCATTGAAAAAAATGAATTTTTATCAAAAAAAAATTATAGTAAATTTAAAAGCATTCAAAATTTTTAATTGAACTAAATTAATAATAATAATTATAAAAATAAAAAAAAAACATTCATGTCAATTTTGAAAGTTACTTCTTCATGATTGAAGGTGACACAAAATTGCAAATAAATCGAACAGAGCAAATTTTTTTTTTGGGTGAATCGTGATGTTATTCATTGTCATGGTTAAATATGTTAAAATTGCACACGCTGAAGTGGCAAAGAAGTGAATAAACTTTAATTTCAATGAAAATTTGGGTGGTTAAAGTGAATTTTTCATTATGTGGCAATTCAATGGAAAAATTTGTGGATTCTCAACTTAATGGAAATTTTTCAAGTAGAAAAGAGGGGAATGATTCATTTTTCAAGGGCCTTATATGACTGTATTGAGCAACCAGACAAGAGCTCTTTTTTATCATTAAATTCTGTAAAGGGAGCAATCTGTAAAGGGAAGAACGGCATCTGGCCCTTATTGGACCAAACCCGTGTTCAAGCTCAATTTTGAACGACTATAGATGAATTGAGAGTCGATTTAAAAAATCATTGGGTGAGCCATTTTTCCTATTGAAGCCTCAATGGGCGTATTGTGTCGATTTAAGGCAATGGTATCAAAACAATGCTTAACATTTAAAAATTCTGAAAAAATACGGCTTGATTTGGAGTCCAGGGCCAAAATACGAGCCAAATTATATTCCTAGGCAAATTAATGTCAAAAAATAGTTAGATTATTTTAAGCTTCATGGAAAAACTGATGCTTTAGGCCATTTGATAGTTGGCTGAAGTGGGTTATGCCATCTTAAAATCAGTATCATGTCAAAAATTTCAATGAAACCTGAATCCGGCTCTGAAATGAGCCAAGTTTGAAAGGAAATCATAAAATTCACTACCAAAAATCACCTTTAACGTGTGTTTTTTCATCTACATGTGAAATTAATATCAATTAATCAACTAACCAAAGTAAATTTCATCTTAATTAATAGAACAAAAGTGAAATGTTAAAAATTATTGTTTTTCATTCATTTTTAGTTATAAATTTTACGTGAAATTCTAAAAATAAATTTAGAATAGAAACAGGAATTTTGTGAATTAAAATTAAAAAAAAATAACTTTTTTTAAAATAAATGACATTTAAATATTATTAAAGAGAATACAAAATTTAAGTAAAACTCTTCATGTACCGATCAGAAAGAATCTATGCAGTCCATTTCGGTATACTGCAAATACATAAAAAAGAGAAGAAAACTTTTGATTATTATTGTTTTAAAAAAAATCTTGTAAGAACATTAGCAGGGCTGCCAATTTCATTTTTTTTTTATAATCACTCAATTAAAATGATAAATCAATGTGATGATTTTTATTCAGAGCAAAATCAATTATAAATTATGAAGAAAAAAATAAATTTTCAATGAAATTCAAGTCAAAAAAAAATCCTTACCAGTTTTATTGACAGGCTCAGGTGCTGCGAAAATGTTAGATTGCATGCGATTTTTAACACTTCTTGGTGTTTGTGGACCATCTCCACCGAAAATGTCACTGCTGCCACCACCTGGGGGCTTCAAGACCCTAAAATTAAATGAAAAAAAAGGAAAATTAGTGAACATTAAATTAAATTGAAACTTTTACAAATAAAAATAATTTTTTGGTATTAATCGTGATTGCATGTTAAATTAACATAACACTTAATTTTCATTGACGTCTCAGACTCAACCAAATATTATTATTGTCCCAAAGTTAATTGAAAAAATGGTAATTAATGGATTTTGAATTCAAGGACACCGTGAGTACAGGTCATGGTTGAATTCATTTGATACTAATTTAAGAGAATGTGAAGCAGGGGGGCAATGGAACCATAAATTTTTGGAATGAAATTGCATTGTACGTGGATTTAGGATGAAAAAATTGAGTTAAATGTTACAATTCATCTCATATCACAATAAAATCAACAAATTAAACATACAAATAAATTAGAAGTCCTAAGGCACTTCACACCATTCAATTATGGGAATTACATTTTTTTTTCGTGATCATGTAAGAAAACAAATTCCCAATTATTATCAATTCAAATGCTGAAAACACAAAATAAAAGTGAAAATGAAAATGATTGATATAACATTGTCATCAATCAAGCCACCACCATCAGCAATCATCAGTGTCTGATCCATGTCTTCACTGTAAATATTCCATTATAGGATAAAATTAGATGAAATGAAATGAAAAGAGAGGAGAAGAAAAAGTTTAAATGTTATGCAATTTTTTTTTGTATTTTCATACACATTCATTTCATTTTCAAACAAAAAAATTATAATTTAAACACCAACTAAGTGAATTACAAATAAAAAGTTTAGAAACATGTCTTAACAAAAAATTTGACGTTCCATCAATCGAGCGTTTATTATTTTATTTTAAATTCAATTTCATATTAAAAGGCATTTGAATCTAAAATTGACGATGAAAATCGTGTGAAATGCTTAAATTAAATTTTTTTATTAAGAAAAAAAAAAAATAACGGTCAATTATTATTATTATTATGAAACACATCAATTTGTTTGTAGTGAAATTTGCAGTAGACATAATTTTTGTGTGTGTCTTTTTTTTTTGAGTGAGTAAGGTAATGAAAGTTAATTTCTGTTTCTTTTGTAAAAATTCGTGATGGTCCCTTTTCAAAATGGTTTTAGCTCTCATTTTAATTTTATGTTTAAATTTAAGTGTACTAATTTTAATTTCGAAAAAATAATAATAATAATATTTTTTTTTATATACACAGGTACTTTGATGACTTTTGCCTTTTATGATTATTGTGGCTGTAATTTTTTCGTATAATAAATTGAATAAATTTGATTTAATCAGACACTGAACGTGAATGAGAGTGAATGAGAACCAACGAAAAAAATAAATATTTGTTATGAAATGTGTAATAATCAGAATTTGAATACAATTATTAGGTCAAAAGAAAAAAAATTAATAAAATATAATCATTAAGGTAAAGGACAGACACGTTTTGTTTTGATTTGAATTGTAGGTGACAAATTTCAAGACACCTGAAGACATTTAAAGCATTTTGATTAAAATTAGAATAACCTTTACAACTACATTTGATTATTTTCTAGACTAAAAACGTTTATTTTTATTATAAATTTTATGTTCATTTCCTTATCTCATCAAAGAAAAGTGTTCAAATGAAACATTTAAAGGCTTAGTCTAACTAAAAATAAGCCAAAAAATTAAGGAAAATCCAAATAAAAGTATAAAAATAAATAGAAATCAGCTGATATTAATTCAGTGTTAATAAACTATGCGATTATAATTTCAGATAGTGAGCACAAGCCGCACACACTCTCTTACGCACGCAGCACATGTATGGCAAAGAAAATGTTGCTAAAAAGGAAACGTAAAAAAAACACAAATATTTTGCGTGCTAATTAACAAGTAAATTAAGATGCAATTTATTATTATAAAGATTACGATTAAAAGGAAAAAAAAAGAAAGAAACAATAAAGACCAGTTATGTCTTGTAATGGTTACGGTGAAGAAAAAGTGGAAATTATTGTTATTTCTTGGTGAAAAATTACAATGAAAAGAATCGATATGGATTGGCCTTGATGATGAATTTAGGTGAAGTTATTTATATTTTTACTAAGAATGACCTATTACTGATTGTAATTTTATTTTATGTTAATTGAGGTGAAATTGATGGAAATTTACTTTGAGAGTCACATCAATTTTATTACATTCAGACTGGGAAAAATTCTTTTAGGTATCAATAAAAAAAATGTTTGGCAACTTTGTTCAGAATAAGCAGGGCAACGCTTTTGTAGAATGTTTCAAGGTTCAAAATTGAATGTAACTGAGACAAAATGGCCCGAACATTGTCATGAAACGCTCTTTAGAGGGTTTTTTTGAACACCATATTGAAAAAATCGGCCATTTTGAAACTTTACTCGACTGTTTTTCTATTCAATGAGAAAATTTCAAATAGGATTTGTTCAAATCTGGTCATGTGATGATCGGAATTGAGACTGTTTAGCAAATAGTCTCAGGTTATTCCTTTCAATTGTAATTTGGACCAAATTCTTTTGAAATCTTGTCTCCGTGTAGTTCAAGGACCATAGAATTTATACAAGGAAGTAAGAGACCTTCATTACATATTCAAAATTGACTGATTTAAATTTAAACAGCTTCGAATTTAAATTTCAGTTTTTTTTCTTCTCAGTAACTATAAGAAAGTGAATTTTGACAGCATCTCTTCAAAAAAATTACAAAAATTTTTTTTCACCATCATCATAATTTTTTTTCAAAAATCATTTAACTTACATAATGCTCAGCATGATAACACACAAAAACACAAATAAAAAACATCTTTCAAGTGTTATGTTTTTGATGCATGACTTGTCAGTTAATCATTTGTGAGTGAGCATCAAAGCCTTCGTTAAATCTCTTTCTTTTAAATTTCATGCACCAATGTCTTATTTTTCTAAATTTCTCATTTATCATGATCAATTTCATTTAAAATTTATTTCACTTTGCATTGTAAAAAAAATTCTTTTTTCATCTAAATCAGGTGATGTCAATTAATGCTCATTAGGAGATATTTATTATAAAATATTTGTGAAATGGATTGTTAAATGAAAATTTTTGCCTTAAATTTTAAGTTAAAATTGTAACAATAACAATGAATTTTCTGCTTTTATCGTATTCAATTCACTTGATTAGGTTTGATTTGGATTTGAATTGAAATTTTCACTTAAAATAGAGAATTAAATTGAAAAAATTTAATTCAACTCTATTAATTTGATTATTATTAAAAAAAAATTTAATGAAATAAGGGAAAAATATTGAATTAAATGCAAAAAAAAACAATTATAAATTAAAATTTTACTTTAAAAGATAAGGTGAAAGTAATTAAACTTTCTATAAAGCATTATAATTTAATTTTATTTCATATATAAAAGAATGTTAATCTGATTGAGATTAGTTTTTAATTATTGAGAATTTTTTTTTCTATTTAAAATTTTAAATTAATCACATTTAAATTGAAATTTTATCAGTAATTTTCTTATTAACGTTATTGAACTTTTGCAGGTCAAAAACTTTACAATTACAATTTTTACATTTTCTGAAATTCGCATCAGATTAAACCCATAATTATACATTTTTTTGCAAAACATAGAGGAAAAACTTTTCCTTTAACCTCAAATTTTCCTCATATTTTATTATTTCATTTATTTTTATTTTTCATTTATTTTAGTTAAATAACATAAAATATTGATGTAGCATTTTCATGACCTTGGTTTATTTATTCATTGTTATGTTTGTCACTGATTCACATTCCAACCAAAATTTCGTTACATTTATAATCACAATACAATATCTTTTTATCGTTTGTAAGGAAACCAAATAAAATGAAAATATAAAAATAAATAAATAAAAATATACGAATGACTTGCTACGAATTCAAAGAAATTGTAATCAGTTTTCACAAAAAAATAATGAAAAAAATTATGCGGTGATGTCACTGACAAAGAAAATCATATTTGAAATAAATTAAGAGGCTTAAAATTCACGTTAATTGTGATATAAAATAAACTCAACTCATTACTTTGAAAGAAGTTTTTTGAAAAAGAAAAGTTCATTTCTTTCTATTTTTTTTTGAAAACTTGGAACTTTAATTTCAATGTCCTTTTAACACGATGATGATTTCAAATCCAGTTACTATAGTTATTCAAATTCAATATTATTCGTTTTTTATTGACATAATTTCCACAAAAAAAAATTAGAGGAACAAAAAAAATTGAAATATTGAACCACATAAATCCATGTAGTTCGTGCCAGTCAAAGTAAAGCTCCAAATATGTCTTTTTTTCCACATAATTTTTATTTACAATGTTAAATAATAATAATAATAATGTGAATGGAACCTTCAATTCCTTTGAGCATGACATATAAAGTGACATTTATTATAGTGAAAATTATTTTTTTTTATTTTGATGATTTACTTTCAAGGAATTGATTGAAATTCAGTGAAATTTATCTGTACCTGATTAAATTTTGGTCACTCTTCAAAAAATGAGGCCGAATTTCACATTTCACTAAATATTTCATACAAAAGACCGTTCACCAGTAAAATGATGTCCAATTAAGATTTCAAATATTTTTTTTTCGTCTTTGAGCTGAATCTTCAATGATATTCAAAAAATTTGTTTATTCATATGAGAAACGTGAAATTTTTTGCGTAATACTTTTGCTTGCAAATAATTTTGCAAAATAATAGAAATTTCTGTCAAAAACATAGCTCGTGTCAAAAATAAAAGTGCTTGATTTGCTTAACTCTTTTCTTTCCTTCCTTCATATTAACTTTTCAACATACAAAAAAATATCTTAATTTAATTATATCATAAATAAAATCAAAATACAACAAAAAAAGAAAAAAATCTTTCAGTACCTCGTGTTAATTTATGATTTATTTTAATTCTGATGTTAAAAGTACTTCCATGTAATTGTCGAACATAATTTTTCTTTTTTTTTGGATTGTGTAAGCTTCAAATTATGAAAAAATGCGTTAACTTTCATGTTTTGAACAAATAAATTCAGCTGATAATTGTAGATGTTGGAGCAAATTGTTTTGTGTGTCAAATTGAATATGTAATTATTGTTATTGTTCAAAAAATTGTTCGAAAAAAAAACAGACATGAATAATTTATGTGATTTTAATTATTTAATTAATGAGTGTGTTTGGAACAGGAATTGCATTCAATTTAATGATTTAATTTCGAAAAAAGCTTTAAGTGAGCTCAATGAAAGTGAAAATTTTCACTTAAATCCACTTGAGAACCAAAAATATTTTACGAGGTCTTTTATTAGTAATTTCTTCTAAACCAAAAATTTCTTTTTCTGATTTTTAAATGTATGCAAGTCCTTGATTTTTATTCTTTTTTTTGATAGTCAGGGCAAGATTTTTTAAATTTCTTGAAATTTGGTTAATGATTTTTATAGAAATTTATTAAAATTATTCGATATTTTGAAAATCTTACCCCTGTCGCCTTAAGGACTAAGAAATTTCTTCAAGACAATCAAAAATAATTTTTTTTTCTGAAAATTTCTTTGATTTTTCATGATCCTAATGACCTTCAACCAGTGGCGAATTAGCCGAACGGACAATCTGGTCAAATATCAAGTCGTTGTAAAAATTAGGTTTAGCGTAAATTTTAATGAAATTCATACAGAATGCATAGGCCGCTAATAGTTTTCAATCCGCCATAGGCTGGTGCAATGTCACGCTTCAATCATCGCCATTTAATTTAAAAAGCCAAAATATTTTACCAACCAAAAAATATCTCCATGAATGCAATTCAAAGCAATAATCGTCACAAAAGTAAAATAAAATTACAGTAAAAGTAATTATCATACCGTTTGACACAATTTTTAATATTTTTTATTACAAATAAAAATCATAATAATAATTTGTTCAAAAAAAAAATATATTAAAATTTCATATCAAAATAAATTCCATGTAAATTTTTATCAAGTGAAAAATCACAACTGCAAAGATAATTATAACAAATATTACCACATACAATGCAATATACCAAAATTATCTGTACAGGTGGACAATTAGCTTAATAACAGTGTAATGGTCTTTCATTCACTTACAATTTTGTATTTATTTAAATTTAAAAGCTAATAAATGACAATAATAATAAAATAAAAAGCAGTGTATGTGAGATTTAATTTAATTTTTTTTTGGAAAAATACTTGAACAAAACAAAAAAAAATTGAAATGACACGCATCTGTTTTGTTAATCCGGAATGATGAATGATCGTTATTTGAATAATAGTAATTTGTATTTATGACATTTTTTTTATGATGAACAATTGGCATCCAAAATAAAAACAGGTGATTTGATCTGATTAAAATATCATGACAAGCATAAATTGCAATGAAATAATAATAAAATTTTTTGATTCGGTATTTGCATTTTATTTGATCATTTGAATGATATTTTGATTTTAATTGTTTTGATCTGATTAAATTTCATTTTTTTCGTGTTATTATTTTTTTTGGATTAGTGTCACATATCTAAAAAAATGTAAAAAATGGGTTTTTAATCAAAAAAGAAAATAAAAATTAGAGGAAATGCGTTTCAATTGATGTTAAATGAATGGTCACTAATGACATTTCCACTTTTTTTTTTAACTGAAACATAATTTTGTGACACGTTCCAAGCAATTTCAAGTTTTTCTAGGAAAAAGTGCCTCATATCCTCAGGTGAGACACTACCATAATAATAATAAAATTAACTGGAAATAGTGCAACACCTTTCATTTTCTTCTTTCATCATCATCACACCTAACAAATAAAAATTGCACAAAAGCAAAATCATCTAACACAGTTAATAAAATATTGCATGGATCTTTCTTCATTTTAGGAAGCATAAAACACTTGCCTGCAAGCAATTATTTATTGTATTCTCTTGAAAATATTAAACGCAATTTTAACTGCTACTACCTTACAAAACAAAAAAAACAGTAAGTGAAATGATCTGATAAGGCGTGAACAGTTTATTGATGATTTATTTACAGGTTTGAAGAATGAAAAGTGCAATAGCATGACAATAAAACTTTTTTTGTATTATTTTTTGTAATTCGAGGTGGTTTAAATTATTTTATTTTATTTTAACACCGTGGAAGTGTATTTAAACTTACAATGCAAATTTATTTTATTGGTTCGTGAGACAATAATAAAAGATTAGGAAAAATTGGATTGTGATTAGAAATTAACATGGGTTTCTTGGAGAGAATTGTATCTAATTGTATGATTTATGTTTCAGTTTTAAGTGAGAGGTGAAATTTAATGTTTTGCACATTAAAAAAACTGATTTAATTTGATTCGGAGTCTGATAGAAAGCAATGGAAAAGGGCTAATAGCCTAAAAGGACAATATCACTATCTTTAAGCTTGATTTTTAGTTGTTTCCCAAAATGTTGAGAAGATGTGGAACATTTTCATCACTTTACGGCACCGATGGTGTCCCTCGGACCCAGTGGCGGATTTACCACACGGGCAATATGGCAAATGCCAGAAAGACCGCAGTCCATGGACTTGCGTTTAGTTTACTTAGTTTAGCGTAAATTTCAAAGAAAATCATATAGAGTGCCAGGGCCGTTAGTATTTTTCAATCCGCTCCGAGTCGGACCCTAACGAACATTTCAAGGTTAATTCGGAAATGAACATGCTATCCAATTTTCGTCTATAATACTTTGAATATTTTGATATTTAAACGTCGAATAGATTCTTTAGATTGAGTTTCTATTCAAACGTTTGAACAAAGTGACTTTTTTGTACATATCAGTCTGAGAGGGTATCTGAGACCCCACCCGTGCTTTAACTAATATTTTTTTCACTGGTGCTTTTAAGTGTTAAGATTTTTTCTTGATGATGAAGATAATACATTAAGCCACCACTCGGGGCATCAATGGCTTGGTGTGAATTCGCTACTTGAAAGGCCATTGCATAACTTAAAATGCCGTTAAATTCGCATGCTGCCATCTGCAATAATTTTAAACTGCAATGCACTACAATATACAAACTAAAAGATGCTTCACTTTAATTTTTTACTGAAAAGATGCTTTGGTGCCAGAAACTCGTTCATTTAAACTTCAATTTTCAATTAATTTAAATTTAGTTCCAAATTTCACCGCAATTCAGGTATAGCGCTGATATTTTACATGTCAAATTCCCTATAGTTCATGTTTTAACCTCAAAATTACATGAAATTTGTATTCCAATTAAAAAAAATATTTAATAAATCATGTGAAAAATCATTCCATTAAAGAGAAACAATAAATCAAAGACAAAAAAAACTAAAGATGTCTAAAAAATAAAATACAAATATAAACAAAAATCAACTGTAGTGTAACACAGTTCATATTCATGACACGAAATAAAATTTTTCTGTTACTCTTTTAATTAAAAAAAAAAAAAATAAAGTTAAAATATATTTTTTAACTCACAATACAAAATATTTGACTTGAAATGAACGAAATGATACAGAATAAGGGCTTAATTGTTTATTTATTTACGACCATTATAAATAAATAAAATAAATAAATAAATATATATAAGAGATCATCATCAAAAGAAATTAAATTTCAACAGTTAAGATGATAAATTGTTACGTGATCAGTTAGATACAGAAGAAAATTGCTGTGCATCTGCACATATCTCGTCAAAAACTAAGTCATTAGCACTGAATAGAGTTTAGTTTTATTTTTATATATATTTTATAATAGATGAAAGTCATATGGGAAATCTTTTTATATGGTATTTAATTTAAATTGAATGATAAAAATCATTGAATGTGTAACAGTGTGAGCGACTTACAATGTTATTGAGCTATTTCTTCAGTTTTTTTTATATTAGGGAATGTTGTTGAAGTTATGTAATTGCGGTTTTACAACAAAAAATAATAAAAAAGAAAACTAGATTTATAGGGGATTGCATTCTCCAGTCATGTCATAAAAATTATGTGTGTTAGATAATATGAAATGGAATTTAAAGTGTTTAATTAATTTGAAAGCACGGATCTAATTAAAAATAATGCGTGATTTTCTATGAAAATGTTCTCTTATAACTTTAAACATAAAATTTCACACAATTATATAAATAGACATTCAAAATTATATTGTAAGTTCAAGAAACTCTCTCATATCCACTCACATAACATGACCTATTGAATGTAAAATAACAACATCAAAAAACCTTTAAAGTTGTGTGTGACAACAAAAAACACATGATAATAGAAAGAAAAAGAAGGATGCACCTTGTCAAATCAAGATAACGCTCATTGTTGATGATATTTTTTTTTCAGTTTTATTGTATTACTATCTGGGGAGTTTACTTTTATCTTACACATATCACATGATGTGTCTCTTGTGTAAATAAATGCATTATTTTTATTTTTTTGTGTAAAAATAACATGACAATGTCATGCAAGATTAATTTTTATATTTTATTTATTTAATTTTTTAAAGGAAATTACAAACACGTAAATATCGATACTTTCTCATGGTGATTCTCGTTGAATTTTTTGTGGATATTGATGTGATTGTGATTAAGGTGTAAATTTATAATTAATGCATCGATTATTAATTACTCACGAGATCATGACTTTTATTTTGTGGTTTATTTCAGTGTCATTGTACTTGGAGAGTATTCGAAAGAATTCGAATAATTAAAATCACTGTTCGACAAAAAAAAATCGAGAAATCAAAAGAAAATCGAATAAATTGTAAAATTTTAAAATCTTTCGAAAATCAAAAAGGATTGGGTTTCAATGCAAATACTCTGAGAGAATTTTTGGAGTACTCTGAGCTTGTATGGACAGTGGTGGATTGACCATGCAGGCAATCTGGCAAATGACAGAAAGACCCAAGTCGACCGTCTTGTAAAAGTTAAGTTTAGCGTTTTTTTTTTAAAGAAAAACAAAAGGAAATGCCAGGGCCGTTAATAATATTCAATCGGCTCCTATGTATGCTAGATTTCGTGTCGATACTTAAACACTCGATCTCTCATAAATTAAAAAGCTCAATTGAACACATTCAACTCAAAGCTACGATTTCGATTCCACTTATAAGTCATTTACCTTCATCAACTTTTCAATTCAATTCATTAAGTAATTTTTTTTGTTGCACAGTGTCACTGCTAATTCAGCATATCATCAAAATTATTTTAATTATCATCATCAAATGAATCATGACCGGAAATCATTTTTTTAAATTTTTATTTTAAAAAAATGCATTAAATTTACCATTGTTAACACACAATTTTTAATCGTCCAGAACAAAAAACTTATGCTTACTTGCATTTTAAAGTCATCAGAATTGAAATCAACTAAAAAATGGATTATTTCCACTGCACTTATACAAAACTTTTGAATTTCTTTTAACGGATATTGAGAGGAAATGATGATCCAATAAAATTATAGCAATAAAAAGTAAACATTTAATTTAAATTTAATCTAATTTTGGGTAACATGACATAAAAAAAAGAGCAATAATTACCAATCTAGAAACCATTTTCATGCATTTGTGCACAAATTGCAAGTTAAATTCAAAAGGAAATGTCTTTTTTATTATTTTATTATTAAATTTTACTTATATCTGTATCATGATTTAACGAATTTTAGTATTGAGTGCACACACAAAACACATCTCACATTGTTAGTTGAAGCAAGAATGCGTGAAATGTTTTATTTGCACAACGCGAAAAAAAAAGAATTCGTTCTATGACTTGTTACCTCTATGACTTGAAATTCATTTTTTTTCTTGAAATGTTTAGAAATCACATGAATAATGTAAAAATAAATAGTAATGTTACATGTAACGATAATTGAAAAATCATCATAAAAACGTCAAGAAATTTGCTACTTAATTGAAAAATATTTGTATGTATAAAAAGAAATTTAATCTAAGAAAACTAACAAGAAAACAATAATATAGATGTTAAGATATGAGAAAATATTAATCAAAAAACTTGAAGAGAAAAAACATGTTAATCAAAGATTTGTAATAAATACAGCATTGTAACAATAATAATAAATATGTTGGATTTATTCTATTTCTCATCTACGGCCGTTGAGTTGATTCTAAAACTCGACACATATTGCATTGAAATTTAATTTAATATTTTACAATGTTTATTATTGCTTGCTAAAATGAAATGAAAAAGATATGAGAATCGGAGAATGCAACAAATGTGTGTGTTGAATTCCATCAATACAATTCTGATACACAACATTTTACTTTGTTGTTGGAGAATGAGCAATAAATTATGATAAAAAACATGCTAGATGATGGATGATGATGACCATGGTAAGGAAAGTAGGAACTGTCATTAAAATTTGATTATAATTTAAATTGAAATTGATTAAGTTTTCTTTCTTTTCAGCTTTCATGAAGGTAATTTTTTGTTTAAATACGTTTAAAGTCAAATACTGTCGAGGATTGAAGTAAAAACAGTTCATCATTATGACAGATGTAGGTGAATTGTACAAGCAGAGAATCGAAAGAGTTCAGCGACGATTCTCTAGATATGCATTGGTTCACAGTGGGATCTTTCAAAATGATCAGTTGGCATCTGATCATGAAAGGATAGTGTCGTTAGATTTAATGAGTCTAGAAATGAGAAGGACTGTCAGTTGTCTTATGTTTGCATTTGATGTAATGGTGGAAAACATTGACTCTGCATTCGTCAAAACCAAGTTTGCTTTAAAGCAACAACAATAGAGCTCTAGAGCTAACGAAATATTAACTGTGTCATTTTGTAGAACAAACTATATGAAAAATGAATCTATCATTGTAATGATTCGTCTTATCAACGAAATTTTCAAGGATAATGGTGCTATAACGGTTTTGATGATAAAATTATGCTTAATGCCTCAACAGATCAATTTAAGAAAATTTTGATATCCTCGGTGAAGCTTGGTAGCTGATGTTGCTTGAAAATGATTCTTGTCTTTTATTGTTTAAACTTGACTTGTATTTTTAATTTTATTAAATGTAAAATATGATGGTGATAAGTTGATCAGTTGACCGAGGGTATTGCCTGTTGTGCTAGTAAATATATAAATAGGTGGTTATGGCTTGGAAATTCTAATAAAATCATTAAAAATTGACATGATTTTTTGGGGCAGTACGAGATCAAAGTATCCAGTTTGTCGAAATAACAGTTGCAGTTCAAGACAAATCATTGTAAAACCGGTAAAATCAGTAAAAGAAAATAAATGACGTTGCAAAAGATTGCTCATCAAAAACTGTTAACGAAATATAAACAGAACAAAACAAAAACAGTTTAACACACGTGCTAATAAAACGTTTTCCTACTTTTTGCAAGTCATTCAATAATAAGCACATTTTAAGCTCAAATCATCATCTGATAAATATTCATTATATGACAGTCATATATCATGAAGAAAAATGCACTCATCCAAATAGAGCAAGAACCTTTTTAAATGTAAAATAATAATTAGATTAGTTCTCTTCTTTTTTTTCTTCTACAATTTTTACTTTGCAAAGTGCAGTCACTAGTTCTATAAATAAAACTAACTTATTCATCATAGCAATAATTACAACAATTACACTTCTAATATTCATCCAACTTTAAAATGTCACACTACTTTGCACATTATTATTTTATTTTTATGTATTTTCAACTATGATATAACCATTTTACATTGAGATTCAGATTCAAATTCAGATGAAATACAAACTAATAAGCACCTTCATCTGTTGCAATAATTTTAATGGTGTTGTGATTTCATTGAATTTGAACTTAAATCAACTCTCAGCCTCATATGATTGCAATTACGCTTCATTATTAAATGCATTTCATCGTATTAAATTTCAACGAATATTCATGAAATTTCATTGAATTTGAATTGTAAAACAAAAAAAAAATTACGAGTATCAATGAATAAATTTCACACATTTCAACGATTTTAATGATTTCATTATCATCAGTTTCATCATTATTTGAAATTTTATTTTATTTTATCATTGAACTGTATTCAATTTTTTTTTTTGTAATACAATTTCTCCACTAATTGAAATCTTTCTTAATTTAAATGAATGAATCAATTGAATGAAGTTCATAACAATAATTAAGATGAAGAAAAAAGAAAATATTGGACCAAGTAAATTTAAATAAAGATTAAAATACACTTTTCAAGTGGTTACCGTAAGTTAAACGGTGCATAGATTTTTGATGATAAAATCACCACAGATTTTTTAAGTGCAATACTTTGAAATGCCATTCAATGTTTTAAGTGAGTTTTAACGTTTAACGATATTTTTAATGAGATATTCATGAAAAAAGAGACATGATTATAAAAATTGAATGGTGCATTGAATGGCTGATTAAAACGGAAAAAAAATGAAAGAAGTTATTAAAGAGGAAACACTAATGAAGATATTAACGTTTTGTTTTATACGTATTATTATTATAATTTGCATCTCAAAAGAGATTTTTTTTTCTTTTAATGTTAAGTGGTCATTGTTGTCACTTGACTTGTTATCAATTGAAAAGAAAAAAATATGAGGATTATTCACTTTAATGCACAGTTATAACTTGTTGCGATGCCTTTGAAATGGGAAAATATTAATTTTTAAATCTGTTAGTTTCAATTTACTCTCAATTATGAGAAATTTCTGATTCTGTCAACAGATGTCGCTGGAAATGAGCGCTTGAGCGTTTATTTACGAATTTTATATATTTATTTATGTATAGATTCAAACTTTTTAAGGCGACATTTTGATTGATTTCGAGTGAATGCAATTAAGTCAATAGATGGCACAGTTAATTAGCGTGACAAAATGATTTTGCGTTAACAAACGAATGCTATAAAATTTTTTGACCATTTGAACGACTATCGCTGAATTTTAGGAAGTTTCTTACAGTTTTATATTAATTTCATGTCAAAAACACCATTATTTTAAATTTAGTCAATAGATGGCACTCTTAATAAGCGTGCCATGCAGCTTTGGCGTTAAAAGGCGTATTGTTAGAATTTTTTTGAACACATCGAATATTTCCAGGTTGATTTTTCAAGGAAATTTCTCACGTTTTCGATTTATTTTCTGTTTAGCATGCATTGGCATTATTTTAAATCACCAGGTGGCACTGCGTTGCGAGTGTAACAGAATAAATGCAATTTCAGCATTTTCCTACGAAAATTTACTCATTTTCCATCGTTGAATTGAAACAAACATCACATTGAACGTCATAAGTTGTTACTCACCTAAAAATAGAAAAAAAATGAAAAAAATTCATTAGTATTCATGTTTTTACTGATTAAATCATTAGTATTTTTTAAGTCATTTTAATTTTCATTTAAGATTAATGGTACTGCTGAAACAAAGTTCATGTAAATTTTTTCTTAAAGATAAAAATCAGCTTTAATACAAATATTTCATATTACAACACATTTACATCAATTTCGAAACAGAAGTGCTTCAAGGCTCGTCATCGTCACTCCAAATTGATTGTTTTATGACATAATAAAGTGACATTTTAACATTATTACAGATATTATGTATTTTTTTACATGTATTATGACAAGCTTTAATGATTATTGTTTTGTTTCCCATTAAAAATATAAAAAAAATTCTCGTTCCTACTAAATGATTGAAGTGATATTTATTGGTACAAATATGATTTAAATTTATTTAATATTAAAAAAAAAACAATATACAAAGGGGATCCTTCTCATAAAAAATTTGTCAAAGTCTCATCAATCATTTATAATCTGAAACTTATATCCAGAAAATGTCTGGTACAATTCGGATTTGGATGTTTATTTTAAATTACAATTTAAACAAATATTTTTTTTTTATTTTCATTTGAAATGTAAATTTAATACAAATAATAATAAAAAGATTGTAACTAATGATCTGAGGAATCGGAGGCATGGAAATCAAAATAAATTTAAATTTTGACCGTCACTTCAATAAATACGATATAAAAAATAAATAAACAATGTCTGGAAGCAAAGAAGGGTAATTTTAATTGATTTTCAGTATTTAAATGTCATATCAACGAAAATTCAATTAAATTAATTGTCTCTTAATCGTTTTATTTAAGCTCATACTTCAGTAAATATGATTTTAATGAAATTAATTGTAAAGGCTGTTACAATTCGAGAAAGTATTTCACGACGATTTGAATTGAACGATAGAGGGCGCTATAAAATGTTATGAAATTTAATTTAAAATCATTTTTAAAGGAAGTGAATGTAATTAAATGAGTTGAAATTTGATTTTCAATGAAAATTTAACTCATAAGTTTAAGATGAAAGTTAAATTAAATTGAAAAGCGCCATCTATTATTTTCCAATCCATGTACCACCGTTGTTCAAGTAATTTCAAAATTTAAAATCAGTTACAATTTCAAATTAACATTAAAGTCCACTTTACAGTTAAAAAACAACATGGTTCAACCTCACCTTTATTACATTACAGATTTTCCTTTAATTTTCCTTCAAACGCACCCATATTAATACAAAAATTTTATCATATCAATCCATCTTACTCACTATTACAATAATAATTGTGCATCGATGTCATTCAAAATGCATCAAAACGAAAATTCTATCATTAAATTGACAAAATTAAAACAAGGGGACCGAAATCGAAACATATGTAACATCGATTCAGCCACATAATTACACATTAAATGGCATTATATGTCTCATAATAAGAGGGATAAAAATGTACACGCGTGCACCATTTCTAATGTTCTATCACAATAAATGAATATTATTATTAAAATTACATACGTTTTACAAGTAAATGAAAGTACTAGAAAAAAATAATTAAATACAAATATTTGGTGGGTCTCACATAATATTCCATGTCAAGAGTCAATAAAAAATAACCAGATAAATGATAAAATTTGTTTCAAAAAAAAATTAAAGAGAAAAAAAAACTAATTACATTTCACTCTCTTGTTAGTGGGTAATTGTTGGATGAAACAAATTCTAATCCACGACATAAAAATCGTGAATTTGAAAATATTTTAGTTTTTTTTTGGGAATGACAAGCACGATTCTCTTAAAATTATATCAGTTTCGAAACATCTTTTGACGTGTGTCTTCTTTTAATGATTACTATTATTTTTTTTCATTTTCATATTCATTGTTGCATTTTTGTTGTATATCATTATTATTATTATTATAAATGTTTTATGTTTTTCGTCTTGTCATCACAGAACTCAGAAGTCAGTGGGCTATGTTGTAATTTTAATTTCAATAACTCTCTTTGAGATGATAAAGTTAAAAATAATGGAAAGAAAATCTAAGTGCGTCGTATGGTTTCGTAATTGGAACACGATTTTATGAAATTTATGCGTGTTTTATGACACCTACTAAAAAAAGGTTTTTCTTCATTTCTAAAATATTTCTTTATTTCATTTCAAAAAAAATGAAATTATACTTTTTCTTCATTTATTATTATAATTGAATTTCATGTAACATGTATAAAATTTTTTATATATAATGCGATATGATAATAATATTCTTAAAGTAGATTATATTTGACGCGTTAATGATAATCTAGTATTAATTTGGACGACAGCTAAACAATATCCAATTACATAAGACGTTTTTAGCACCTACGACCTAAATTTAATGTATTTTTACTTATCGAATTTGATATCGGATTATGGTGCTCTTTTCAAGTTCTCACGAAAATTGAATTTTAGTTTTTCATTCAAATTCCATCAGGTCAGAAATAAGACGTGACTAATATCATATCCGGTAGTCCCCTGAATAGTTTCGTAATATCTAGAGCTACAAGAAACATTGCTGCTCTGAATAAGAGGAGACTGCTGCACATCCGCTTTGCGTATGTCCTAAGCATACCAGTATCACGTGGAATCACGCTGAGTGAGTACTTTCCCAGTATTGATTCCATCATAAAAGTTAAAGTGTCTGCCCTGCTTAGCTTTCTGAGAAGGTGTGGTCACTTTCCTGAACTGAACCAGGTCTAGTGGACTTCTTTCTTTAGTTGCTGTCTTAATTTGATTCCTTCCTCATCAGATATGATGATAAATGGGTATTCACAATTGACTCGTCTGTAGGTCTGAGTGTTGGTTCTCTTCTGAGACCGGCCTAGAAATCTGATCTGATCTGAACAGTGATAGATTTTATCATCAGATACGCTGAAGAGAGCCAGAAAAGAGCTCAATGCTTATTCTAATCCGTAAAAAAAATCTTGAGCTAGACTCGAGTTCTCTTCAAATACTCTTCAAATACTTTCATTTTAACTTCAATCGCTGACCACCAAAAAAAAAGGCAAATCAAATTTTTTCGGTGAAAATTTCACTTTAATAACACATTATTTATAGTGCTATGGAAAATTGACCATGCTAATAATAATCACCAAATCATAACAATAAAAAATAACGAAAAAATGTAGTGCAAAAAACGAAAATAACACTAATTAATTTGATACAATCAAAGTAAAAAATGAAAAACAACAACCAAAACATAAAATTCTCCCATACAAGTCATATCACAGTTAGCTTCAAAAAAATTTGTGTTCTAGACCGTATTTTCGACACAAATCATTAATCACACATCAACCATCATCATCATTGCATTGAACTCAGTTGTAATGTAAGGCACGTTTGATTAGTCAACAGTATAATTTTGCGGAACGGTGTGATTCTAAATAACAAAAATTTACCTGTGTACTCAAAACATGTGTCACAGTAGTGTTATGGTTGCTTGCATTGATTTGAATTGAAATTATATTTCCCTCATATTATTTAAACCTAATTTCTGAACCAAAATTATTATTATTATTATTTTCATTGTGACCGAGTAATCGACGCACTTTACTTTTGCAACAGAGCAAGTCAATGAACTATGAAATGAATAAAAAAAATATTATTTTGATATGAAATCGATACATCAATTATTATCAGATTATACGTGGATTAACATATTAATTAATTGAATTTTGAAGTAAGAATCGTGAGAAGATCGTTTTCTAATGTAATTTATCTCGTTAAATGCATCAAATTAATTATTATTTATTGTAATTTAATGCATAGGTAAAAATAAAAACTAATACTGATCATAAAATGTTCAAATTAATTGGAAAAAGTTAAAGCAACTCAGTTTCGTAACAGCATGTAACGTGAAATTAAATTGATGTAATATATTATTTATGTTTATTTAATTTCATTTCAAAAAATGATTTCAAATGCTCTTCACTGAGTAAAATCCATTAAAAAATTAAAAATACAGTGATTGATTAGAGCATGAACCTTCATTAATGTTATATCAATACAAATTTAAGTGTAAGACCAACTCCTGTGTTGCCAGCATGTGAATCAGTTACCTTTTAAAATTGATAATAGTCGATTTGATTACTTTGTTGCTGTTGTGAATTGTCGCACGTAATACAAATACCAATGAAAAAATTTGATATTATTTTCTAAGAAAAAATTATAATTGCATATAATGGATAATAATCAATATTGGTCTCACCTTCATTGAATTGAATCAAATTCAAATGGTAAATCACGTTACTTCTTCTTTTTTTTGATTATAATCCATTCACATATATGAAAATGTATTGTTTGATTCATGAAAAAAATTCAGCAAAGTTCATTGCCATGTTCAAATTACACAATAATATATAATAGCAAACATATACCTACTTATAACGCCTACTAACTGTGTACCAACTGACTGACTGTGTATCAAATTCAAACTTAATTTTATACAATCAGTCGGCATATGTGGAAAAAAAGAAGGAACAAAAAAAACTACACATATCAGTAGCATATTTTAATGTGTATCAAAATATTCACAGTAGTAGAGTTATTATTAGAAATTATAAGTATACAATTTAATGGAAATAGGTGTGTGTTTGTGTGTGCATTGTTATGCTAGCACTAAGTATGTTTGCATATATAAATAATGCATCATCATTTATTCTATGTTTGAAAATGATTTAAGGAAGATATGCGATTAAGAGGAGTGTCTGTTATGAGTTTCATACTCTGGGATTGCAACTCATCACCGGTAGCACCTCTATGCCTTTCCTTCATTGAGTCCGACTGTCTTCATGTTGAGAAAAGGCGGTCTACAAAATTTCTTCATTTAGATCGTTGGATTACTATTTGTTTTAGGTCCCACAGATTGTTAAATTGTACTTCATTTGCCTTTCTGGAAGAGTTAGCATCAGAGAGTGAAGATCATCGAAAGGTATTCCTTGGTCGACCTCTTCTGCGGCTTCCTTGTGGGTTATATACAAGAGCCTGGTGGAAAACTTCTGAAGGTCCTTTCGTAAGGTATGCAAAATACAACCAAATTTTCTTCTACGTATCTCCACATTTATATTTCGGTTATTTTGCATTTCGGTTTTTCTCAGCAGTTCCTCATTCGAAATTCTATTCGGCCAGAAGATATGCAAAATACGTTTAAGATAGCGGTTAACGAATACAGTTTTCTGTTCTCTGTAACGAGCCAGGTCGTATATGTTTAGATAGCGGAAATAAATATAACGCGCTCTGTACGTAAATTATAAGGAGTTATACCATGCATAAAGTAGTAGTTAAGGACACTGTCGGATTAGGCTACTAGCAAACAGCCTAAGACCGGCATTTTAACCGTATGAATCTGGTTATTTTTCAAAAACTGTCAACTTTTCCAAAAAAAAATGAATAAATTTCAGTTATGTGTGTGATACCCTTCAAAGTCTTACGAGTCATGATAAGGTTTTCCAAAGATTTGGTATCGTTTGAACTGAAATGCGCTTACGTCCAACTTTCATTTCGTCATTTCCCAACTTCATCATTTAATTTCTTTCATAGTAAAATTTTACTTGAAAAGTGTTACCATTTGTTTTCTTTCACTATTTTTCTATATAAAAACTTCACGAGACACCACACTTTTTTGAGCAGTGACTCAAAGAACTTTCATAGAGTGAAATGTAGAAAGACTATAAATTTTATTTAGAACATACATGCATAGATAAAAATAGGTTGGGCACATTAACCGTGAAAGTACATACAAAAACCGTTTAAATGTGTAGTATTTTGCATTATTGTTGCTATTATTGTCTAGAATTTCATTCTATTATTATAATTCTTCATTTGAAACTTGAATAATATTTGCATAAAGAAGCCGCTGCAATTGTTACGTCACATTATTGTCATAATATTTTACAATCAACACAATTTTATTTTTTAAATAAATAAAATATAATCATTAAATAAATCAAATTAATCATTTATTTACACAAATCTTTTAAATTGATCTTTATCTAATTTATTGAAGACAACACACACACACACACATAAATTTCTCTTAAATCTTTAATCAATTTTCGCCTTAAGCATTCAAATTTCATTGCATTTCAATTTAAAATTACATTGTAAACTTTTATTTTTTTTTACTATTATTTTTTAACGCCATAAAATATGTTTAGATAAAAGTTCAATCATTTGAATACACATGAAAAATTGTTTTCTTCCTCTTTTTTTACTTACATAAAAAGATATTGAGCTTAAAAGATAACCTTTTGATGTTAAACATAATATTGATTAGTATCGAGAGATTTAATATAGTAATTTATCTTAGTTTATAATATAATACAATAATGTTGTTTAATAAATTTTTTTTTATATTTATAATAAACTCGTTAAATTAGTTAAATGAATATGTTTTTTGTATGTATTTATTTATTTGTAGTGAATTACTACGAGGGTATCGATTTAAAGCAATTTAATCATGAAAATATTTTAAATAGCTTAAGTACTTATCGCTTTTTATTAAAATAAATTTGTAATACAAATTTCATTGTGGATTGTTGGAGGGATTGTAATCTCATCAGGTAAGAAAAGTGGGTGATGTGATGTAAAAAAGGTGATCAATGTGTTGAAATTTCATTTCAATTTTTATTAATTTGTAAATTAGAGGAAATTGATTGCAATATTTGAAATAAAAATAAAATAGAAAAGCGCCATCTGCTGGAGACTTTTTTTAAAAAGAATTTTCTTGAAGAGAAGCGATTCATAGTAAAATTTAGGGTCGAATATGATTTAATGTGGCCTTAAATAATAAATAATTTAATTAATTTCATTTAATTGGCCTTAATTGAATGAATTTTACTCATAAAAAGTTTAGTACCGAAACTCAACGTTGAAGGATAGAGGCGCTGATCACCATGATGGTTTAAATTACGTTTTTAATGTAATTCAATATTTTTTTAATGAATTTTTGTCACTAGGACCAAAAAACCAGTATTTTTCCTCTTATAATGGTCAAAAAAAAAATTTACAACCCAGTGGAAAATTTTTGCGTGACTTTTAATGACAGTCAATTTTCATAGCTCTTACATCCTTCATTATACAGACATTTTGTTCAAAACATAATTGAAATCTATCTGACCATAAAAACGATGACAATGAAAATTCATTAAAAATCACGGAAAAAACATTAAAAACCAAGCAAAATTTTTCAAGTGAGCAAATTTTCTGTGAAATTTTTACCATTCTTTTTAATTATAATGGTGATCGTTTGTCACCACAACATTATTCGTATTTACTTCAACTTTGTTAATTATATCTACAATTTTGACCATATTTTGGGTAAGAACATCAACTGAAAGCACAATAAAATAACAAAAATTGAGCCAAACATGCGTGTAACAAATCCAAAAAAAAAACTGTTATTACTGTGTCACGTCAAAATATATAAAAAATAAAATAAAAACATTACTTTTAAAAGCAAGAAATTTATTTTTTTAAATGTAATTTTATTTTTGTGGGTTATTTTACGATTGCACTAAATTACAATAAATTTTTTGAAGAATAAGTGAAATAGTTACAAAGGAAAATGTTACCTTGGATTAACTATCATGATAAAACTTTAAAGGTATTTATTATTATATCGTCTTCTTTTATGTTTCATTTTATTTTATTTTTTCAATGCATTTTCATATAGAAATAGAAAAATGGAAAACTTATAAGTTGTGTGAGCTTATCTTTTATTATTCATTTTTTCCATGTTAAATAAATGCAGTTCAAGAAGGCTTGAACTGGGTTAAATTTTGACCCGGTAATATGATACATAACATAAAAAGAATTTTTTTTTTTAATAATTTTTCTCTTCAAAGCCTTAAAAATTACTCATAAAAAAATTTCAAGTGTAAAATTGAAGTAAGACAGACCAAGTGTAAACAAGTCAAACACACACACACACACACACATGAAGACAAAGGATTTGTAAAATTGAATAATAAAAACATGGACACTTTCAGTTTACATGGAAAACATTCATTGCAGAAAAATAAATTGCATGAGTAAACAATTTTGGCACATCACATAAGCACGATTAGCAATTTAAACTGAAAATAAAACACAAAAATATTGATTTTTTTGCATTTTCTTTCATTTTCAATAACAATTTATTTTAAAAAAAATTTCATATCAGCATTTATTGTGTCATGTCACCAAATGTTGCTTTTTTATGTTCTGATTAAGATTAAATTTGAATATTTTTCGGTTAGTTCAAATTTAATTGATTAATTTATGTGTGTTTAATGTTCATTTAGAATTGACACCTTTTTTGGCACTTTTGTCAACCAAAAAATTAAATGTATAACAAGAAAACAGCTGTTTAAGTGTATATTTGATGTGACCATGACCGAAAAATTTTGTGTTTTTAATGCGCTACAATAAATTGATAAATAAATGCATGATAATTTTTGGCATTGTTTTTTTTTGGAGATTTTGTGAAGATTGCACTGAATCGAAATTTGATAAGTAATTTTTTTTTAATCGCATTTTCCGAGGAAAATCCGGAAAATTCTTTCCTTTAGATTTTTTTTCTTACCTTTTCTTTGCATTTCCAACATTATACAATTCAATGTGTTTAAATGCTGCGTAAGTTGCCATCTTTTATATAAATTCTTAATAAATTTTTACGTTTCAAACGAAAAACGGAAGTAACTTGATTATGCTTTTAATAAAAATTAAAATGGAAGTCCCTTTGAATTATTTTATTTTTTTATTTTAAGTGAATGTTATTTTAATTTGCACTGTTTATTTTTTTGTGTATTAAAATTATACCGATTTCTAGAAAAAAATAACAAATAATTAAATTTAGTATGAATTTTAATAAAAACAGTATCAAAATTTCACTTCAATTAAATTTTAAATGTTTATTTATTTTTTTTTTATTTAAGATTTAAGAAAAGAAAATTCATTAAATTATATAATTTTTTTATGATTAATATTCAACTTTTTCACTTTTTTTTTCTTAACAGAGTTCAATTTCAATTAAATATTAGTAAAATTTCCTTTTGAATTAATTTTCATTGCGTTTACGTTAAAATTAAAATAAATCTCAATAATTTTGTGATTAACCTGTAATAAAAAACTGGGTCTTTAGGTAAAAGAGAATAGATTTACTTGAAATGGAATGCGGAAAAATGGTTTAAATTTATAGTATATTAAAAATCATATGTTACATTACAAGAGAAATGTTGGCAAGGATGCTGCGCTATAAAGGATCGATAAAATTTTCTCACTCTCTTCAATGAAAATAATTTTTTGTATTGTCTAGGAAATTTGACGACACAACAATGAAATTATTGGGAAAGGAAAATAAAAATTTAATAGTACAATAAAAATTAATTCACAATTTTTAAATTTTACAATACATTTTTTTTCTATAATTCTTTTTTAAAAAGATTTGCACAGATAAAATAAAAATTTTATCACCTTCACACTGATATTAAATCAGATGAAAAGTTCTTTGCAATGCGATACCGAAATGAAAACTAAACCTTTATCGAGCGACCACACTCGCTTATATACTCTCACATACTTGATATACACTACTTTTTAATGTACTACCAGAACTGTTAATATAAATTTTTATGCTATTAACGTATAGTTGAATGTCTACAGAAAATGTAATATAAGAAAATGCAACAAATTTTCTCTCTCCTCTTCTTTAAAGTACATAAATCCAACATAAAACTTCCATGAAAATCACTTTACGCGATGTATGCAACATGTTCAAATATGGTATAATTTCAAACAAGAGAAATAATCCATGGTAAAGTGCTTTCACATTAACAATCATAGGGTACATGCATGTATACGACCATTTGCCGGTATTCCAATCACAAAAATGTAATACAGACATGACTGGAAAGAGAAGTGATTTGTTTTTGTTTTTATTTTGAGAAATCATATGGTGCATGATTTTCATGAGAGTTTACTCAATTTTATTTTTTGTATTTTGAATTGTAATTTACCTTCCTTTTATACTTCATTCCTAGGCACATTTCATTTAAAATAACACAGAAAACTATCAATTTTTATGCTTTAATGAATTTTATTTCAAAAAATAGTTTATTTAAGTTAAAAATTGATCACAATATGCACTGAATTTCTTTAAATAGAATTTCATTTACTTTTACATTAAATTGTGTTAAAGAAATTCTGAACAATAAAGTTTTCGATGATGAATTTGGAGATAAATTTATATTGCTTTGTCAATATTGTGCTGTACTTATAAAAAAAAAAATAAATATAAATAATATAATCAAGTGTATTTTATTTTATTTATTGTATTTTTTTTTATATGAAAGCCAAGTATGGAAATATTATCTTATGAATTTCATCGCACACAACATAAGCGGTATTCCGAATAACAGGTGACTCGATTATGATAATTGTTTGGTTTAATAACAATTTACAGCTAACGGCTATTCAGTCACCTAATTTAGATTTTACTTCTATTTAGTTTTTAAATGGAAAGAAAAGTTTTGGTATAGGAAATATTTTTATTTTATTGTAACGTGGTTAGTTGAAGTGAATTGCATTGAAAATTTAAGAACTGTGAAAAAATTTCGCTCACTGTCTTGAAAGGTCTTGAACTTTTTCTGAGCCATGATGATTTTTTTTTAAGAGATCTTGAACAAAAAAATTGAAACTACTCTTACTAGGAATTAAAAACTGAACAAAAAATCAAATTAACTAGAAATTTTGCATGATGAAAGTTTATCAATGTTGAAAACGGCTGTGCCAGCCTTCAACTTCATTTGTCGTTCGCTGGTATTTGTTTGAAGCCAACGGGTAGACACATCAAATATTTACTGGAAAACGAGGCAAATCTCCTAAACGTCGTCTTACGTATGTTTTTTATCATCAAAGACATGATCAATGTCAGCTTCAGGAATGAATGGTAAAGCCAAAAGTTTTTGTATAAAATCTCTTATTTCAGGATTCTGATGGTACTGGGCTTTTAGTCCTTTTACTATTTGCCTGAGTTTGCGTGAGTGTTTTAAATGTTTGGTGTCATTATTTGAAATTTTCTATGTGAATGAAATACAAAGACTAGGATTATAAATTTATTTGAAATAGAAGTCAAGACAAAAAAATAAAATGTTTAACATCAAAATGAAAATCGATGATGACCGACATACACATTAACTGGTCTTCTGCTTCTTCCATTCACATTTCAAAAAATAAATTCACATGTGATTTTATTTTATGTACATTATAAAATATTGAACGAAAGTAGTGTTTTTTAGTGAATAAATTTTGCTTAAGACAAAAAAATACATACTAATAAAATTACTAATGATCATCTTTTCGTTTAATGTGTGTGTGTGTGTAATCAAATATCAAAATAAATTGACAAGTTATTCGTTTATAGAGTCATATAAAAAATAATTTAAATATTTTAATTTGAAATAAACAGAAATTTTTTCTTCTTATCTATTGAGATTGAATTTTTTTAAATTTTTTATCTACATTTTACATGTCATATATTTAGAAAGTGAATTTATGATTTGAATACGTCTGATGTACGTGTGAGCCCTTAAAAAAAATTTCATTGAACTAGGTGGTAAAAGTGAATTCTTTTTATCAATTGACCCAAATTAAGTAATTTTTATTGGTTTATGTCTTTTTTTTAAGTGCTCAAATGCATTTCAATTGTAAATGTTTGACTTTCAAGAAATTTTTTAAATTGAATTTAATGACTTATTTTGATCGTAAAAGGAATTTGACAAGTACTTTGATGTCATTCACTCAAAAAAAAAAAAAGACAAAAAGAAATTTAGATTCACGATTTGATGAAATTTTTCAATGTGTGATAATGAAATCATCAGGTCAAATCATTATTAGCATAAAATAAATTTGCATTGAAATTAGCACAAAATACGAGAAATATGAGAAAAGAAATTAGTTAATTAAAATTATACTCGATTTTTTTTGGAAGATTTTTATCTCGGTTTTTAATGTAGAATATCGTTTTATGGTACATATGACTATAATTATATATTTTTTTTAAATAGAAATGAGAGTTGATTGACCATTAATGAGCGTGTGTTGAATATTCACTGAATAGCATGAAATATTAAGAAATTTTTTTTATTGAGTATTCACAGATTTTTGTCTTGAAATGTGGTTTGGATCATTATGCAAAAAGAATTTGACTGGTAAATGGAAAATTTTGTTCTGTGTGTCATAGGTGGCTTTGGGGATTGTACGGTGCAGTGGTTAGTGTGTTGGACTAGCAATCTTAAGGTTGGCAGTTCGATTCACGCTCCAACCATGAAACTTAACAATCTCAAATGTCCCTTTTTCCGGCTACTCAATTTGAGTTAAAGAGTAGATAAAGGTGGCGACTACTTGGGATGACAGGATAAAATCTAAGGCCCTCGGATGATGATAACGGGTATGCACAATCGGCCCAGCTAATGGCTTGAGTGCAGGCTTCATAGCCGCCCTACAAATCTGAACTGATCTAGATGCCTTGAAGTGTATTTGGATCAAGGAAGCCCAAAAATGCATTAATTAAAGATTCGATATCTTTGTCTTGATCCATCTCATATTTATGCAATGTCAGCTTATGCAATTTCTAAATGTTGCTTGATTCTTGAGCGTCAATTTCTAACTCGAGCAGTTTTCTGATGAATTTAGACGATGAAAGCAAAAATTTCTCATTTCAAACGATGATTCAAATTTCATTTGACTCAAAAGTGATCGACATTCCATTTCATCTTCATTTCATCACAACTTTTCATTTAAAATCTGTACAATAAACACTGTCAAATAAAGAAATAATAATTAATGTTGAAAGGCAATAATAATTAAGAACAAACCCACATTTATTTCACATTTTTAAATTTACAGATTTGATTTAATTTAAATTAAATTATTCTTTGCAAAAAAAATTTATGGTAATCAAAATTCAGTCTTTGTATCGTTGTTTTTGCTCTTATTGAACGAATTGTTGTACGACAAATTGCTATTCATATTAATTGTCCCCGAAAAATGTATCAAATATGGGAACAAAAACATATTTTTTCTTTCCTTTCAACACAAAAGCAGATATTAAATCCACCCTCACCTTAGAAGAGTGAGGTTTTTTTTATTGGTATCATTTTCAACATTCACATTTACGCTGCGTTAAGGAGTGTGATGTGTTTAAGTTGATCACCATGACAATTAGTTTTAACAAATATACAACGTGACGTGTAGGTTGATGCATTTTTAGTTTTTTTTTTGAATACTTGAATTGAAATGAATGAATGAAATGGATTTTTACTAATAATATTAAAATAAAAATAATAACAAAAAACTGTAACTATGATAAATAAAAAGTTAAGATACACACTTTGAATGAAATGTGATAATATTACAATGGAAATTTCACAACAATAGAATAAGTCCATGAAAATACTTTCACAAAAAAAGTACATTTTGAGGGTTGCAAAGAAGAAAAGACTCGGAAATTGTTATATCACAAAAAATAAGAATGCACATGAATGAATTGATACTTGACTCCATTCAATGAGGATGAATTTTTAATGTACTGCTACATTTCAAAGAGGGAATTTTTGTGTTATTTTTATGTTATCGATTCAAATACATTATTCATTTATTAACTGTGTGTGTGTGTGTGTATGTGATGCAATTTTGGATTGAATGCCCTGAGGGCTTGAAACCCTGAAATGAGGGAGAGAAGGAAAATGTTTGCTTGATTACCAAGATGGTGCAAAAAATTTCCATTTTTAATGTAATGAAACATGTCGTCGTCGCTCCCCTTTGATTACTTTTCCTTTAGTTTTATTTTTTTGGCATTTCATTTTCATTTCATTGCATCAAATACTAAAACAAATAAACTCAAGTGAATATTTTGAGGTACTTCTAGAATAAAAGAGAAAAACACGTCTGAGTGCGGATAATTTCTTGTCTTGTCTTCTCTTCTTCAACTTAATTTGAATAAAATTTTGATTCAAATTCAACTTTAAAATTCACTCAGGGCGACTCTTATTTACATTTCAATCGTTAATTGTACAGAAAATATTATGAAAAGCTCAAAAAAAAAAATTTTTTAATGAATATGTTAAACAGAGCGTTATCTACAATCAAGGATCGTAATGAGAGTGTTCATTTAAATTTAACAGAGAGGGTCGTTTCATGTCTCACGTATTACATCACTTTGATGGCACTTCATATATGGTTAGACAAACTCCCTTTAATTATTATTATTATTGCAATGATTGGATTTACTTACACAAATCTAGATTTATGGTGGCGGCATTTGAAAGTAAATTTATTTTTTTTCAATGTCAAATCATTTCACACCCTCGTTAAGATGAGAGAGTAAATTTGCGATTAGGGTGACAAATCTGATGAATTTTATTTTATTGACTTACCTAAAAATAAAAGAAAAAAAATAATTAGAATCATCTTATATGATTTGAAATGTAAGATTTTATGTACTAACAAGAGACGTATCAAAAGAAATGAATTAAAGCGATGCAATAAATCACGCATAAAATATCATTGTCATCACAGGTACACACACACACACACACACACACGCGTACACGTCCCCTTTTTAATTTATTTCATAGAGACATTTATTTCTTTATTTATTGTAAATATAATAATAGAGACACACTCACTCACTCATTACATGGCCTCATATGAGCTCGTTATCCATTCAATATATCATTTATTAATTTAATGCAAAAAAAATTTCATACCACCATCAAATGCAATATGCATTGTTATAAAACAAATCCTTGTCCCTGCATCGTCTCACATTCAATTCTATTTTTTTATTATACATGTTTAGTGTTCAAATGCATATCATGTTCCAATATAAATATCATAATAGTAATAAAATAAGTCTTCCTGTGATGTGATATGTTTTTTTTCTCTATACTTTTTTCATACAATGAAGATCATTGATCGTATGTTGTTTCTTTCAAATTCAATGTAATGTATCATATCCCACTCTTATTTTTATTATTTATTTATTATTCGAATATGAATTTGGCGTATCATTACTATGAAAATACTGTTTGATTCGCTTTTGATGATTTCAATTCCATTATATTTGGTATGATTTGGTATGATTTGATACATTTCATTGTCAATGTCCAGTGTACATGAAAAAAAAACACACAAAGCAAAATAATAGTAATCGCAATAAATTTAAAAAGCGATTTTGATTGCAGGATATCTGGACAAAAAAAATATAACAGCAGGGAAATCGTTTAATGTTATATGAAAGGGTCGAATATGTTTGTTGTTGTTGTGTCAGCACAAAAATATTATTATTATCCAAAGACCCCCCTGATTCACTTTGTAGAACTTTGAAATTTATGCTATTTTAATGGAAAACATAAATTTCAGATTTTTCTTGGTGGAGGAGGAGGAGGAAGATTTTTTGCATTTATTTTATTTTATATTAACTAGTTGATGATTAAATTATACTTGTAATTTATTTTTGAATTTGTTTCGAGGAAATTGTAATAATAACAATTATTGTTAGATCTCAAAGAGAATTTAATGGGGTGTTAAGTGTACCAAGAAGATGAAGTGGCGCCAAGAAATGTGACTCCTCGTTTCATTGAAAGAGATGGCAATAAATTATGACTTTTATTGGTTTGAAATTTCATGAATTTCATATTGCACTGTTCGAATAATCATTTTTTATCTTACAGGAACTGGCACCACTTGTACGTGTGGCAGATTCTCGTTTTGCTTTTTCAAGGTGAAGCCCAATTCAGATTTTCTTTTCAAATCCACCACAGTGGCTTTGACTGATCTATTCTGAGTTAAGGTTAAGTCCTTCAAAGCCTCAACGGGATTTCCTTGAGTCATATTTGTCGCAAAGTAAACGGTATCGTAAGCTGAAGGTGCCATGAATTTCACATCTAATTGTTTCTTTATCACATTTCACGTAATTTTCATTTTAATCACAATGACAATCCTCCTGAATGACAAACAAATTCTGCTTTTAAATGTTTTTTTATAATTCATATTCAATTCAAACGACAATTACAATGTGTTATAATTTAACACTTAACAAAACATATGCACACAATATACATTTATTTATTATTAAGACGCTGACTTTCAACTGATGTGCAATCAAAAGAATCATTGTTCTACTCCTGCATCGAAAAAAAAAGAATATAAAACTACGCGAACAATATTCAAATCAAATACAATCACTTTAAAATGCATTTGTCATGTTTTTTTCCTTTCATATTATGAAAATACACAAAGTGACAAGAAGAAACAAAAAATCATAAATGTTTATTTGTGTTTTGTGGTATCTTTGAGGAGTAACAATAAATATTATTAAAAGTATTCAAGGGCATTTTTTTCCAGACAGACGTTTATTTATAAAAAAAACTGTGATAATACTTTTCATTTGAAGTGTGTGCGTCTCATAATAATTTCATATTTATTTTAGATTTTCATTTCTTTGTTTCTTTCATAACAACAACAAAAAATGAGTCATTACAACATACTCATCATCAATTATCGGATGTTTCCCAGAATAAAATCATTCATCCACTTATGTTATTTTTTTTTTTTTTAATTTAATTCTAAAAGCAATTATAGTATACATTTTAACTGATTCATACTCGATTTTTTTTTCTATTCTATTAAATTCACATATTCACAAATGCGTGCATAATTTATTCAAAATCCATTTTATTTTATTATTAACTGTAAGAGTGTATCAACAAATGACTGTCTTAAAGTAACTCGTTTATTTTATTTTATTTCATTTCATTTCATTTTATTCAAAGCAAAATTAAATAGGTAAATAATTCACTTTATTTATTCAAAGCAATTATAAACAAAACGCTCTATCACAGAAGTAGGTTGGTAGTTAACGTCAATATAATTTGCAAAAGCAAAAAAAAAATTTACAACTTGTTTCATTTCTCACTTGCATAAGAAAATTAAAGTAAAATAACATAAAATTGAATAATAATAATAATTTAAGACAACAACATTAGAATGCATAATTTTTTTTGTTTGGATTAGTGCAATGCATTTAATTGTTTGGAAATCAATTTACGGGATTGGCTACTTAAATATGACAAGACTTGACTTTGTTAAATGTATGCTAATTTTACTTTTCAGACGACTAATTATTACTTTTATTGTGAATGCTTCTTATTTATGTTGAAGTTGCTTATGGCAGTAAAAATAAATAAGAATATAAAATTAAATCAAATAAACTAATTGAATCATGTAAAACGATTGTGTAAACAAAATGAAAGTGAATGACACACTCACTCACTTAAGTAATATTAATTTTTTTTTGTAAATGAAAATTAAAATTCAGTTAAATCATGAATCGTGAATTTTTAATGAGAAAATTTAATTGAGAATTAATTTGTAATTGAAATTTATCGATCGTGCAATTTCAGATCATGATTTTTATGAGAGATTTATGGTCTTAAGTGGTGTTTTTAGTAAAAATTGGAGATCGATCATGATCAAGTTAAATTAAGATTTATAATAAAATTTATAATGGGTTAAATGGAATCAGTCATCAGTAATTTCAATACAGAAATTTCTCACTGTTCAAGTTGTCTTACTCAATTTCTTGTTAAAATGTCTTATCCAAGACATACACCATTATATGGTTAGGTGTCTTTACTATGGTATGTAGAATTTCTACGTCCTTGATCAGTGGTGGATTGGCCAAACGGGCAATATGGCAAATGTCAGAAAGGCCGCAGTCAATCGTATTGTAAAAGTTACTTTTAGCCACTTTAGTCACTTGAAATTCCCATTTTATTACATAAAACACTTTACATCGGCAATCCCTTACAATTTAATTATCAGCATAAACTTCAATTTGATCTTTACCAATGATGATCAGCAAAAAAATAATGTACATGTTCAAAAAAAAATAAAACTGCTAAAATTGCATAATTCAAACACTTTAATACAAACACTAGAAATAAAATTCAACTTTCATTGTTTACCTAAGGAGATAAAATTATTACAAAACAAACAAAAAATATGCATTTTCAATAAACAACAAAACATTTATCTGCCATAATCTCATCTTACACAAATATGCATCTCACATTAAATGCATGAATAGTCTCAAATCTTCTCCTTCAATTGTACATTTAAATTTAATTTTATTGAAATCTTCACAAATAAGGGATCGGTCGATAATTGAACGATTTTACTTGAATTATCTCAGACTTTTGATTTGATTATTATTAAAATTATTTGTTTAAAATTACAGAGAAAAAAATCTCATGTATATTATTTTTTATTCTCGAATCTTGAATCTAGATTATTTATCAGAGTAAAAATGTGATAAACATAAATAAAAACAATGTTATGGATGATTGACAAGTCAAAACGGAAATTAATATAAAATTTAAATGTTCTATTTGTTTTTTTTTTATTATTTTAATTTTTTTAATAATATTACAATTTAAGATAAATCAGTTTAATTGTTTATATGACATTTTAAACTCAATTTGAACATTAAAAAGGTCTGTTGAATGTCAATGATGATGATTTTTTTGGGTTGATTTCACATTCACAGCCTGCATACTATCATCATTATTATCATTATGATTAAAATTAAAATTATAATTATTTTAAATCACATAAAGAAAAAATAAAATAGAGTCATGTTCATGGTTATTTGTTGATGAAAGCTAAGTTAGCTCAATGTTAATAGACAGAAGAATAGAATTAATTAAAAATACAAAAAAAAAATAAAATTAAACAAAATTGCATGTCTGTCGTGCTTTCTTATTGTATGTTTTCAATTTACTGGTATAAAGTTAAGTCATCATAGTTAAATAACCATTTTAGCCTAGTTCATGATCAAATTTCGTTCTAGAATGAAGGCAATTATTATCAAAGTCAGTGCAATGAACCTTAGTGTTCTGTTATAATTATGATTGCATGTATTGATTATGAGAACGTTTAGTTATAATAATAATAAAAATGTTTAATGTGTAGCAACAGGAGACAGACATAAAAAAGTCATGAAGGAAATGAATGGAAGGCACTTGAACGAAAATCGTGATGAAGGTGAAATTGGGCCTCCTTCCCAAGGGATGTGACTCAACAATTTGAAATGGGGATTTTTAACTGAAATCGTTTAAGTGCTTGTCAAAAAGAGAGCTGAATAAGAGTCTTTTTTTTCAAATGATCAGATTAAGGGCCGTTGAGGGGCCATTGAGCCACAAGTCTTGTCTCCTTAAGTCAACGAAATCAGTTAAGGGTTAAAAGTTTTCCTTGAGATCCTCATGAGAGGATTCAAAGACGGGTCCTTAAAGTAATAAGTCTTTAAAAGACTAACCAGCGACGAAATAAGAATTTTTCAATTGGGGGGAGAGGAGCAGGACAAATATATGATTAAAGTCAAATTTCAAGAGCCGACACAATTTTTTCATTTAAATTTTAAGACATTAGAGGAAGAAATCCTCCCGTTGACCCCCTCTCCTGGTAAATCCACCTCTTTTTGATCAAATTAAACCACAAATTCCCTTTCTTATCCACCTTAATCACCAAAACACGAAAAAAAAAAATGTACCAGTCACAAAGTTGTAACATTCAACAACAAAATCATTATCATCATATCAGACTATAATTAAAATTATGTTGATTGAATGAAAACATCAATTAAATTGATAACGATTATAAAAATAATAACACATTTATGATATAATAATACTTTCTCTAAGTAGTTGTCATAATTTCAATTTTTCTTTCATGTTAATCCACATTTTTCTTATAAATTTAAATAAATGTATATAAAAAAAATATTCAGGCCACAGAATCATCATAATCATAATAATAATAATAATAATAATAATTAATAAAAACAATCCATTTACTACGCACATTTCAAGACAAGTTCAGTTGCTTATCAACATTTAATGTTTCTTCTGTTTATTATTATTATTATTTGAAATGTATAAATTTCAAATAAAATATAAAACTAAATAAAAGAAGTTGAGTACTGAAGTCAATGAATGGATTGAACTAGAAATGTACAATATTTTTTTTTGTTACGAATGATTTATAGAAAAAATAATGTTGAATGACGTTCAAAGTGCATTTTGTTACATTATTACATTGATTAATAGCCTGTATATGAAATGAAATGAGAAGTAAATTGTAATATTATTAATAGTAATGTGTGGTCCTTCAATAATTGACGGAAGAATCGTAGCTAATGAAATGAGTTGTTGTTGTTGAATGCGTGTTAGAATTAATGTTAAAAAATTTAAATGGACATCCGTTGAATTTCAATTAAGGGAAAATTGTGAGTTAAGGGAAATGAATCTTGGTTGAAAGTGAGAAATTGATAATCAAATTCAGATAGCAGTTGAAAGTGAGCTCCGAGCTCTTGGTCGTGGCTAACCAATGTCTGATCCACTGAATTGATTTAAACTTATCATTGAAATTCATAAATTCTGAAAATTTAAAGTGCAATTTTCTATAAACTAAACTGTATCACATAAAATTTCAATAAAGATGTAAAAAAATCACAATTTATATTTAAAATACATGACAAATGTTTGTTTAACGTGATTTTCCATAAAAAATACAGAAACTTACTCACAATTTACATATATTCATATGTCATGAGACATCTTCGGACGTGTCCAGTTCAATACATTTTATTTTTGCAACAAAAAAAATTATTATTGAATAAACAAGTGTAAGTACAGGTACTTATTTTGCAAATCCCAATTTCTTTGAATATTATTAATAATAACGTTTTTGTTCGCTCTTCATTGCTTGTGTAACCTATATCTTTGTTCCCAAACCGGTTTTTTTTTCATTATTCACAGAATACTCATTTGAACAAGTTCCTACAACACGATTATTGTCAAAATATGCAATGCAACATAATCTCATAAGAGTCACGTTTTGAATTGTTCCTTTCACATGTAAATAAAAAAAATATTACAATCAAATATCTCCTTATTGTTCTAATATGCTATTATTTTTATTATTTTAATTTAATTTAATTTTGTCAATTAAGCACAAATATCAACAACCTGCTGTTCTTGTGTGTCACCTCTTGCAATTCATGACAAAATTCAAATAAGTAGAACAGACAAAAACATGCAATCTAATGAGTTTAGAAGTCAATAAACTGACAATCACTAAATTTATTGGTTTTTTTTTGTAACAATCAATAAATGTAAAATAATCTGCTGAAAGGCAAAACCGTTTCTTATTATTTCAATTTTATTACTATTTTTATTATAAGCTTTAAATATTTAATCGATGCAATTAACATGATTCAAAGAATTGCCGCTTGCCTAAGAGTTTAATGTGGTGATTAGAAGGTAAATTTATTTTTTTTTCAATATTGAATTTGAATATTCATTATCAACTTGAAATATATTTCCTTAGATAAGATTTAAAATTATAAATTTTTATTATCATAAGAACAGAGCAAGTTACATTCCATCAGTTTTAAAGTGAAATTGTGACTAATTTCATAAGAATTTTCGAATTTCATTACAATTCAAATCACGAAATTTATTTGTTTTACTTTAAAAAATGCATCAAAATGAAAATAAAAGTTAACACGAATGTATTTTCAATCAATTTGTCTGGCACTGCTGCTGTAAGTGGTGCCTTGAGCACTCAAATGAACATAAATTACTAGACAAAACAACACAAAACACCATATTGCATGATTAAGTTGAAAAAAATAAACTTTAAAATTAGCATATGGCTTGAAACTTGACGAGCCTTAAATTATTGACTTAATATTTTTTTTTGCAAACATCGTTTCGTATCGCATAAACCTCCAATTAAGGAAGAAACTATTACTTTTAATATTACAAAATAGTATGAATGTGATGTAAATTTAACTGAAGATGTGTGATAATGATATGATGGCTATATTTGTGCATTTAAATAAAAATGTTCATGTTGCTTTTGCGTGCATCTGGGGCGTCGTTTTTGTAATAAAAATTATGATTTGTGTGTTAAGTGTGATGAATGGAGTGAAAAGTAGCTCATATCTACGCAAAAAAATGTGTGTGATAATAATGATAAAAGTAGGTTTGTTTTGCATGTCAAATTGTTATGATAATGTGATGTGAAAAGAATGTTGTTAGAGTTGAGCATGTTTCAGTGATTTTAATTATTTTGAAGAATTTTTGAAAGTAGGTACTTGTACTAGATGTCTAGATGACTTTGATTTGAATTAGCTCAAAATAACAGTTTCAGATCAGATCGCCTGGCGTCTTAGCATCAGTCCTGGTCCAATTCAGAACTTTCCTCTACTTTGTTATGACGGATTCTCCCACTTAGACTTAAAATTAAAGTTTTGAAATTGGTGTCTTGACCTAAGTCGTTTACTGCTATGTTATGATAGCGTACTAGCGTTTGTAATCCACATACATCATTCTGTATGTACTAGTGTTGTCTTATCCTAATTAATGTGCATATTCTTTTTTTCTCGAATAGTAAGAGTACTATGGATGATACAGACATATGTCAATCTTATGTAGCGTACTTTTGGTAGGTGGTCACCCATCTAACAACGAGCACCATTCACAGCTGCTTAACCTAGTTGAACGAACGACTGTATGCTAAACCACTGCACCAAACCATCCATTCAAGAGAGATTGACTCATAAAATCGCTTGAAATTCCAAGAAGCATTAAAAGGATGACTAATATGACCTTAATATGTTATGAATAACTCTCATGTTAGTGATTTCTATGCAAAATAATTTTTTTAAATCCCAATAAACAATACGAAACACTCTGCATACTAAACAAAGCTAAAAAAAAAACAAAGATTGATTTACAATTCTTAAATTGTTTTTGTTTGAAAGTGAGAATACATAAAAATGTGCAAACAAAAACTTAATTTCAATAAAAATAAAAACAAAATGAAAAGTATTCATGTAAAGAATAATTCATAAAATCACAAGAAAAAAATCTTAATAAGCATTCTCAAAACATTTTTACAACATACCTTTTGTAGGTACTTAACAGGTATAATCTGGTTTAAAGTAGTTTGACATTTCCTTTGAATATTCTCCTTCATTTTAATTTTAATTTTACTGATTCTGATCAGAATATATTTTTTTTTATCATTTAAAGTGAACACAAGCTTCAAATTTTATTGCAATTTTTTTTAAATTTTTTATTGAAAACGGAATTGACAGAGGTGCACTTGTAAGATTTTATCAAAGGAAATGAGAATTTTATTAATATTTCTCTATTCAATGAAACTTCCCCTTCATTTTGTCATTTTAATATTTTTTTTTTGTTTATTTAAAGTCCTTTTATTACTTTACCGTCTCATGAATTTTAAAATCTAATGAAATAAATCGAAGTCTGATACTCAAATATCGTAACAGAACCCCTTTCAATCAACGCGTTGCATTCAATTTCAAAGTCATGCTCATACAAAAAATTTCTTTCATTAGTTTTTTTTTTAAAAATGAATCATGAGTGTGTGTGTTCTTGTAATTTAATCGGAAGTCTTAGTAAAGTGGTTTCATAATGTGATTCTAATACACACATTAATACACACAATTTCCTTTTAAATTTAAATTTTTGTGATAATGAGCAAATTCTACAGTTTCATTTGTTTACTCAAATTCAAAGCCAAACAATGCAAGGGATTTGCATTCATTGACTTAATTTCATTCACATTTCAACATGGGGGTGGATTTTCAATGAAATTAAATTTGAATATCCAAATAAAATTTCAAAGAACGTCGATTCCAATTTCGATACAATCAATTTTTATCTTGATTCTCTGAAAACTTGAAGACGACCTCTCAGTACAAAAAAAGCACAAAATAATAATAACACAGATTATTTATGTTACATTCTCTTACTTATTACTTTACACAAGAAATTCCTTCTTCATAAAAATAATAAAATAAAATATACATGAAAAGACATTGAACATATCTAAATTGTATTTTTTTAACTGAACACATATCATTATAATATTTGCTGTCTTTACATATAAAAATATACGAACGATCATTTTTTTAAATGAAAAAAAAAATTTACCGTTAAAATTCTTTATTATTATTATTTCTTCTTTTTTTGCGATCACTTTTAACCTTTTGATCGCTTTTTTTGATTATTTTAAACGTTTGTTGCATGAAATCTCCAAATAATAATTGTACCTGCTGTTTGTTTAACAATCCAAAATTAAAGCATCAAATGGGTGATCGTTGGACGGTATTCAATGAATTTCATTGAAACACAAAAACAAAAAAAGAAGAAAATATTGAATCACTTTCGATGTTAATATAAATAAAAATAATGATAATGATCGATATAATGACAGAGAGAAGCACAAATTTATTCTATCAACGTTTTTTTTTGATGATATTTATCACATTTGTTTTAATTTTTTATTATAAATATTTTTTTTAATTTTATCTTTTTTTTTGACTAATGTATGCAAATTCATTTAAAATTATACTTATAAACTCTCGAATGTGAATAAATTTGATTCGTTTAACGATTTTTGTAAGTTTCTTGCTGTTTGTTTTAAAGTAAATCTGGTTCATTTTTTATGATTTTGAGTTGAACGTTTTGAGAAATGAGAGCTCTAAATGTTTTTAAGTGTCCTATCATCTACGTTATTTCCGATTCAGCCATTGGCTAGTTTTGGACGTCCTTGTGTCCTGAGAATCATAAATGAAAATTACAAGTTATAGTTAAAAACGAGGAAAACAAAGTGGTGTGATACTTTTAGAGGTCCATCAACTCAAGCAGGATTCAATATAGTTGGGTTGTGATGGTTTTTAACGAACAGGTTTCATTACGGCTGCTTTTTCATAATTTTAGAGATCCATGAACTCAATTAGAAGTCTTAAAAGTTGTTTTGATGGCTTTAGAGATCCACCAACTCAAGCAGGATTGATATAAGATGGTTTTAGAGATACATCAACTCAAATAGGATAAGAAGAGTGCATTACATGAGCTTTACATTACATTGCTTGAACAAGTATGTGTTTTCCAAATTCTTAATTTGCTGCGATAGGTTATTGTAATCACAGAGTCCTTTATTAAGTAAGCTATTGAAGTGCAAAATGGTGCGTGATTTTGGTATGATAAAATTAGTTCTATTTCTTGTGTGGTATGTATACTGTTGATCAAATGTGTGTAGATTGGTGTTCTGTTTTATATCCCTAATTTTGATTTTATGGATGAGGGTCATTCCATCAATTTTTTTTCAACTATCTCATTCGTGGTATTCTGTGGCGAGCAACCAATGTCTCCGTATTCTCGTGCATTAATACTGGAACTTAAGCTGAGATGCAATGCCATTATTTAATTTTTTGAAGACAAATTTTGTGACATGGGGTTCATACAGACCATTAAAAGTCGAGGTATCGGATAAGGTAAGAACTCTCAAAGTCCCATTTTGATTTATTTACTTCTCAAAACAAATTTTTATTATTATTACTATTTCAATTCACAAAATAGTTCCAGTTTCTTTAAATGGTAACTAACCTATATCTGTTTTTTTTTCTCTAAAGTCATGTAAGTTGTTTGTTTTGTTGTATTTTTTTTTCAATATGAATTGCATCGACTCACTCTTTATATAGACCGGTAAGCTCAAATCGATTCTATATTAAAAATATTTATATTTTTTTTTCATAATTGTGAATTTATAATAAAAAAAATGTACTTGACTCACATACATGAGTAATTCAAGTTGTTAGAGCTTAAAGTCTTATTGTTACAGTTGATATTGGAAAGAAAAAATACATTCATATTCAAAGAAGTGGGTGCTGCACACATTTAACTGAGCAGTGAGCATTGTACTAGGAAATACTAATAATCTTGTATACCTTAAAAAAATGACTTGATCTTGATTTATTTTTTATTTAATGTACATTTTTTTATTATCAATTTAATTTAAAAGAAAAAAAAACGTAAATGTTAGTTATTTGTTCCAGAAATTTTTATATATTATGTTGTAATTATTGTTCTAAGTCATCAAGAAGCGAGTGTATGGTTTTAATGTTTATTAGTATTCTAACACATTACTAATAGTAATAGTAAAAAAAGAGAATTAAAACATTCCTTTGAGGCGAGAAATACCTTCTTATTTATATTTTATTTATGTTTTATGACTAACAATGTCTACATAACAGAATTAAGATGAAAAATATAATAAACAGGTTGAATAAATATAAAATGCAACGAAATATGCCTCAAAGAACCAGTTTATGCTGTTCTTTTACTCAACTAATCAACTCATACACACACTTTTATGTGTTAGATTTTAAGCTTATTCTCTCATATCAAATGTTTGCTGACGTTAAATGCAGGTTATTTAATTAAATACACTGTTTTTTTACTTCTATTCAAATGAAATTTTATATAGAGGAAGTAAATAAAAAAAGTGCATATAAATTGTAATAAGGAATTTTAACATATAGCGTGACAAATGTCTCTATTCCAATTTTATTGAATGTTCCAATAAAAATAAAAACACCAGGAATGAAAAAAGTAGTAAAATTGTAAGAGACATTCATATTTATAACGGTCTCACTTTGAGTTTTTTCAACTAATTCCTTTAAAGGAGATTTCTATTAAAAATTTTGCCTAATTTAACTGTAATTAAAAATGCAAATTTGAGTGTATTTCATTTCATTGACAGTTATTTGGAGTTCAAAATCCAAAATTGTATGCAAATTCTTCATTCAAATACAAATTTATGTGACTTTGTGAGTTGATGTTGTTGTTGTTGTTGTTGTTGTGAAGAAGGGAAAAAAAGAAAATAAGAAAAAAATAGTTTAAATTGTTTTATAAATAAGTTGATTTACATAAAAATCTGATCGGTTGTTGATATCTGTGTCAATTTATCAACTCTCTCGCTCAATCACAAGTCATTTAAAATTAAAATTAAAGTTGTAGGATGATGCAGAAGTGTGTATTGAAAACAAAAAATGTAACGGATACATTTTAAATAATAATAATAATTTTATGATATTGGAACAAGGAGTTTTTTGGGGTTGACCTGATGCATTTTAAAGCATGGGCTCATGAGAGCTGAATGGGCAACTGTCTATGAAGAGGCCTGTTAATTATCTGAAGTACCAAAGATGATCAATTTTTATTCGCTTCTGGTCAGAAAATATTTGAATTCATCTTTTTTTTGTCTTTCAGGACTTGACAGCTGCTTGTACGACTGGATGGATGGTCTGTAGAGCTATACATTGGAAGTTTCTCGATTTGCCAATTGGTTTCATGGACAATTTGAGGGGCTTTAGATTAAATTTGACATAACCCCACGTTTTACAACATATAATCCAAATTTTATCTTGCAGTCGTCACTGAGTAAAGGGGGAAGCAGGTTAAATTTGACAGTTCATTTTGTATAGATACACATATGGAAACTCCAAAAATCTTCGACTTCTTTCGATGACAGAGAGCACAGTTCATAGAAACATAATTTTATGGTATCCATTTGACTTTAAACCATTATGTCATTTTCAACTGAAAATAGACTCAAAATCATCCATTTGTCACAATTAATTCAAATTATAACAAAAAAAAAAACATTGATTACTCACATTTCTGGATTAATACTTATTAATTTTTTTTCTTCAGTCATCTCAAATTGACCTTGAACATGAAATAACCCATATCTCACATATCATTTAACGTCTTTCATCTTAAAACATATGTGGTCACTTTCTTCTCTTAATTTAATATTTCATTTATGATAAAAATTATTAATGCTTATCAAAGTTCTTAGGAAATTGTAACATGAAACATAATTCAAACTAATGAATTTTTAATTTTTCATGTATGTTTCTGATATTGATCATAAAATTGAGTATGAACATACAAAACCTAATCAAGTCCGTCAAAATGTGATCAACTATTCAACTTTTACGATATTTATAGTTATTCGTCCCTTATTTTAACATAGGAACCGAAATATTCATAATAATAATATGGATTTTGTACTTAATGACATAGAATTCGTTCAAACATTAAAATAATATTCATATTCCTTTTTTTATTATTTCATTATTTTTCATGGTTGTTAGGCAAAGTAAAACAAGGAAACAAGCTTTTTTTATGATATGTCTGCATTACATTTTTTATTTAATTCGAACTGTGGAACATGTGCAATATCATAAATTTTTTTGTTGTACGACATGAAACAATATGTTGAAATTAATTTTTTGCGGTTTAATTTTATTAATTTTTAGGTCAAATTATGATATTTTTCTTTTATTTACAATTCAACCTGAACAGCAAAAAAAATACAACACAGGACTCTTTAAATTGAAAATCAAACATATCAAAGGTACAAAACAAATATAATTTCGTTCATATCAACCCTAAAAAACAATGAATGTACATAAAACAAGATCAAACAACCGGCATTTTAACTCATATTCAATTATTATTTCACAATACAAATTTTTTTTTCTTCTTCTCTCTTTTGATGGTAATCCCTTTTGTGTCACATTTTCTAACCAAGCATTGTATTTTTACATGAAACAAAATAAAATTATTTCACTTACTTGCAAGAACTCTTTCCATTAGTGGGAAGACCGGCTGTAAATTCAGTGCTTGACATGATGATCCTTGTTTTAATTTATTATTTTTTTAATATAAATTGACAAGAAATATTTTTTTTTTGTTATTTAATATTTTTTTCTCTTTGTTTTCAAAGAATTTGCACGGTATCAAGACTTGATATCTTGAAAATATTTCACAATTCACTTTTCAAATTGGATTTTAAATGAAATTTTAAAATGATTTTATTTGATTAAAAGAACAAAACTGCACAATTTAATATTTTATTTATAAGAAAATTACACAAATAAATGTAGAGGAGAACACAAAAAACGTCTAAACACCGCGGTGAATCAGATTTGAATGAACTTACCGTTTATGTTCTCGTATTATCGTTTGTTTTATGAATGTGTTACCCTATGATACGCATTGCACACGATATCGAACGATTTTGTCGAGGAGTTCGAATTGGTATGACATGACATTGATATGTAGGACAATTTCTAGATTTTTATTTGGAATTTTGATGAAATTTTATTTAATTTAAGCAAAATAACATTGAAAAATGCTAGTTAATTATTTGACATTTTCATTTTCGAACAGATTTTTGACGTTTCTGTATGTGTTTCTATAGAAAACAACTTAAAAGACAAAATCCTTTGTAAGGCACATGCACGTTAAATTTGACAGCTAATTTTGTATAGATACACATACGGAAGTATCAAAATTCTTGTACATAAAAAAGAATTTTCAAACTTTTTCCGTGAGCTGTCAAATTTAATATGCTTACCCTGTTAACTAACAAAGTCCATAGAACTGAATTTCACTTGACATTTAATTTGACTTTTTTTTGTATAGAAACACATACGGAAACTTCAAAAATTCTGTACGTAATTCTGTTTACTTCATCGCCTAGAAATATTTCAAAACGAAAAAACCGTTATAAAATTAAAAGTTCTTCAGGGTGATGATTAGCATGATCTCTTTATTTCATTTAGAAAGATACAAGTGAATGGTGATATCAATTAAATGATTACATCTTCTTCATCATCTGAGAGACTTTGACCCATTTCTTTCATCTTATTTTTGTATCGAGTTAATTTTGCATCCTACAAAAAAAATTTAAGGTCATCATAAATGAATTTTAATTTCAAAATTATTATTCTCATACCTGATCAGCTAAAAGTTCCAATAAATCTTCTTGATCTTTTCTAAGTCTTTCCAGCTCAAGTAAATGCTCTTCATTTTCTTTTTTATTATTATTCTCCGTGCATGACTCCGTTGTTTGTGTATTCTGTTCAATTTGTGTGACTTGACCAGATGAGTTTCCGTTACTCGTGGCAGTGAGTTGAGCTTTCAACAACGTGTTCTGGTCCGATAATTGAATGTTAAGGTTTTGAACTTCTTCTAACTTCCTCGTCAATTCTTCATTTTCCTTTGTCATATTTGTAAGATCTCTCGTTAACTGTTGAATTTTCAAATCTTGATCACGAATCACATCCTTATACTGACTTACAATCCCTGTTGCTTCTTGACTTAGTGTAAGTTCTGTTATACTTGTCACACCACTTCCCATGCCATGAACTGTCTTAATAATAATTGCTTCAAGACTTTTGAATAATCTACAAAATTCGTAATCAAGAAAGAGATCTGTTGAAGTTTTGACTCGTAATTGTGGTTGTTTTGCAGCTTTGCTGTAACTCTCATGCTTGGAAACTTCTCCAAGTTTACCGTTATATGTCTCGAGTCCTATGCGCTTCAATAGTAAATTACACAAGTCTTCTTTTCGACAATTTGGTTCGGTATTGTCATTAAATTGTATACAAATTCCCATTAAAAATGCACACAAACCCTGAATCAAATATTCATTTTCGTCATGTTCATTGGCACAAATTTGGGCGATTAGGAATGCAACTGTTCCTTGACTATTCAGGAAACTTTTTACCACGACTTGAGTGTAACTTAACCACACACTTAGTAACATGAGTAATCCAATTTTACTCTGAGCCTTGCAATTGGGTTTTTGTAGTAATGTCGTACATTGTGTTAATAAGGAAATTGGAGCACTATCGGGTGACGTTGCAAGTAAAACTCTTAATAACTGTTCTTTTTGTGGTTGATTCTCAATCAGGCCATGCATCAACCCAACACTCGAAAACCAGTTTGAAACGGAATCATTACTAAATAATCCACCACACAGCAATTGTCCTGCTGTCAATGTCGGAACTTGATCAGTACTGGATGGCAATAAAGTTTGGATGAGTGCTGTCTGTCCAACGTCATTTCGATACAAGTAACATTCAAAACAATACAAAACGGCACAACGTAATGATAATGGCTGTTTATCATTCACCATTGACATTAAGAGAACAATTATTGCAGGACGTGGCGGCGTACTCGGAGCCATAACAGTCTCAAAATACTTTTGACTTTCGGGTTCATTTCGAATCGCTTCCCCGACTGTGTTAAGGGTTTCTGTTAAAATGTCAGATGGAATACCAGAACCCATTAAAATGTTACACAATGCTTCGAGGAGACCACAAATTCGTATTGTTTTTTGACACGATGAAATGACTTGTTGTGAATTGCTCGGAGTGATCAGTGCTCTCAAGACTTGCAACATGCCTTGAATTAAAATGAATCTAAATTAATTTCATTTCAACTTTTAAAATTTAAATACTCACAATGCAAATTGGAAACTTTTTCCGCTATCATGCCTGTTTCTTCAATTTCAGGTGGCAAAAGGAACATTGGTGCTAATCTTTGAATGTATGATCCTTCTTTGAAGAATTGTTGATTACTCGAGTTATTTTTCAGCAAATTCAACATTAATATAAGGCAATCTTTGACAATAATTCCACCATCACTGCATCCCTCTTCGACAATGACATCCATTAGACGATCAAATGCATTCTCAAAGGCCACAATTTTTTGAATATTTGCATTTCCTTTGGTCAGTTGAATCAACAACAGCAACGCATCATTTCGTATCACTTCACGACTATCATTCAACAAATCCATCAGCTTACTGACAGCCATTGGACTTACAAGGACCACTTCTTGTATTTCCTTTACCTTATTCTCAACGAGTCCTGTAAGTAATTTTACGGCAGACCATCTCACCCGAAAATCATATTCTTCCAAATATCCCAGAACCAGTGAAACATTCTCAGTACGCTTAATAAACATTTCGGTAAATTGTTCGCCAATATTACACGTCACCATTGGATTATCCAATTCCTCTTCAAATTGGTCCGGAGAAATTATATTGCACAATGTGTCTAAGGTAAATCCCAAAATTTCAGGATCTGAACGATCATTTTCAAGTACTTGTATAAGGGCGTTCATGCCTTGAGCACCAACTTCCACACGATATTTCTTTGATAGAGCTTTTAATGCTCGGACAGCATCACGACGATCTTCCAACATCGTTGATGATTCAACTCGATCAACAAGTCGTTCCACCTGAAATTAAAATTCAAAATTTCAATATTGATATCTTTAAATTATTAGACTAAATTTACTGTCTCAGCTCCACTGGGTTCATTATCGGTTTCAGCACTTCCCAATACACTCTTCAAGAAATTCATTCTAATCTATTTGTGTATTAACCGGAAATTATCAATAACTGCTAATTAATTAGCCGGAACATTAAAAAATTGTAAATTAAAAGAGCCACGAAATTCAAAATATTATTCTAAAGAGATACGTCATCGATTGTTTACTTTATTTTCGATTTCGACAACATTACATCTGAAAACTACGATTCGAATGTTTAAATTTGAATTCGGCTCTGCATTACTGGCTTTTAGTGTCATCTGTCAAATTTCGTGTTTGCACACAGGGTGGAAGTCAAATGAAACGTCATAATAAATTAAAAAAGAAAACATCAACAAGCTTTGGTTAAATTTAAAATAAAAAAGTGAATTTTCAAAATTATAATTAAATTAGAGAAGAAAATGTTGAATCAAGTTGCCGTCGAGGCACTTTATTCAGCTACTTATGTCGAAAACTACTTGGATGCTGTGGAAAACCTTCCGGACGAGATACAGCGATACATAACGCGGATACGAGAAATCGATGTTAAGCATCGAAGTGAGTTTTCAAGTTATTTTTGATAATTTTAGTATTTTAAATGTTTATTTTTCTTAGGTTACTTACGAGATGTTGATGTATTTTACGAGCAATGGGCAAATTGTCCGACAAATGAGTTGGAGTCCACTAACGCCACGAAACGTAATCGAGCTATGACACGCATCCAACAAAGTTTGATTGCTGCCCAAGAGTTGGGCGATGAAAAATTACAAATTGTTCAACAACTCACGGATTTGATTGAAACAAAAACCCGTCAATTAGATCAGAATTTCAAGAATTTGGATTATGGTAAAGATGAGCCAATGAATATTGATATTCCACTTAAGGAGAGACGATCTCAAAGTCCTTCAAGTCCGTCTGAAGCTGTAGTTGCACCAACATTTACTCCCACAACGTCTACAACTCAAATTTCAACTGCAATCAATATGAATAGTGCCAATGTTGCTACAAACAATTATGCGAGTTCAAATAATGGTAGTAATCAAGATCGTAGTACTAAGAGAGCTAGAAGACAAGCACGTCAAGATACTGGAAGCGGTATGGATGTGGATGGAAGTGATAGTAATACAAAACCCGAACCAATTATATACAGTTCGAAAGCGTCTTCATCCTCGCAAGGCAATAATTCGAGTCAGAAAAAGAGTGTTAGCACAAAAACGAATAGTAACAAGAAAAAACGTACAAGTAAAACTGGAACAACATCAAGTGGACGTCAATCAGCTTCAGGGCACAATAGTTCAAGAGATACGCGTGAAGATACACCACCACAAGAAGAAGCCATTGATCCAGATGAGCCCACGTATTGTTTATGTGATCAAATTTCATTTGGTGAAATGATTTTGTGTGACAATGACTTGTGTCCAATTGAGTGGTTTCACTTCTCATGTGTTGGCTTGGCAACGAAGCCAAAAGGGAAATGGTATTGTCCAAATTGTCGTGGCGACAGGCCGAATGTCATGAAACCAAAAGCACAATTTTTGAAAGAGTTGGAGCGATACAATAAAGAAAAGGAGGAGAAAACATAAAATTTGGACAGATTTTCTTTTTTTTTAGAAAAACGAAAATATGACTTGTTTTTATTTGAATAAGAAATATACAAAATTTTATTAAGATTTTTCATTGATTGATGTATTTGTCGAAATTAATATTATCAATTTTAGCGTGTTAGTCATAAATTGTAATAAGAAAGATAACATAATTTTAATAAAAGATATTTTAAGAGCATGTTTTCCGGATTTTTTAGTGTAATTTTTATTTTTTAAATTTAAAAATCCTAAATGACCGTTAAGAATCCCTAATCACGTGTTGTCCTTTAAAATTTGAGTGATTATAATTTAGCTAAGTGAATATTTTTAAACATAACGGGTAATTTTCCAAATAAAAATCGATCAAACTTAAACATTTAGCAATTATTTACAGTAAAACAACTTAAAAATCACTTAACTCAAATAAAAATCCTTTTAAAATTCGCGTCTTAATCAAACAAATTGCATTGAGAAGCAAACCCGTGAATAGCATCATACAAAAAAGCACACACACACAAAGTTTAGCATAATAATTTGATCCATTCCTGCTCATGCTACATGTTAGCTGTAGTAAAAAAAAAATAAAATAAAAAAAAAGTAAAAATCCGATTCTACTTTCATATAAAAGACGATTACAGTTAAGAATTGACGATCATTTTACCTTTCATTGGCTTAGTGAAAACATCTCGTCGTGCCTTCATAGAAATATTGCATAAAATAAAAGTAAAATAAGATTATTTTAAGTGAAAGAACTAACATTAAACTTGTAAACTTAATTGAAAGCAGCTAGAACTGGAAAGAATTTAATCAATTTAAACATACAGGAATTGCAGGAGGGCAACATGGATCGTCGTTTTCTGAATCAAATTTCATGTAAGTTTCATTCAATTCTTTTTTTATTGAAATTTCATTTAATAATGAGAGGAAATTTCGTGATCCCATCAATTAAATTCAACTTCAATGATTTTGAAGGTCAAGGTCGAGTCTTTTTTATTATTAACGGATTCGTTGTGACGTGACATTTTATTTGCCAAAAAAAAAAGTCAATTTCTCGTTTATTGTATAATAATAATTTTTATGATATTTTTTTTTGTAATGTTAAATGAAATTGAATACCATGAAAGTATTAAAATGAATGAATGAAGGAAAAAATCCATAATAATAAATAAAGAAGATGTAGAACAGTGTTCGGTCAAAGACCTTTTAGATAATTTATTTAACAACAACATACCGGCTTCTTTTTCTTGTTTAATGTCCATTCATGTTGGGTTTTGCATGTTATATGATAATTTCATGTAAAATTATTGAATATGTTTGTTTTTTTTTTCGTTTTATTTTCTTTGAATATTAATTTTTTTTTTATAAAAACCAACAGAAATCCAAATAATTTAAAATATAGGTCAGTTATATTTAATATGTTTTGATAACGGTTTTTTATAAATATGTTAAAATTTAATGGAAAAAAATAATCTTCATATTAAATTTAATGTCCTGTAACATTTTTTTATTATTTTTATGTTTTTTTTTCTCATTAAAATTTATAGTACTGTTACTTGGCTGTGCGTTCTGCACAATTGCAATTGCAATGCCCAATAAACCAGATACAGCACGAGAAGATCATGCAAAGAATATTGTGGGTGTAGCATCACATGTTGTTACAAATAGTTTATTACAAGGTCACAGTGATTCAAATGCTAATTTTGTCTTTTCCCCGCTCGGATTTTCATCGATTTTGGCCATTTTGAAGGAGGGTGCTCGTGGTGACACGGCAAAAGAAATTCAAAATGTGCTGAATTTCGGGGCAGCATCACTCGATGAAATTCGGTCATCATATGAGGGTGCATTGAAACATTTGAGTGAATCAAATGCCCAAATGTCACCTCAATTTAAAACTTGGTTTTACATTTACAAAAATAACACGGTCGAGGAGGAGTTTAAGAAAGCCATTGAAAAGTATTACAGTGTTGATGTGAAGGAAATTAAGCGATTTGATTTTAATGATGATGATACAAATGAAAAGGATGAAACTGAATTCACATATCCGACAACGGATCCGTATGAGGGATTAGAATTCCCAGATGAAATGGCGAAAAAGGAAGTGTTGAGTGAACAAAACACTGATTTGACTGACACTTTCAAGAAATTAAAGCAAGCTATCGAGAAAGCAGAGCAAAATAACCAAAATGAGAATAAAATTATTGAAGAAGAGAAGGAAAGCTCGAAATTTGACCGAAACATCGAAGATAAACAGTATGAGGAAGTAAGCAAGATACGTGAAACGATGAAAGAAGAAGCAAAAGAAAAAGAAGCGGAAGAGAAAATTGAACAAGAAACTGTAACAGAAACCGTAACTGAATCACCAGCAACTGAAGCAATGGAAAAAGAAACAGAATTGCCACAAATTGAAGTTGAAGCCCTTAAACCTGAGAATGATGCCGAAATTATGCAAGCAGCAGAATCACATCCAATCAAAAAACGGGTAAAATTCATAAATTTGAATTTAAGGAACTTCATTTTACATTTCAATTAAAATAATTCACAGATCCGCTCATTCATTGAAGACGATGTCGCAAGTGCTCTAAGTGGAAACTCAATTGTAGCAAAAAAAGATGACGAAGACGGAGAAGAGGAATCAAAAATGTTACTTTTCAATGGATTGTACTTCAGAGGAAATTGGATGCTGCCTTTCCAAGTAATTTTAATTCTTAATAAATTTTAGATTCCAAAAATTAACCTTTTTTTTGTTGATTTTTTTATAGCAACTTCGTGCAACCCCTGCTGACGTGTTTTACAATTCATCGTCCGAGAAAACACAAGTTACGATGATGCGAACACGTGGCATCTTTAGAACAGCTTATTTGAAATCAATTGAAGCCACTGCCGTTGAAATTCCATATGAGAATGAGCGATATGCGTTATTAGTCCTCATGCCAAAATCCCATAATGGAATTGGTTCATTGATCAAACAATATCAGTTGAATACTTTGGAGACAATTGATCGTGAATTGAGGGAAGAGCACGTACATTTAGCTCTACCCAAGTTTAGAGTTGAGACAACTGGACGTGCTGAGAAACCACTTGCAAAGGTAAATATCGAGTTGAAATGAAATTTCCACATTTTTACAATTAATTTTCTTTTCAGTCTGGTATCACATCACTTTTCACACGCAAAGCCGATCTAAGTGGCATCAGTACAGAACAAAAGCTACATGTCGACGAATTGGTTCAACACGTTGCTGTACGGGTCGATGAAGGTGCAATTACCCAAAATGCTTTTAGTGCTACAAATGCCGTTAGATCTGAGCCAATTGATGAAGAACTCGTTATCGATCACCCATTCTTGTTCTTTGTCCGTGATATTGTTGACGACATCGTTGTCGTTGCCGGAGGTGTCAATCATGTGCCTGCCAATAAACCTGTAACATTTTTCAAGAAACATGATTTGAAATTAAATAAACAGGAATAGTTTTTAAACAAAATTAAATAATCACCCAACGAACATAAATAATTTGATATGACAATAAAATGAAACCATTTTCATCAGCTTTATGGGTGACAAAAAATAAAGCTTTTGGAAGTCGTTTTCATTTTGCATCAGATTAGTGTTAAAAGTTAATATTTAAAGCGTGATCTCTTCATAATCGTAAATCATTTTGGAGGTGACTCACATAAAATTTTCTGAAATCGTCAAATTATTTGCTCAAAATTGCATTTTTTTACAAGAAATAAAAATTATTTGTTAAAAAAAAAATTTTAATTCAATTTTTTTTTATTAAAAATACATTTTCTACTACTTTATCTTTAACTTCACCATACATTTACTTAAAATTAACATAAATATAAAAATAATTTCTCTTTATAATGCTTCAATAATTAGCTGTTTCCGTATAAAATACGAATAATCATCGCTGCTTGCTGTTCCTGCAACAGCGACTGCTTTTCCATTCAAACCATTTTTACAGGTCTTCATTTTTGTGCCACGTCTTGGATTCACTTCTCTTATTTCAAGGTCTTGTAATGATAGGGAACGAGTATTTTTACGAATAATTCCCTTTAATGAAAGAAATTTCATTTAATTTAAAATTCATATCAAGCAAATTCGTCAAATACCTTGAAACCTACTCTAAATTTTCGATTCAAAAATGCATATAAAATGGGATTAACACAAGAATTGGCGGCACCTAGCCATTGACATATTGGAAGTGCTATGACAATTTTCTCTGATACTGATAAAATAAATTAAAATATTTTTTTGGTTTAATTCAATTCAAAGTTTTTCATACTCACTATGAACATTATCCTCCCGTGGTGTCCAAAAAAATTTGATGAAACAACACAATGCGTACAGTGGCAACCATGATAACGCAAATGTAATGACCACCACTAAAATCATCTTCAAGACCTTTACTTTACTTTTTGTGTAGACATCATTTTTTCGATTTACCACAATTTCATGTGGAAGTCCGCGATTCGAAACCCTCTTCCATATAATGACATAACACACAGAGATGACAATCAATGGACCCAAATAACAGATGAATAAATTTGCAATGAGAAAATACCAATCTCCCGATTGTTGTGTGGGCCACAGTTCGATACAAACTTTTGCTAGAGTATTTGGACCTAGTGGTTCTAAGGTGAACACAAATAACCATGGAAGATTTATTGTCAATGCTACAAACCATATCACGATGACGGCAAATTTATATTTTCTGTATGAATTTTTTTAATGGGAAAAAGGATATTTAAAAATAATTATAAATTTTTTTTTAAAATAATACAATAAATTGAGTACTTACGTTTGTGTCATACTTCCCGACAAAAATGGGAAATTAATAGCAGCCATGCGTTCCAAGGAAATTGCCGTTAATGTATTGACAGATGCCGAAACAGATACTCCTTGTAAATATGAGACAGTTTTACAGAAGAAAATTCCGAGGATCCAAGCTTCAAGTTAAAAATAAATTCAAATAATTTTATAACGTTAAAGATATGATTGAAACATACCTGGAAATAAATTGCCAATTAATGTGAAAGGGAGACACAAAATGTTAACAAGAATATCAGCAACGGCCAAATTTGCTATAAATAGATTTGTGGGTGAACGCATTGTTGGACTCCGAGCTACAACAACAACTACTGCTACGTTGCCACATACACCAACAATACAAATTAAGCCATAAGCGACACTGTAAAATGAAAAATGAGAGGTTTTCAATTAATGGACAAAGTCTATGGAGTAAATTTCATTTTGACATTTGAAAATTTTGACATACATCATTTTGAAGTTTGCCGTATGTGTTTCTATAGAAAATAAACGTCAAAATGAAAATTTATTTGAAGGTAAGCAGATTAAATTTGACAGCTCATTTTGTATAGATACACATACGGAAATGTCAAAAATCTTGTACGTATTTTGTTTTGGCTCCCCTGTAAAATTTTTATATGAAACCATAAATTTTCACCGAAAAGAAAAGTCTTAATTTTAACCTAAAGAATAAATCTTAAAAGAGCTTTTTGTTCAAAACTCAATTTTAGGAGCGGTAGTTAATGAGTTAAAGAGCCATAATCCATTCAAGATAGAGAAAGAGAGAGAGAGATAAAGCAAATGAGAAAGGAAATATAAATGAATAAAACAGAATTTTATGGGAGAGAGGAACTGTGAATAAATTTGAGAGATAAATGAAGAGAGTGAGAGAAAACGTGTCTGAGAAAGAGAATGAGAGAGCAATAAAGATTATGAAAGAATGAACGAGTGAAAATTTGAATTTGGACAGTAAAAGAGAGGGTTAGAAAAAATTTAGAGAAAGTGAGAAAATACGATAAAGAGAGAGAGAGAGTGAAGTCAAATTGTGGTTAAAACAGAATTTGAATTAAAGGACGATTAATAAAATATTTGAAAGATGAGAGAGGAGAGAAAGTGTAAGTAAAAAATGAGAGCGAGAGAGGTAAAAAATAAACATGGAAAAACTCGCTCATCTTCTCTCATTTTCTCTCATTTCCTATAAACCAAAATTAACTCTTACCTCAATAAAGCAGATCCCAGTATCCCATATCGTAAAGTGTACGCTAAATCATCACCTTCCATATAAAAATTACTAAGATCCGTATCATTTGTTGTTGTTGTTGTCGCATTAAAAATCCCATTAAATACATCAGTGTCAGTAAAATTCGGGAAAATGTAATAAGGAAATGCCAAAGCAGCCTCATACAAACTTGAATTAGATATCAACAACATTGTTTACTTCTGTTTCATGTTGTAACTGAAATAAATATTAATTTTATTTGTAGTTCAAAATTAATTCATGTGAATAAAAAGATGTTATTATGTCCAATTTCGCCTGCAGCAAGGTCAGCATTATTAGGGAAAATATGTTTTTTTATTTGTATTGTGACAAATCTCAAGGGAATCAGGGAAATTCGAAGAAATAATCATTTAATTTATCTAATCAGGCAGTCCGCCAGAAATTTAAAAAATCGAAAAATTTCAAACTTTGTTTTTCAAACTGAGTTTGCTCGTTAATAATAAAAAGGGTCCTAAATTATTCAAAAAACATAGAACTAGATCCAAATCAATTATATTAAGTAAGAAAACTTAATTTTTGTTGGGCATGTTTGTACAATCAACTCAACGGTCTATGAATAGTGAAATTAATGGAAAAAAAAAATTAAAAATTTTTGACAAAAAACCACCTTTTCTAACCCTTCTCTTATTTTTTATGATAATTTAATATTCCATTTTTACATATTTCGTAGCCCTAGAAGTTCCATTCAATCACTTCAAACCAAAAAAGCTGTTTTACAACGATAGTTTTAATTTTGTTCAGTTGTGTATACCAAACGCAAAAACAAACAATTTTTGATTTTATTTTATTTTTACAAGATGAAACTTCTTTAAATTAAGAATATACCGTTAATTTTCAAAGATTTTTATGATAAGCATTTCAATTCGAAGCCACAAAAAGTATTTAAATAAATTTAGTTACTGACTTTGGTGTATACCAAACAATTTTTTTTTTCATGTACTGGCTTTTTTATCAAACAAGTGTTTGAAATTTTTATTTGGTGTTTGAAATAATGAAATAATTCAAATTTATCAATTTTTTTTTTGAATTTGTATGAAAATTCTATGAGTTTTGAAATGAGAACTTTTGTGTATACCCAACATGTATACCAAACGCCACTAAAATTGGAATTATGTGAAAAGTGTTGTATTTTAAGCTTCAAACAAATGAAATTATAAAATTTTGAAATGTTTTACGGCTTATGTTTGAACAGTTTTTTTCTACAGTCAAAATTCGAATTGAAAAATCAAAATGTTTTAACCAAGTCAAAATTGTCATTAATTTCGATTGTATACCAAACACCAACTTTGAACTTTAATAACTTTCATATTTTAATTGTTCATACATTGAAACTTTGCATAGTTATGCTCTAACATGTTTTGTTACAGAAAAATAACACTGATTTTGGTTTCATATTGATTAACTAATTATTTTTTAAGTTTTAGTGTTTGGTAATCGATTTTGTCTCGTATACCAAACGGCGGACTGCCTGTAATGCTTGAAATCAAACCTTAATAATACATAAAAAAAAGATATTGAACCCATTTATTAAAACGTTGTAGACATAACTTGTTAATTCAATTTACTCAATCGAGATTATAACGAAATTTTACTCAACATATCCCACACACACAGATACAAAATAGGAATAAAGCCAATTATTTAACGCCCTCGTGCACATGAAAATTTATCTGTTTCAATGTAATGTGACATGACTGACTAAAAACTGTTGGATGACAACTTGAAGGAAATCAGTTTGTGATGTCAAGGTCAAATATTTTGTTAAAATGGTAGAGAAAATAATCTGTTGATATCTTGAATGATCATTTTTGACATCAAATTATCTTGTAAATGACTAAATCTTGATAGGATTTTCATAAAAAAGATAAAATGTAATAAATATGGTTCACGTATGAGTAATTTAATTTCACCACAATTCAACGGAAAAAGAGGTAGATGTAAAAAAACAGGTAAATAAAAGGAAACAGAAATGTGTTGAACAATGTAAATCTAATATGCATTTATTAGATTTTTATTCGTTTCCTTTTTTTTGTTGTATTCATAGAGCAAAAGTTTTCTCACACTGCGGATTATTACCTTGGTTTAGCATATATTTTACATAAAATTATATCTTCACATGAAATGTGTCTTTAAATCCTTATGATTATTATACGTTGTGTGTTATGGTGTTAAAAGGGAAATTCACTGAAGTTCAATGTTAAGTATGTGTGATATGTATTTTATGCTTTATCATATTTGCACATCAAGACATTTTAAATTTGTCATTTTATCATCAAGAGAAGAAAATTTTTAAAGGAATTATGCAAAGTTTGGAGTTCATCTTTATTGTTTTTCAATATGTATTTTAAGGAAGATTCTAGATTCTATACAAAAAAAAAACAATTTTAATTGGAACTGCCCGCTCAAATGAAATCATGAGAACAAGTTCTTCTTTTCCCTGTAATAAACATGAGGGTGAAGTTAGCGCCAATGAAAATTTTTTTCCAGCATTAATGGACTTGAAAATTTATTCCAGCTCCAATGGACATGAAATCATTTCCCTTGGTGCTGGTAAAAAATTTCATGTCCGTTGGTGCCAGTCAGATTATTTATGCGCGTTGGTGCTTAAAAATGACTCTGGTGCTAACTTTCGTTGGTGCTAAAAAATTTGCATTTGTGCTAACTTCACGCTCATGGTGCTAGAAAACAATTTTCATGGCCGTTGGTGCTTAGAAATGACTCTAGGGCTAACTTTTGTTGGTGCTAAAAAATTTGCATTGGTGCTAACTTCACGCTCAAATAAACACCATTGAAAATAAACTGACGCTAAAAAATCCTCCCACCAAATCCTTGAATGCTGTAATTTTTCGTCCTCACGTAATAAATTTACTAACATTTCATAACTTTTTTATAAAAATAAAATTTTTTAGGGACCAGTAAACGAATAAATTGGACATTATTGTTAAAAGACAAATGCAAAACAGTAAGATTATGGCTGAAAAATTATTAAATGAAAAACTTTGTGAGAGTAATTTACTCTCGCTCACAATGCACTCACTAAATGCATGGCATATGCATGCCATATGCATTTATTGAATGCATACCTAACATAATGCATAAGTTGAGAATCAGAATAAAATAGATTGTCAAACAGAAAAGACGTGTATTCTTTCTGTTAGTATTATTTCCACATGGTGTTTCTACCCATGTGATTATATTAAAATTAAAATAAAAAGATATTTTAAAAGAAATATATATATTCAAAAAGAAAATAATAACAACAAAATAAGAAGGACAACAAACAACTATCAACAATTGAAGAAAAAAAAAACAACACATGTAACAATACAATAAAAAAGGATGCCGTTCCTGTCTTTCTTTTCTGGAAATAAGTTGGCCTCAAACGTAGAAGTCGAGCATATAGTAAACTCAACTCAAAAAAAGGTCGACAGTCACACCCAAATCATCTCCGAAATAAAGCTTGGAGTGGAGATCATCATTTTAATAATAGTATGTATAGTAATATTCTTTATAATTAAGGCAATTAAAGAAAAATATAAGCAAAGCCAGAAAAAAGCATTGCAACAGGCAATGTTAGGTTTAAAAAGCATAAAATCACACCAAAATCAAAATTAATTAAAATAGTGACAAAAATTTAATATAAAGAAAGCATTGAGAAAAAAAAAATATCAAATTACAAGCTTATTAAAACAAACACTAAATATTTTATAAAAACAAAGAAAGCATTCAAAATCAGTTAAAAAGTATCAAATTCAATTCTTAAGAAAAATAAACAGACACTTGTCTGTCACATGCATGTTTTATAACAGAATATATATATTACATTTGAATACTATTATACACGATTACCACTCTCGCAAAACATACATTTTTAGTTGTGACATTTATTATAACATATGTAACATAAAAATTATTTAATTTTCTATTTTGTTTATTCAATATTTAATTTTCTAAAACCTTAAATTGAGTTCAAATATTAAATATAAAGTAAAAAGTGACTAAAAAGAAATAAAAATCGACAAACAATTAACAAAATTTCAAATTTTAATTGCGAACTGTTAATCTCACAAATGGTAAAACCTAACGTTGAATAATAAATTTAACACATTTGAACGACTGATGACGCTAATTGAGCAGAAAGAAAAATTTGACAAATTATCAAAAAGACTGTTAAAATCCAGGCTACCAACGAGAGAAACAATAAATAAAAATTTGAATTTAACAATCGAAAGCTACAATAAACTGACAGTTAAAGCTAAAGCAATAATAGACGTCGACCCAAGTTCTAATTACGCAACTCATTCGAAAGGTATTTTCCGTAACGCAAGGCACAAATTAAAAAGAATCTTCGAAAAATTAAATATAAACGCTCATATCCCAACGAAAGCCGGTACCCCAATTGAATTAGGGATTGAACAAAGTGAAGAAAGTGGTAGCGAAAGCACTGATAGTATCCCCTTTTCTACCGCAGACTCAAATTCCCATTCAGATACAGAAACAAATCCTGATACAGACACTGACTCAAATCCCCATTCAGATACAGAATCTAGAACTGACTCTCGCACTTCATCTGAACACGACTCAGAATTTAACATGGATTACAACTACGTAAAGTTCGTAAATGACACTGTCAAGGAATTTGATGGTTCATTTGCAAAATTTAAAACATTTAAAAACCAAATTTCTTTAGTAAACACGGCAACAACAGCTGCCACCAAGGAAATAGGTCTAAAACTAATCAAAACTAAAATTACAGACGTATTGATCCAAGAGAAAGTTAGAGATATAGACGACTTTGAAGAATTGATCGAAAAAATTAATGAAACGATTCCTAAATTAGATCCACAAATAGTAATTGACAAAATAAACGCTGTTAAACATACGGACAATGCTGTTACTGTTACAAATAATTTAAAAGTCTTATGCGAAGACCTAACAACAGCATATATAAATCAGGGATTGACAATAGAAACTGCAAAATTATTCACTACACGAAACTTACGAGACATAGTCAGTAAAAACGCACGTTCAGACGTTGTTAGAAACGCTATGACGACTTCAACATATAACACTGTGGAAGAAATCATAGACGTCATAATAAGGCAAGACAATAACTTTGCCGAAGCAAAGATAAATTTTGTTAGACACCGACAACAAAATTATCGCGGATACCGGGGAAAACATCGCGGAAACAGTTACAAGTCAAATAAAAATTATTTTAATAATAAATCAAATCGCGGACATTGGAAGAATCGCGGAAATAACAAATACAGAGGCAATAACAAACACTATAACTCGAAAACGGTATATAAAATAGAAAATTCGAACGATAATTTAAACCACCAGGGAAACTAAACAGACCCTGGGTAATACCCAGGGACCGCATGTATAAAACAGAAAATAAAAGCGAAACAAAAATGATTTTCCACCTAAGTGTAACCTTAAATAATTATATTGTCCTTAATACCAACCAAAATGAAATAATGAAACTTTTTATTGACTCAGGATCCGACATATCATTAATAAAAATTGACAAAACCAACAATATAAACACTTACAAACAGGTCAAACTCAAAGGAATATCAGAATCAGAAATTTTGACCCTAGGAACCTGCGACATTACCTTCGAAATAGGACCAGATTATCTAAATCATAAATTCCATGTAATACCCAACAACTTTCCAATACCTACCGATGGTATTATCGGTAGGGATTTTCTAAGAATTTTCGGTATAATCATAAACTATAATGAAGACTATATTGAATTCCACAATGGTACAATACGAAATTTATACAATATTGACAATTTTTGTTTTAATATAGGAAAAAGAGAAAATGAACTAATGACCATACTAAGTAATAATCTTCCCAAAAATATCAATAAAAATATAATTAATTTGTTTAATGATTACAAAGACATTTTCTTGTTAGCTGACGAACCAATTACCGTAAATAATTTCTATACACAAAAATTAATTCTAAAAGACAATTCACCAGTGTTTGTAAGACAATATAAATTGCCACCAGCATTGCAACCAGAAATAGACAAACAAATTGACAAATTAATAAGAGACAAAATAATAGAACCGTCGAACAGCCCCTATAACAACCCTATATTATTAGTCCCTAAAAAGTCCCAAGGTAGTGAAAAGAAATTTAGACTTGTAGTAGATTTTAGGAAATTGAATGAAAAACTGAGTGACGACAAATATCCTATTCCGAGGATAGATGACATTTTTGACAAGCTAGGAACTACCCAATATTTTTCAACTCTAGATCTAACAAGTGGGTTTCACCAAGTACCACTTGATAAAAATAGCAGATTATATACGTCTTTTAGTTCTCACAAAGGGCAATTCCAATTCACAAGACTCCCTTATGGTGTAAAGGTTGCACCCAATAGTTTTTCTAGAATGATGTCAATAGCATTTGCTAGCGCTATACCTAAAAGAGCTTTTCTCTACATTGATGACCTTTGTGTCGTTGCAAAAACGGAAGAAGAGCACTTGGACAATTTGAACTTCGTTTTTAATATCTGTCGGACAAGGAATTTAAAATTAAATCCATTAAAGTGCAAATTTTTCCAAAATGAAGTTATTTATTTAGGACATAGATTAACCAAAACAGGTATACTTCCGGACCCAAGTAAATTCGAAACAATCTCAAAATATCCGGTACCAACAGACAAGCAAGCAACTAAACGCTTTGTGGCTTTCTGTAATTACTACAGAAAGTTCATTAAAGACTTTGCAGCAATAACTGCACCCCTAAACGAATTAACGCGTAAAAACAAACTTTTCCATTGGACAAAGGAATGTGACAAAAGCTTTGAATTACTAAAAAATAAATTAATAAACCCACCAATACTACACTACCCAAATTTTAATGAAAAATTTATAATAACAACCGATGCATCAGACGTTGGTTGTGGAGCAGTTTTATCGCAATTTATAAAAAATCGTGAAATCACTATTTGTTTTGCATCTCGATCTTTTACAAAAGGTGAAAAGAACAAGCCTATTATAGAAAAAGAACTTTGTGCTCTTCATTGGGCAATAATTCATTTCAAACCTTACATTTATGGAACAAGATTTTTGATAAGAACAGACCATAAAGCGTTAGTTTTTCTATATAACCTCAAAGACGCGACATCTAGACTAGCAAGAATCAGACTAGATTTAGCTGAATTTGATTTTGACATAGAATACATTAAGGGAGAGTCAAATGTAGTTGCCGACGCACTTTCAAGAATCAAAATTGAAAATATTCGTGATGAATATCCAGAGAAATATGAAATACTTTTCATTTATGCTATGACAAGAGCAATGTTAAGAAAAAATGACCTAGCTAACGGAAAAATTATGAACAAAAACACTCTCGACAAAATAATAGAAGATCAAAATGAAACAAATGAAAATAATTGCATTTTCACTGACAATTATGAACTGACCAAAGAAATTGATCATGAAATCAAGTTCATCTTGCGTGAATCAGGAATAATGATGATAATAATAAATAAAAACCAATCCAAAATTTTCAAAGAAGAAATAAAAATAAAAGAAAATGAAAAGATAAAAGAAAAAGAAATAAAAATAAAAGAAAATGAAATAAAAAGAAAAGAAAATAAAAAGTATGCATACAGAAATAAAAAAATTAAATGGGATCATAGGGTTAAATTACACGAATGTGAGGACAATACAACTATGTCGAATGAGAGAAAGAACGTAAAGCAATGTTTGTTGTGTGAAAATGAACAAGTCCGAGATAACATGGACGATCAAGAGAAAATGGTGATCTGCACGTCAATACCAGAAACAAACAAAAATAAATTATCTGCTAAAGCAGAACGTTTTCTGTGTATGCGTGCGGGAATCCAATCCGAAATGAGTAAGAGGAGTTTACCTCCTGATAGGAGTTTAAAACTAATCCCAAAAATCCTGCAGGTCATGGAGCAAGTTTCCATGGAGAAAAATATAAAAGAAATGAAAATAAATGAAAACAATGCATTGATTAAACAAGTAGGCCTACAAGAATTTATTGGATTGTGTAAAAATATTAAAAATTTTAAACTAATTATATTTAAAGATTTAATATACGTTGAACAAAAAGATGAACAAGAAAAATTGATCAAGCAATTCCATGATCACCCATTAATTGGAGGTCATAATGGACACAAAAGAACGTACGAAAAATTGAAAACAAAATATATATGGCCAGGCATGAGAAAACAAATTTATAAATACACTAAAAACTGCATTAAATGTCAGATGAACAAAGCTCATAGACTAAATAAAGAAGAATTTGCAATAACTGACACGCCAACTAAGGCATTTGACCTTGTAGAAATAGACACAGTAGGACCACTTCCTCCAATTAACACTTACAAATACATAGTAACAATTCAATGCCAACTGACAAAATACGTGGTAGCTGGACCAACTACAGATAAATCAGCTGAAAGTGTTGCAAGAGCAATTTTCGAAAATTTCATTTATATTCATGGTTTTCCAAAATGTATCTTAACTGATGGAGGTCTTGAGTATAGAAATAACATTTTAAATAATATCACAAAAATATGCAATGTGGAACATAAATTTTCCACTCCATATCGACCCCAAACATTAGGAAGCATCGAAAGAAACCATCGAGTGTTAAACGATTTCTTTAGAAACTATTTAGATAAAAGCAATTGGCTAGCATTAATACAAACTTATACATTTGCATGGAATACAACACCAAGCACAATTTTACATAATTTTTGCCCATACTATTTAGTTTATGGAAAACAGCCAAACCTACCAAATATTTATGAAGATGAAAAACTCTTACCAATCTATGACATCGACTCTTATCCAGACATGATCAGACACAACTTACAAAAGGCAAGATCCTTGGTTAAAAACTGTTTAGAAAATATTAAAAAGAAACGACAAATTGAATCTACCCCTAAACAAATAATTAATTTTAAAATAGATGACATCGTAAAAATAACTAACGAAGCTAGATCGAAATTTGATCCTTTCTTCATAGGTCCATTTAAAGTACTAGGTATTGAAGAGAAAAATCTTATATTAGGCAGAGAAAACGATAAGAAAATTTATAAAGTTCATAAAAACCGAGTATTCCCATTCAAAACAAATTCAAACTAAAAATATATATATTCTAATAAATTAATTTAATATCATTTATTAAAGAAAAATAAATTTTTAATTATATAATATGATAAATATAAAATAATATATAAAAATATATAAAATAATAAAAATTATATTAAAGAAAAAAAAAAATTTTTATTTCTAATTTTAAGAATAATTATAATAAAATACAATAAAATAATTCAAATAATATCAAAAAAAAAAAATAAAATTAATTTAAGAAAAATAAAATAAAGATATCAAGAAATTTTTTTTTTGTTAAATTTAATTCAATTCCAAATAAAGAAAAATAAATATTAATCATGTTAATCTTATTAAATAAGAAAAAAATTATATAATAATAGAATTTAATTAAATCATAATAATTAATGGACAAATTTTTTTTTTTGGTTTAAAATAAAAATATTTTTAAATTTAAAAATTAATAATAAATATATTTCTAATTCAAATTTTTAATATAAAATAATATATCAAAATAAAATTATATTTAAAATAATAATAAAAATATTAATATTAAAAATTATATAAGTAAAGTAAAATTTAAATAATAAAAATGTAAATGTAAGGATAATATCCTTACATACTAAAGGAGGGTGATGTGAGAGTAATTTACTCTCGCTCACAATGCACTCACTAAATGCATGGCATATGCATGCCATATGCATTTATTGAATGCATACCTAACATAATGCATAAGTTGAGAATCAGAATAAAATAGATTGTCAAACAGAAAAGACGTGTATTCTTTCTGTTAGTATTATTTCCACAACTTTATCAATTTTATTTTCTTTTCTTTCCTTTTTTTGCTCTTCTTCTTCGTATACACAAATACTCACATTCCATCAGTTTTTCTATTATTAACTTCAATTTACCATATAAATATAAAAAAAAACAGAAATGAAACACAACAGAAGTGGTAAACAATTAAATTAAATGTTAAGTGGAAGACGACAGTTGTCATGAGATTTTTATGAATAACCAACATAATTGTTTGGTATTGTAGTGAAGGTGAACATTTAAAAAAATATGAACTTGGCTTATGTGATCATAAAAAGTACTTTGAACGATAATTTAATCCTGAGACACCCACAACTTTTCCATTTTCTATTAAAAACTTTTTTTTCGGTAATTTTTGTTTAGTTTAAATACAAATTAAAATATTCTGAAAAAGATTTAAATTGAAAAAAATGAAATTCACGGTTACTTAAATGTTGAATGTTATACAAAAAAAGCAAGGCGTCTCCATTAAAATTTTTAATCCTCATTATCATTAAAATTTATATCAATGATAACCATTTGCATGCTTTCAAATTTCAAGGTCACAACTGCGTGTCTTTTACAGATAACTCCTATAAAAGAAATAACAATCATCATAATAATAATTAAAAGCAAAAAGAGAAATAAAATGTGTGACTGGTTTCTCTTGTTCATGAAAAATTAAATATAATACAATAAAAATTTGGCTAGACTGAAGTTATCAACGACCATCTCAGGCTCGAGGAGGGGTTTTCGAGCCCCCAAGACCCTCTCGACATCCTCTCGGTCTCATCAACGACTTACACCCTGACCTTAAAAGTTGTTGATTAGCATATAGATCCATAGAGGATCTTGTATCTGGGTTTTTTGATTGGACCCTCCAGAGGGCGCTGAGAGTTTATTCTGTGATTTACATGGAGAAATAAGTTTAAAAACAGTAAAAAGATAAAAAGTCAGGGTATAAGTCGTTGATGACACCGAGAGGTTGTCAAGAAAGGTTCTGGGGGTCCGAAAAACTCCTCTTCTAGGCTGCAAGGTGTTGATAAGGTCGTTGATAACTTCAGTTTAGTAAAAATTTGATAGAACGGATGTTTCGATAAATAAAAAGCTTCCTCTTTCCATGTTACAAATGATGGACTTTTTAATTGTATTCTGTTTCATTTGTAAGGCAAAAAAAACTCGTACATTGATTTTATTTTATTCAATTTCATTCATGTCTTGTGTATTTTTTTCTTTATTATTTTTATAGTAATTTTATTTAAAATTAAACCTCATTTAATGACATTTGCTCATTTAGTTCAATGCTTTTTTGAAAGGAAAATTTTACATGAAATTGTTTAAATTTAAGGATCATTTCACTTTTATTAGGATTGAAACATTTAAATACATACACACACATGCATACACACGTACAGCTGAAATTCAATAACACTTGCTTAAATTTAATGTACTTGAAATTTTGAATGAAGATGTAAATCCAAAATAAATAATAACACACATTTGATGAAAATCGAAATCGTACGACAATGTTTTTACTTTTAAAACCTTTTCATTTGCCCTTTTTTTTGTGTGTGTGTGTGTATGTTGTCTGTCTGTTATGATTAACAAAAAGGGTGTTTATCGTGATGAAATATTACATTTGACATGTAACAAGGTGATTTTCAAATTAATTTTAAATGAAATCTAAAAAATAAATCGAAATCAGTCGAATTTAATTTAAAAATATGGGTTTGATGTAATTATATCAAGATTTTTCATAGTGATTGATCGAAATTTACATGATATGACAATAAATTTCTTATCACATCATTTCTAAGAGTTATTTAATCATTAAAATTAATGAAACATCAATTTATTGTCTCAAATTTCACACGTGCTTCAAATAAAATCAAATCAAATATGAAAAATTAATCATACATGTTGAAAAAATAAAATTTAAAAGTAATGACGCACAATTGAAGCACTCATATGAAGAGAGCAAAAACTGTGTAAATATGAAATAAAATGAAATAAAATCAATTTGAATAAATACATTTTGAAAAGGATTATCAACATTGTCTTTGTTACGCTTTATTATTATAAAGATTACCTTTTTCCGCTTAAATTTACATGAAGAAGGTTGATTTATTTCATTAAATATTTACTTGTGTGTGTGTATGTTTCGTGATTTAACTCTAAAGAATTTGTTGTCAAAGGTAAAAAAGGTGATTTATGCTAAAATGGATAAAATAATAATAAATAAATGTATTGTGTGTATTTAGGACATTATGTGGGTGAATTATTTTAATTTAAATACTTTTATAAAATTATTTTTGATTAATGTCTTGTCTTTTAATTTAATTTTGATCTCAATCACTTATAAAATACTTAATTAATGGTGATATTTTAAATTATTAAATAAAAAGGGAATGTCCATTGATGATATGACATTCAAATTAACAGTACGAGAACAGTGTTGCCATTTCACTGAATTTTTTCATTGTTTATCAGGATTCTCCACCAAACTTCAGAGTCAATGAATTTTTAGCGATTTTTCAGTCCTTTCAATTTAATATTTTTTGATTTATCTCAAAGTGACTTAAATGCAAGGAAGTGGCAACACTGAAGATAGAATAAGATGCTAAGCTTTTTCAACACGGGAGTATTGAAATTGGAAAAACCACCAACTCAAGGATAACATTGAAAAGGAGAGTACACTTTGAAGTGATTAACCTTGTTTCAAGCAATGTCGTGACTCAGGAAGGTTCACGCAAGATGTCGTACTTGGAATTCTTCTTCAACAAATTGTTAATTGAGATGAGAATGAGAGATGAGAATCACTGATACTCGACCTTTTGTCTGAAAGTTGAAAGAATTTTTGTTGAAACCCGAGAATCTGAGAAGAGTAATCATTTAACTTTAAACTCTTCACAGGAGCCATGTCTGAGTTAGCCTATGGAGTATGAATTGGGTGTCCGTCCCAACCAGAGGGATTTGTGGATCAACTGTGTTGAGACTCTGCATTCCTCACATCTTGAGCAGTTTGTGTTTTTCTTTTGATTGCCTCTAGCTTCTTTAAAACAGAAACCACTTCTGAGTTAGTATCTGGATGTCGGATTTGTACAACATCAGTATGAATTGAGTATCCGCCCCAACCAGAGGGGGTTGTGGAATTTCTTTATGAACTAGTTATAATGCTTTCAGTCTTGTCGGTACTCACTTTGTCTTTCTATGTGCATTTTGATCGTTTGGATGCGTTTGGCTGACACATCATGGGAGCCGATTTATCGGCAACGCAAGTTTAGGGAGCTCACATCACACTACATAAAATAGTTCTTAGTTTAAATTTAAAATTTAATCATATCAACAATTGATCAAAGTAGTATAGTTGACTCTTTAAGTAACCTTTAGCCACTGGAGTAACCAATGATGGATATAAATTGTAATTGCTTATGAAACAAAATAAAAATATTTAAAAATACATAGGGAAAACCCGTCATTCTTTTGTCTTACAGGATTGCCACCTAACTAATTCATTATAAAAAATTGTTTGTTTTTCAATTTTTTGTTACTATCATTTTAAAAATCGTCACCAGAGGAAGTCAAAAACCTGATCATACGTTTAATAAATGAATTTACCTCCTTTAAATGTAAACGAAAAAAATCACTTGATAATACATGAACAGGCCCATACTTATTTTTTTCTCATATAAAAATCTTAATGAATATTCAAATTTTGTGGAAGGAAAATAAATTTCAACTTTTAATCCAATAAATAATCGAAACACGAGTCATTTCTTACCCTTGATATATTGAGATTAACTTAATTCAATATTATTTTCCTCATATATTTATATCCTGTTTGACACTGAAAATCCTTTTTTTTGATATAATAATTTTTTTTACTAAATTAAATTACAGTTGATTTTTCCAATAAATTTATTTTTAAACACTCACATCCTCAAGCGACTTTATTTAACATAATTTATTATTTTTATTGTTATGAAGAAAAAAATTGAGTTGAATTTATGTATAAAAAAATTTTCAAGTTCACACCTTGAATTCCTCTTCACAACTGATTTTACAAAAATTTGTTCTTTGTCACAGTCACACAATTTTATGTTGAGGTTTTTTTTTTACTTTTATTTTTCTTTAAAGTTTAAAAGTTTTTTCTTCCTCTTCAAAACTTATTTGATTTAAAGTTTAACAATGTGTTTTACTTGATAGTTTTTCATTTTTTTTACTGTTTTTTTTTAAATATAAATGAATCATAAAACGTTTAAATATGAATTACGATGAAAAAAATTTTATAAGAAAAACGGTTTTTCATTTAAAATACAAAAAAAAAGATTACTTGTGTTCACGACGAAAGCTGAATGAAAAGTGAAAGGTGTTTGTCGAAAGAGACCGACTTTTACTTGTAATAATTTTATTTTCCTTCTTCTTCGTCTTCCCAATATGGCCATAGATATACGTTGCATGGTGTCACATACATATCATTTCATTCTTATCAATTTTATCATTTTCATTGTATGCATGTGGAAAATTCATGGAAAATATTTGCTTAAAGTGATTCAGTTGAAATTTATTTAAAAAAAAAAATATGGTTAATGATTAATAAATCATGCAATTTCATTGTCAAAATGTCAATCAAAAAATGCATATAAATGTGATGAGTCACGTGTTCTTGAGATTCAGTCAGTTTTATTTTTTCAATTCAGAGCATTTCCTTTATTTTAAAATTAAGAAAATATGATTTTAATCAAAATTTTTATATTTTTTGTATTTACAATGAAAATAATTCAAGGGAACACCTTAAATTCATTAGTTTATAATTATTTTACTGAAATTCATCCCGTAACGACTTTAATTCTGTATACCAAATACGATTTTGATCTCCATTCAATAAGAAAATTTGTCGACAAAAATATTTTTATTCGTCATACCACTGAAATCAATGAATATAAAAGAAATTTTCATGAAACGAATTTTCCTGTTGGAATTTTTGTGGGGAAAAATTCAAATGAAAGCAATTCAATGAACGAAATGTTACAATGGGCATCAGATGAAAAATGCTTCAATTCAAGTTATTTTTGGCTGATTGAAGGAAATGACCTTGAAACTGCTGATAGTGTTCTGGGAAATCTTTTTCACATTCAATTGAATTCACAAATCACATTCATTGAAAAATTTAATTCAAAATTATGGAATTTAATTGACGTTTACAGTTACGGAAGACATTTACGATATGAATTAGTGATGAATAAATTTGCTGAATGGAATGCAATTGAAGAAAAAATTAGGATTATTAAAGAATTTCCATTGATGTATCGAAAAAGTTATCGAGGAAATTTTAACGGTCTTGTTATGAGACAAGGAATTGTGGTAAGATTTTTGCAGGACTTTGAAGGTTAAAAAAAATTAAAATTTTATGTCATTTCAGATCGCGATACGCCCCAAAGATCATTCAATTGAATATTTTGACAAAATAATGACTGAACCAGGAACTTCACAAGACATCCTGACTCTTGTAAAATATCAGCACAATCAGGGAATGATTTTAAGACAGAGATACAATTTCAGGTAAAAAATTTTTGGTTTCAACTCATTTCTAACGGTTTTTTGAAATTTAACAGTGTTCGCGTTAACCGCATCGCAACAGATATAACAACTGCTTGGATTAAAGGAAAACGAGGTGGTGGATTAGGAATTTTGGCCAGAAATGAGACAGACGTATCCTCAACTGGTGGGCTTGTGACTCCATGTCGTCTAGAGGAGTTTGATTTCATTCACACGAGATTTTTTACGAAGTATTTCATTTTAAATTTTATCATGTCACACTTTTTTATTTCCTGCAATCCCATTAGAGCTGATTATTTTTATCGCCTATCCCCCGAGCTGATTGGAAAAGGTGAAAAACAACTGACATTTTTAGTTCCATTTAACAACCAAGTCTGGATTTGTATCCTTGTAACATTAATTTTAATCACAATCCTGTTAAAATTGTATTCAAAAAAACTTTATGATCATATCATTAAATATGAGTCGATCGTTATTCAAGTCGTCTCGATTGTAACGAGCCAGGGTCTGGATTTGCCTTATAATCATATTTTTCGACGCATTACAACATTTACCGGACAATTATTGGTTATCATGATACTGAATTTATATGCGGGAAAATTGTTGACTGTCCTTTTAACGCCAGTCAAGGATCCATTTCAAGATCGCACCGATTTGTTGAATAGTGACATACATTTAGGTCGTTACACAACATGGGGGATTGCGGTTATTTTATTTGTGAGTTAAATGAATTTTTACTCGTAGACAACTTAATATGAACATAATTTTTTTTTCAGAGGCAATTAGAGACATCAAATCGTCCTGATTATAACGAACTTTTTTTCAATACATCACGTGGCTTATCATCAAAATCATTGGATAAGAAGACAATCGCAGTTTTCGACAACTATTATGAAGGTTTGCAGTACATGAAAAATAATCCCGTTACTTTTACTGGGGAATCATCAAATATTCAAGGAATTATCAAAAGAACTTTCAGTCCCGATGAAATATGTGAAGTGAGGAAGCAAGTTTTGATTCATACTCCCCAATATTATGCCTTGAAAAAACACAGTCAATATTCACGCGCTTTCATGATTGGATTGCTGAAAGCTGATGAGGCGGGAATACTTCAAAAATTGAAAAACACTTATTTTGAAGAAATGCCTCCGTGCGTTGCTGGAGTGAAATTGTACTCAGTTCCATTTGCCAAAATTAAAAGTGCTCTTATCATATTGTCAGGTAAATTGTGACATTTTTCATTTAAGTGAAACAAAACAAAAATATTTCCATATCACTTTTTTTTACAGTTGCAGCATGTTTATCAATCATAATATTCGTCCTTGAATATTTGTGGTTTAAAATGAGCGGCATCTCATTAAAATTCATTGAAAAACGGAAAACTATTAAAAAGAACATTAAAAATGTACAAAAACCGAAGAAAATTAAACGACCACGCATGTATCCTTAATTTAATAATTCTGAAGATACCGTGAATTGGGTTAAAATGAGTCAAATTCTTTCACAAACTCTTAAAAAATTTCAATGAAGCTTAAATGCACTGCACAATACAAATCACCCCAAATCACGGTATTGAGTGTAACTTAAAATTCATAAATGTATTTTGATTGAAGCTTATTTGCATTAAATTCAACTTAAATTGAGCAAATATTGACCTGTTTAATTGAAACCATTATCTGATTTTATTGTCAATCAAAATTTTTGTTTAAAATAAGTCACAAAATTGAATTTAATTTTATTTCAGTTCTAAGCCTTACCCCGACACGATCCTTAAAATAAAGAAAAATCCTTAAAAAACCTCAAAAAAATGAAATTAGTGACATTAAAAATATTTTTCCTGATTTTCCTTGTAAATGGAATCATGTCATCGAATTTCATTCAAAATTCATTGATATTTCAATATTTCACGGAAATTCATCCAGTGAAACACGTCCTCATTTTTTCAACCAAAAGTGTTGACCTCTATTCGCTTCAAAATTTCATGTCAAATGGAATTTCCATTCTTCAAGTGAAAAATAATACTTCACGATTTGAGGAATTTTTTCATCCAGTCAACACTCCTGTTGGAGTGTACGTTGAAAGTGGACATGACATATTGCAGTGGGCCTCAAATGAAAAGTACTTTAATTCAAGTTATTTTTGGTTGATTGAAGGAAATGACCTTGAAACTGCTGAAAGTGTTCTTGGAAATCTCTTTCACATTCAATTGAATTCACAAATCACATTCATTGAAAAATTTAATTCAAAATTATGGAATTTAATTGACGTTTACAGTTACGGAAGACATTTACGATATGAATTAGTGATGAATAAATTTGCTGAATGGAATGCAATTGAAGAAAAAATTAGGATTATTAAAGAATTTCCATTGATGTATCGAAAAAGTTATCGAGGAAATTTTAACGGTCTCGTTATGAGACAAGCAGTTGTTGTAAGTTAACGAATATTTATCTCATATTTTTTTTTTATTTGAATAATTTTGAAAAATAAAAAAATAGATCGGAAAACGTCCCAAAAATCATTCAATTGAATACTTTGATCAATTGATGACTGTTCCCGGTACATCTCAGGAAATATATTCTCTAGTCAAATATCATCACAATCAAGGAATGATTTTGAGACAGAGATACAATTTCAGGTAATTGATTTAAATTTTAAGAACATAAATTGTAATATTTTTTTTATTTTCACAGTGTTCGCGTTAATCGCATCGCAAAAGATGTAACAGCTGCTTCGATTAAAGGGCATCGTGGTGGAGGATTAGGAATATTGGCCAGAAATGAGACTGACATATCCTCAACTGGTGGGATTGTGACAAAATGTCGTCTGGAGGAGTTTGATTACATTCATACGAGACTTGGATTAAAGTAATTATTTTAATTTATTTGAAAATATTATTAATTGGAAGAAAAATTATCATAGAATTGATTACTTTTATCGTCTCTCACCCGAATTGATTGGAAAAGGAACGAAGCAAATTGCATTTGTGACTCCTTTTACAAAAAAAGTCTGGATTTGTGTTGTATCATCATTCATTTTAATCACGTTTTGCTTAAAAGTTTATCCCAGAAGACTTTACGAAAATTTACTCCAATATGAATCGACATTCCTTCAAGTTGTTTCAATTTTATCGAGTCAAAGCCCGAATTTATCGTACAATCACGTTTTTCGAAAAATAATCGTCTTAACAGCGCAATTATTGGTCATTATCATAATGAACATATATGCGGGAAAATTATTGACTGCACTTTTGACCCCAGTTAAAGATCCATTTCAAAGTCGCCAGGACTTGCTTAACAGTGAAATCCATTTAAGTCGGCACGCAACATGGGGCCTTGCTGTCGTTTTATTTGTAAGTTTATTTTTTTTAATGTATTTATGCGATCTCAATTTTTTTTTTTTTGCATAGAAACAATTAGAGACATCAAATCGTCCAGATTTCAAGGAAAACTTTTTCAACACATCACGTGGCTTATCCTCAGAATCATTGGATAAGAAGACAATCGCAGTTTTCGACAACTATTATGAAGGATTGCAGTACATGAAAAATAATCCTGTTGCTTTCACAGGAGTATCAGCCAATGTTCAAGGCATAATCAAGACAACTTTTAGTCCTGATGAAATATGTGAAGTTAAAAAACAAATTTTAATTTATACTCCTCAATATTTCGTTCTCAAAAAACATAGTCAATATTCGCGGGCTTTCATGATTGGATTGCTCAAAGCCGATGAAGCGGGAATTCTTCAAAGATTCACAAAATTATATGATGAAGAAATGCCACCGTGTGTTGCTGGAGTAAAATTGTACTCAGTTCCATTCACTAAAATTAAAAGTGCAATAATTTTAATGACTGGTAATTTTTTTTTTCATTTTCAATTTTATCAAAAGGTGTTTGATCCAATGTCTTTCGTTACAGGTGCAGCATGTTTAACAATCCTTATATTTGTCCTTGAAATTATCTGGTCAAAAATGGATTGTTTGATCTCGAAAAACAGGATAAATGTGATTAAGAGTTCATAAAATTAAATAAAATCAAATAAGTTACCGTTGTATGGGGAAAAAAGGACAGTGCTCAATTCAAATATAATATTCACCTAAAAAAATGCATATTATTTTTCTAAAAGTCCTTATCCTAAAAAAACAAAGTTCAAATCTAAGGTCATATATCAATAACAATTTCATATTGTTTTGTATCAATTTTCAGTTACAAGACAATGATTGCAGCAAGCATATTATCACACTTCATTTAGCGATCGTCCATTTAAACAATTTGTAGCACTACATTGGCTGGACTCATTCACCCTGAAAATAACTATTTGTGTTGTAATATTTTTCCTTTTAAATTTGAAAAAATGTCTCACTATGAGACTCGAATTTCGATAGATGACCTCATTTTAAAAATTTCAGACGATTTGTTATTTAGGACACTTATCATTTTGAGCGCGTTTCTCGTTGGTTTGAAAAAAATGCGAATTTGAGAACGCTTGTGCCGTCCGTCCGTTGAAAAGTTAGTCCTAGCAAATTTTTAAGGTCAGTCTTAGCATATTGATAGGATTATCTTAGTAAATTCAAAGATCAGTCTTAGCAAATTGAAAGAAAATCAAATTGAATGGTCAGTCTAAGCAAATTGAAAGTTCAGTCTAAGCAAATTGAAAGGTCAGTCTTAGCAAATTGAAAGATCAGTCTTATCAGAAATTTATTGAAAAAATTTAATCAATGATCGTGACTTTGATCAAATAAAATTCAAATTTGACAAGGCCCAAAACTCTGCTCTCCCTGCGTTGACTCTTCTTATATCAAAATAAAAAAAAATCTATTTAAATTTTATTTCAGCATTAAATATTTTATATCATTTATTTCAGTTAAAAAAAAAAAACAAATCACGCCATCTAATTATTACATCACAATTAAAGTTAAAACAAAAAACAATCTACCAGATAAGTCTTTGCGTTTCCTTGTAATCAGTCCACACAATTTCTTTTGTGAAAAACAAATAAAATGTACATACGTTCAATGCCAAGTACAACACAAGTTCAATCAAGATGTATTTTGGTTTTACATTGTTTAGATGTAATCGCAAATAAATGTATGGCAGTATGAAGTAACGAATTTCAATTAAGCGTTGCAATGCAATCGATGCAATTGTACACACAATATACAAAATTGTGAATCCGGTTGATCTTTGGTTTTCGTTTAGTAGACAATACAAACAACTTAGTGATAGTAAATAAAGGGGAATGATTATGTATCGTGCGAACTCATATTTGCCATAAAATCTGTTCCACAGGTAAAATGTATAATGACGATTGTCTGCAAGGAGATATGGATGCACTAAAGTGTTGTATCTGATGATTATCGCAAAAGCTATTCCTAAGATAAGGAAAAGGAGCCATTGTCTTAAAATGAGTTTGAAAATTGAATTTAATTTTGAGATGATGAGAGATGGTGCAAAAATCGTTAGAAATAGTGAGAAATAAAAGATCTGAAATGAAAAATTTATTAATTGAATTGAAAAAAAAATTAAATTCAATGAAATTACTTGTGGAATATGAACAGAAGCTTGGTGTGCACATTTATCACCAATCACAATTGAGCCGTTATACCACAAAAACATAAGAAATCCAACAATTACCGAAATGTATCCATAAAATATCATCATAATGGCCTTGAAGTGGGTCCAAATGAGATCAGGTCGATGTAAATATACATCGATTACCGTAAAAATGTCCTGCGATTAAAAAAAATCATGTTAAATTTTTCCTATTTGAAATTCAGGAATTAACTTACTCTCAAAGTGTAACTGATATGTCCACTACGTCCTTTAAATTTCCCGCTAAGGAACGGGTGTGCTCGCGACACGACATAATTAAGCACCGAAACCCCAAGAACCATTCCAACCCATACGATGTTAGTTTGTCTCATTGCAACACTAGCAATTGCTGCAAAAGTCCCTAAAAAGTGTCGTTCTTTCAATGCAAGGCATAGCATAAGCAGGACAGTGGTCAAAGCGGGCACATCCGTGTAATAAAGATGATTGAAAAAATAAAGTGGTGGAAGTAAGGATAATGTTAGTGCTTCAAGTGTATTAACTCGTTTTTGTTCAATTTCCGATACAGTACACCGGATCTTATAAAACAAGACAAAATTGAAGATCGAACAAATGAAGCAGGTTAATCTCAAAAAATAGTCGGTACATAATCCAAAAGGTCCCAAGACTAGTGATGAGATAAAGTACAGACCAGGAAATGTTGTGATTTTCGGATCATACTGAAAAAATTAAAATTAAATGAAAATTTTTTTTGAATTGCAATAAAATTGCATAAACTCACAATATAATAACGTCCATTACAGTAATGGAGACCTTGTTTTAGATGAAATTCCTCGTCAATCACCAATTTTGATGTCTTATAAACCCAATTGAAGATCACAAATGAAATGGAAGTGAAGCAGACTAAAGTAAAATATTCAATTAGATTTCGTCGCATTGTATTGACCAAAAAATCACCACGTCTTCTTCTTGCAAATCACACAAAACAAACTATCAATCAATATCATCTACGCCAAATAGTTACACATTCAAATTTGTTTTGAAAAAAACACTTTAGTAGGAAGTAAAATTTATGTCTTTTTTTGTTTTATTTCATCATTATTGTGATATAAGTAGGCGAGTTATTTAGAATTATTTTTGGGTTCTTGTATTTTTTTTTTACTTCAATTTTATTTTTGTTTACAATTTTTTTTGACATTTCAAGTGTAAGATGTCTGACATTACTCGTCAAAAGATGTCGCTCGTAATAAATTTGAATTCGAATGAAAATTAATCACATGGTCGTTCGTTATATTTTAAATTTTTATTTTAGAAGCAAAATTGATTTAAATTTTTTATATAAATTGTAGCTAATCATCTGGATAATTTTCCATTTCGATCTCCATCCTCTTTGATCGGACTCTGATTTGAGCTTGAAATTCCTATTTTTGTTGAAGCTAAAAAATGATTGATGTGTCATCCATGAAATTATCGCATTCCAATGTGTTACGATGAAAAAAATGCCGATTAAAATGAAAATTGATAAAATTACAGACAAAATGAGAGCTGGCATGTCATAGTCTTGATTAATTTTGACTGATTTTTGTGAATCAATGACAGAATTTTTAATTTCAGGCTTTTTTCTTTTGATTGGATTCTGAATTGATGCATCTCCACTCCCAGATTCTGAAATTAGTTTGTCAATTTTCCTTTGGTTTTCAATTGAAATTCGCTTGTTACTCAATTTAATACAATCACCACAAATATTAAGACTTCCAACTCGACTTCGTTTTAAATTTATGAGCTTTGATCTTGATTCTGCTGGTTCATGGTGCAGCATCACACGTATTTGATCTGGTTTTTCAATTACTTCGGAGCTATTGGCTTCATTTTGAGTTGATTTAATTTTACATTTAGAATTATTTTCGTTTTTCATCGATTCACATGACGTTTTTGACCGAATTTTGGTCAATGAGACCTTTTTACGAGGAAAATTCTTACTTTTCTCCACATACTTCTGCTTTTCCATCGCTTCATAATCAATGAAATAATTTCCATTTAATTTTTGACACTCCAACCCATTTTTTTCGAACCATTTATTCACATTCAAATTAATTTGAGACTCAGTTTTATGAAGATATTTCTTTTTCGGCTCAAAGATCATGTCACTATCAGTCTTCCTCAGTTTTCGTGTCATTTGAAATAATTTTGAGGCGGTTTCCAACTCAAATGTTGAATTGCTACTGGATTCAGACATTTTATGACAAGGTTTCACTGAAACAGACGAATGTTTCATTGGATTTGGTATCAGCAAGGATGTGGACGAATGACGAGGATTAATTATGGCATCAGAGTTCACAAATTGACTTGGTTTGTATGCCATTATTTAAATTTTGAGCAAAAAAATACATGTAAAAATTAAAAATTATTTGAAAATGGATTCAATGAGCACTATGATCAATAAAAAAATGAAAATTTTAAGGTAACATCAATATAATTTTCTATTATTATAATATTTAATTATTTTAATTCAACAACTTTTCTACAACGCTCTTCAGAGCTTATCTTAGTGAAATTTGAACTATGTCATGTTGGCTAAGTTGAATTGAACATTTAAATTTAAGTGTTAAAATTAGCTGGAAGTTGACCATGAAAGATAATTTTAGCTTCCATCCATTTACAGTGAACTAGGGCTTCAATTGGAGCGACAACTGAATCATTTTGTTTGCCATTTCCATCACCGGCCTCACCACCGTCATCATCCTGACCTTGACCTTTGTCTTCTTGTGGTTGGTTGTTAACTGTCATCTATTTGAATTTTAAAATTTAATTTAAAAAAAATATTCAATGACATGGAAATCGGCACTTACGGAAATGTAAGCTCCCGCACACGTGTAATAATGCAATTCAAATCTCTTTTCTGCATGGTAATTCCTTAAAAGTTCTCGATTTGAATTGAACATCACTCCATAGTGACCACACTATAAAAATGAATACGAAAATGAATTTTAAGTTATGCTACCATGAATTTCACTTACTGAAGCGGTGACCCAGACTGGTGTTGCAGGAGTTTTAAGTCGACTTCCTGGTTGACGCGAATTTCCTTTTAAATGTTCATTTTCACCTTCATAAATCAATAATCCAACTTGAGCACGTCCTAAAATCCCATATTGAGGCATGGCGTAGTGATCTTCATCTCTAATTACAAGTAAAATGAAATTTCAATGAAATTTGAAAAATGAAACGTATAGAAAATTACCCAACATAGACAACACCATTATGAAGGTAAGGCGTTGCACGTCCAGATATCAGGAGAGTGACGACATTTAATGCCCCTTCTTCGGATGGTCCAACCAAATTGGCTCCTTTGGGTGCATCCAAATCAGCTAACATTCTTTAATTGAAATTAAATTTAAAAAAAATTATACGATTTTAATAGGAATTTAATTTACTTATCAATGCCTCGTGTAAAGATAGCACAATAAAGCAAAAGAAGGGTTCCTGGTCCAGGATCTTCAGTGAACTATGAAAAAATAAAATTAATGTAAAATAAAATTATCATCATCAAAATCTTACATAATGCAAATAACGTTTAATAAAGATTTGCAAGTCCTCTAATTTGGTGAATTCGAACATGTAGAGCTTTTCAGTGACAGAATCCTGAAAATATGTATGTGAATGTGGACTGAAATTAAATTTAAATTCAAGTAACTCTTAAATACAATTAAAATGCAATTAATTACATATGCGGAGTATCGCCTGGCAAAACAACCTCAGCACGTTGTTTCTCCCCAATATTCCACAAAATATTTGAAATTGACGTCCATAGTGCGACTTGTTGATCATCCTCATTCGGTCTCAACATAACATCTAATGGAACTGATTTTTCCTTTGCACGCTTATCAAATAACAAATACTTAATCACAAATGCTTGAACGACAGACAATAAACCACGTGTTGCATTTTTCACACATGTCAATCCAAATGGATAATCCTATGCATATAACAAAAAAATTTGAAAAATTTGAAATTAAGTAATAAAATTACAATGATAATCCAAAATAAAAACGTACCGAATCCACAGGGAGAAACGCCAATGGAGTTCGTGTCCAGTCCCCACGCGGCGGAGCGGTGCAAGTACCAAAAACAGCAGTCCTTATTTCCTATGACAATTTAATTGAAGTAAATTAATATTGATTTTCATATATGAAAATATTTAAATGTTTGAACTTAAAATTTTCAGTTCAGACACCTTTAAAACGCATTGAAATTATTTTGATATAACATTTCATGTTAATAAACAAACAATATTTGTAAAAGTTTAAAGATAATCAATAAATTTTGGACAGGTCGTTGTTGTATACACCCTCATGCTATTTTCCTTTAAACAAAGTTTTATTCATAAACTCTGTTATGCACTTTTTTTGTTGTTGTTGTTGTTCTTGTGCATTACACACGTGCATTTTTACAGAAAATTTATAAAAAAAGCTTCGATATAGCTGAATTTATTAAAAAAATAACTTGGTTTCACGGTATCACGCCCTTGAATATTAATAACTTGTTATCTGTGTTTTAAGTGAAAAATATAGAAAAAATGTAAAACGTGATCATGAACGATTAACACGAGCGCCCAATTTCATTGACAGAAAATTCGATGTTTTTGGAAAATTCCATGTTTTTATATTCCAATTCCATGTTTTTTAAATTTTGTTGGTTTTTCGAAAAATTTTGAAAATTATCAAAAATCTAATAAAATCTATAAAGTTCTCAGATTCCGTGCTGTAAGAGATTTTCTGACCATTTTTGAGCTCTTTGATCTTTCTTGGGTTCTGTTGCCGTTTTTTTTAAAAAAAGCGATTTTGCACGGTTTTGAAAAGTTTTACGATTTCGAACAATTACATGGCTTTGAAAATGTCTGCAATTAAGGAAAATTCTTGCATTTTGAAAATGTTGGTATTTTTTTGGCACAGACAGACGCAGAACCAAGCACAATACTCGCATTTTTTCAAATTGATCAGAAATACATTAAAAAAAAATAATTTAATTCTGATATGAAATCTGAAGGTACATGAAAAAGATAAGTGATTTGGTGGTAAAGTTAATTGGGTTTTCACTTCAAGTTCATTTCATATACAGAAAGGAATTTTTATGAAATAGAAAAAGTTTTTGAAGGCCAATTAAAAAAGATTTTTTTAAAGTTTTTCAAGAAATTTAACGCAATTTTTTGTTTTTAATATGAAATGAAAAGGTGAAGGTCAATTAAAATATTGTGAGATATGTGAGGGCTTTGCTTGACCTTCAATTTGATCATGAAATTCCCTTTCATATCCTTATTAATCTTGTTAGAAGACCCTGAAATGAAATTCAATGTTTACATAACAAAAAAGAAATAACTTACCACAGCAATTTCAGCCGTTATTGGTTTTCCTCCCATCAGTTTTGCTTTTCCAGATGCCATTTTTTCCCTTGATTATCCTTTTACGAGCAAACCCTTATCGAAATTATCACAGAACTAAGATCTTCAATTTTCAAGGTCCTTTACAACAAATTTGATATCCTTGAATTTGTTATTTACACACTTTTCACTTTTAATTTTAAATTTTCCTATCTCTTTGTATGAGACCACCACCGAAAATGATGAATTTTCATCGAATTCATATCCCTTTTATAGTTTAGCACCCCATTTCTAACACATTTAAACAAATTTCAACACATATTTTTATTCATTTTCAAAAAAATAATAGAAACACACTAACGGTATTTAAAAGTTTATTATTATTATTATAAATTTGCTCGTTTTTCACCTTTGAATATTGCACATGAGCGCATGTTATAAAATAAAACTAATACAATCTAATATCGTAGTGTTAAAACACGATTAGTTAAAAACAATTCTCATCAACACTCTTTTTCATTGAATTTGGTTAACAAACATGATTTTTTTTTTGATTTGTTATGTTAAAAAGGATACAAACGTTACTTTGTGTGTACAATTTTAAAGTGAGAAATTCTTTGAACAAAGTAAATAAATTTAATAGTGTGTCCATTTAAAATGAAGGTGAAGAAATGAATAAATGAAGACATTAAAATGAAAAAGAATATTTTGTTTCTTTAAATTGAAGTGATTTAAATTTAAATTGACATGATGATGGACTTGAATTAGCGTTAACGGACATTTAATTTGAAACTCAATTAATTTTTTTTTTAATTGAGACCATTTTTTTTATTTAAAATATTTAAAAATTTCATCGATGACTCGTTCAGAAATTTTTGAAATGATCTGAAATTTTTTCAATGCAACGTAATTTTAACGAGGTTTCACTGTTTGATCATGCAGCGAAGAGTTACAAACAATCAAATTTTGCCATAGCAATGTGTACACATGAAAATGAAGACCTGAATCGGGTTTCGTGCTATTAAATCATAAAATGAGGGTGTTGAAAAATAAATTCTCGGTTATCTATTTTAATCATACTTCAATATTCGGTTAATAAACAGTCATGATTTTCTTTTGTTTTTTCTTTTAGTATAATTTTCATATTTATTTTATTGTATTGTATTTTTTTTAAGTTTTTTAAGTGTTACATTTGCTGTTTTTCTACATTATTTCGTTCAAATTAAGGATATAAAATCATTAAAAAAGTAAACTTTTGTTTTTGAAAACTATTTATGTGGTTGCAGTTTTATCTCGACGTTATTGTATTCAATGAGTAATTTAAATGTGTAAGTGTTTGAATATGAATGGGTAAATTTTGTTAAACTTTAATACTTAAACTGCCATTAAAGAAGATTGATTATGAAAAAAAACTTGATAACATAATTTCGGCGCTTCATAAAAAAAATTTTTGAGAGTGATTTCACAAATTTTTCGAAAAACTTAAGAAATTTTGATGAAAATTCATACCATCATTTTTATTTCGATTAAAATCAGTCCAATCATTGAGTAATTTTCAAAGGTTTTGCGTCCAGATAACGATGAAACGACTCTTACATAGCATTTGAAAAGCTAACGATTACGTAGGTTGTTAATATGAAAGTTGTAATTGAAATTGCCTGAACTAGTGACAGATTTTTGAGGAGGGTACGGAAGGCTTAGCACTTCTTCATGTTTAAATATGTATGATTAGATTGTTTTATTCGAGAAAAAAATCGCGATTTTGAAGATTTTTAAGGTTTTTTAAATATTCAGAAAAATTCCACGATTTTTCAAAGTTTTTCATAATTATTTGAACATTTTTAAACAGTGTGTCAATAATTTTTTAAACAATTTTTAACAATGTATCCAAATATCAAATTTGGGAAAACTAAAATTCTTACAGATTCAGCCTGATTCCATTTGACAAATATAGGAATCCATAACGTGTGTTTTTGCCAACATCATCAGAATTTTAAATTAATGTCAAACGCTATCGATAATCCGTTACTATCACTCACACATGAGGAGAATCAAAGAAGGATAGCATTAAACTAACTGTTTGGTCTAAAATGCTTTGTCAAGACTTGCAAAAATTGCCCAAAAAATCAAGTTTTTGTACTAAAATTAAAAAAGATTATCAATGACCCAGAAGATGCATATGTCTTATCAATTTTAGCAAGGTACAGATAGAGCTAAGTAAACGAAAACCAGATAAATTCAAGAATTTTTAATTAAGTACAGTGAACAATTAATAAAAAAACAAGAAAGTGAACTTAAACAGATGAAGAAAGGATTAAGTGTAAGTGAAGTTTTGATTTTCATGGATTTTGCAGAAAACTATAAACATGTAGAACAAGACTATTCAAAACCAATATATCAATATGAAACAAACGTCTATTTACCCACTTGTTATTTATTAAAAAACAAAAACAGGGCTCCAACATCTTAGTTACTTTTTTGTTTCAGATTGCTTAGAACATGATAGTTTGTTCGTTTTCTCTGTGATAAAAAATTAATGCCACTAATCAGGCAAGTGGTGCCAATTGTCATATAAGCGCATTATTCTATCGATGAGGCTTCAAGCCAAATAAAAATAAATGTTTTTAAATTTATTTTGTCATGAAGAATGTCCGGCTATAGAGCAGTGCATCATTTCCATGCAACTTTGCATGGTAATCGGCCGATCGATGTCATAGGTGATACAGTTAAGAGAATGGTTTTTCAACAATCCATGAACAAACAAAATGCTAAGCGACCTATTTTAACTGCTCTAGATTTTTTTAATTTAATTGACTGAAAATTCACCATAGTTAAACCAGTTCTGATTTTAAAACAAAAAATATTGGAAGTTAAACCAACTGTTGATAAATGGTCGAAAAAGGCTAAAACTATTACATGAACTTTAGTTTCCATCGTTTTCCAAACTCCAACCGACCCTTAAACTGTTATATGCAAACATTTTTAATGTAGGATCGGATGCAGAATATTCTGTTCACGTCTTTGAAATGTTTGCGAAATCACTCTCAAAATTCATGAAAACTGAAGAAATTTTAAAATATTTCACTAATATTGAATCTACTTTCATAATTCTAATAGTTTTGTATCTTTTCATTGCAGTCAATTATTTTTCTATCATGTATTTGATAATTTGTGGCTTGTATTTGTAAGTAATTTGTGTCTACTGTACTTGTACTTGAATTTAATATTTTATTTATATATTTTTTTCTTAGTAATTGAGTGATGGTGGTGCTCCCGAATGAAAATTAACCTTTGCTTCTGGCCATTTGCAATGAATCAATCTTTCGAGAGGTGAAGCATTAGTTACTTCTTCATGTTTATCCTTGGAATTTGTGCTAGACGATTGTCTTTGGATGGAGGTCATAGGGCAAAAATCTTGCACCCTATTATCAACAGTCATCGAAACACAATTTCCGGCACATGTGTAATAGTGTAATTCAAATCGTTTCTCTGCATGATAATTACGCAGTAGTTCACGATTTGAATTAAAGAGTACGCCTAAAAAATTAAATGTAAATTGTGTGTGTTAGTGATTTGATGATTTTCTGTGTTTTTAAGCAATTCTGTAGACAATCATCAATGAAAATTGTCTAAAAAATTACTTTGATTATGAAATTTTAATAATGAAAGTGCTTTACCGTAGTGTCCACAGCAAAGTGTAACCCAAATTGGATATGCAGGAGTCTTTAATCGACTTCCTGGTTGACGACTTGAACCTTTAAGGTGTTCATTTTCACCTTCAAACACCAACAGACCAATTGTAGCTCGAGCTAATATCCCAAATTGAGGAAGGGCCTAAATAATATAAAATTCAATTTAAAAAAGGTCCTTTCAATCGCAAGGTACCCTATCACAACCAATTTACAGTTAAATTTTCGAAATATAATCCAATTTTCTTTTAAAATTTTTCTGTTTGAACTTTAAATTAAAAAAAAAATACGAACATAATGATCCTCATCGCCAACATACACCACACCATTGTGCAAATAAGGGGTTGCTCTGCCAGACAGCAGTAAAGTAACAATATTTAATGATCCCTAATTTGTTATTTTTCAATAAAAAATAATTTAAAAAAAAAAAATGTTAATATCAAAGTAAAAATTAAAATTAAAAATATGTTTCAAGTACGAATTTCACTTAATCAGATAAGGTCACACCTGATGAAGTGAAAATCAGGACTTGTAACATTACTTGTTAAAAGTAAAATTTTTCAATCAAATCTATTTTAGTGACATTGAAAATGTCAATATTTTTTGAAACTTTCCAATTTATAAATCGTGAAATAGACTCAATTGACGGAGCAGACCAAGCAGGTTTCATTGAAGAAGTTTAGTTATAATAAAATACTAATTACCTCTTCAAGATGCCCAAGTAAATATGCTCCTTTGGGTGCATCAAGATCAGTTTTTACTCTGATAATGTTATAAATTTTAAAATTTAACGTTATTTTTTTTTGAGTAAATCATAAAATGTGATGAAATTTAATTTTAATTAAAAAAATAACAGAAAATTTTACTTTGGAACTCCTCGAGTGAAAATTGCAGCGTATAGTAAAAGCATTGCTCCTGGTCCAGGATCTTCTGTGAACTATTTGATATGAAATGGAATTAAATGTTAAATTTATGATGAAAATTAGTACTCACATAATACAAATATCGTTTCAAGAAAATTTGAAGCTCCTCCTTTGAGGTAAAATCGAAGAGATATAATTTTTCGGTGACTCCATCAGCGAAATACGAGTGACTGTGTTGAATGTGTGGTATATCACCTGGAAGACCGATTGTGACTTTTTGTCTTTCACCGATGGTCCATAAAATTTCAGCAATTGCAGTCCATAATGATTGTTGTTGCTCAGCCTGTAACGAAATTTCAATTCATTTCTGTGGTTCATTGAAAATATCAAGGAAATTCACCTCAGTTGGTTTGAGCATTTGATCTAATGGCAAAGATTTTGCTTTAGGACGATTATCGAACAGGAACTGCTTAATGATGAATGCTTGTACAACAGATTGAAGTCCCCTTGTTGCATTTCTTGGACACCGCAACCCATATGGCAATTCCTGAAAATATGGTTGCTTGATTTTTTGGAAAAGCATGCATATATGAGTGTTTTTTGCATCAATTTTTTCATAATAAAATTAATATTAAAAATAAAAAATAATCATAAAAATTTCAAATTAGAACTAAGCACACGTAAGAGAATAAAAAATGATAATTTACCTGTGCTGCTTGTCCAAAGGCAAGTGGAGTTCGTGTCCATTCACCACGTGGCGGGGCACTAGATGTTCCAAACACAGTCATTCTTAAATCCTATAAAATCACGTTTTACACGCATTATTTCACATAAAACCAAATTTAATTTTTTTTGTATGGTTTACTCATGCTTATACTCTTTAAACGATCACTTGTGAAATAGAACAGTAATTGGAGCAACATGCGAATTTTATGCATTAATTGTACTCATTTGACTCTTGACATATATTTTTATATTAGTTGTAAGCTGAAATTTCATGCAAACATTCCATGTTTTTATATTTAAATAGGAAGGAAATTCGAGTCAGACAGACAAAATAGAAAATGCATCACAAATAGTATTTTTATCATACATGCATTGATTTCCTATTGATTTGCACATGCCATGCGGATTATTTATAATCGAAAACCAAAATAATGTAAATTGAGCATAAATTTCAAATAGGAATTAAAAAAAAAGTGCATGATAAATTGGAATAAATAACCGGAAATTCATATATTTGATTTATAATGTCAAAAAAATTCGAATTTTCAAAAAATCATTTATTTTAGTTGTAGAGACAGACAAAACTATACATTTTACTTCAGTTTAAGTAGGCAAGGTAATGCCAACAGCCACTCAATGACTCTGAATATCTAAAAATAATCATTTTTTATTCACTTCTGAACCAGACAATTTTTGATTTTATGCCTTTAGCCCTTTGAGGACCTGGACTGTGAATTAAAAATCTGTAGATCTGGATTTTTTTGATTCATCACTTTAATTTTGAGTCAAAATCATAAAAAAAGGTTTTCTTTTCGTCAGACGAATATGTCTCTTTCATGATTTAAGGTTTGAATTTCCACATTGACCAAATTTCTGTGCACTGGGATTAACATTCAATTCAACTCGCGCAGTATATCGCCGCTAGTTGGTTTTTGAACCAGTTATGAAACAGTTTGAATTTGCCGGACTAGCGCTGATTCACATATTTTAATTAAGTTTTTATTAATCGGGATATCGAGAGCCATTCTTTCAACATTTCTCAAAATTTCTGAGAATGAATAAATTTGAATTTGTGGGAAACCGTTAATGGGTTCATAAAATCACATTTTTTTAATTTATTTTTTCGGAAAATGAACATAAATCACACTTCATTGTACTTTTTTTTGATGATAAATATTTTCATTCAATTTTGATTTATTTATTTTTTTTTTATTCACTTTTTGTGGAAAATCATATACCAAAATAGACAACGGAGTTGCAAAGCCAATGAACTTTATAATAGTTTTCACACACAAAAAAAACATAATTTTTGTTCGCTACCAACTAAATAAAAGTATTTATTTATTTATTTGTGGTGTTGATTGCTCTACTTTTTTTCCAAACAAATCAAAAAAAAAAATAAACATTCCTGTTAACGTTTCCTTGTAAAAAAAACACAAATACTGCATGCTTTTAATTTCAAAAAAAGGAATTGCTTTGGTTAAAATGCTGATTATTAGTAAAATTAAGGAATTATAAATTTAATGTTAAATTAAATAAATTAATTTACTCACAACAGCAATTTCACTTGTAATTGGAGTTCCACCAATTAACTTGGTTTTTATTTGTTGTGTCATGACTGGAGCTTGAACTTCTCCTCTCTTTTTTCTATTAATTTATTTTTTTGTATCGATTTTAAATGAATTTTAAATGAAATTTTGAAAAGAAAAATTATTATTAGCCAATTAACTTTCCAATTAATTAAAAATCAAGCCAAATAAATTCCAATTAGAAAACAAAAAAATTACTTTTTTTCATGGCGACTCACTGCATGAACTGCCTTATTCATTTTATTTAATTTTATTTTTTTTGTTGTATCAAATTTTTGTATTAATTGTTTTTTTTTTATTATCTGTGAAAATGAACAGACGTCTGTAAAATTTCTTTTATTGTTATATACTTTTATATTTTATTCTTTTTATGCTATTTTCTTGTATATTTTATTATCACTTTAATTCATTTCCAATTTTTTTTTGCTAGTGATTCATATCAGATGCATATAAAAATTGATGTCTACTTCATTAGAGTTCCAACTTTTATATAAAATTTTTTCCTATTTTCACTTAAGCCTAGATAAGGATATAGACACTAAAATAAAATAAAATAGCGTGTTTACCATACGTGAGTACTCACACACATACACACACACACACACACACTTATTTTAACAGGTTGAAATTCTATTTGCTGCCACTGTATTTTCAATTCAATTCAATCCAATTTCCATTCGTTACGCCGTAAAGTGTAACAAAAAATTCATTATTATGTGTTTAACTTTTGAATAATAAGAATAATAACAATAAATAATAATATAAATAAAGTGTTTGAAGTGATGGCATACCCGAATATAAAAAGGTACTTCATTTTTCACACAATCGCATAAACTGTGAAAAAAAAGAAACGAAAAAAATGTATGAAAATTTTAAGTTTGTATGAGTTTGGAAGTGAGTGTGGAGAAACAATCCAATAATGAAACAAGAAATGAGTCAAATTCTGATAAGACTGGGTTTTATAAAATTTTACAGATTTCATAGTGGAAACGCCTGGTTTTATCACTTTTTAAAATATTTTCCTCATTTTATAATGCAAACGCCTGGTTTTTTAAAAATATTTTGGTCATTTCATAATGAAAACGCCTGGTTTTTAATAGATTTTCCTCATTTCATAATGAAAATGCCTGGCTTTTAAAATTATTCAGATTTCATAATGGAAACGGCTGGTTTTTTAAATATTTTAACGATTTCATGATGAAACGCGTAGTTTTTATCAATTTTTTAAAAAGTTTAAAATGGAAACGGTTGGCTCTTTGAAAAACAGTCAATTAAAAAAATATTGTACGAAATAACTTCAAGTTTTTATAATAATACAAAGTAGTTTGTGGGTGCATTGTTTAACTTTAATACAAGTCACTGTAATTTCAACGTATACTAGACAAAAATATAAGGCAATAATCGTTGAATGCTGATTATACTTTTTCATGCATTCATTTATTGAGATTCAAATACCTGCCTAATACATTCTATGTAATTTACTGCAAATTTTTGACACTTTTTCATTTTATTATTGTTACTTTTTTTATTTTATTATTGTTGAGCGTGAGCAGTTTTTGTACTACTTTTGTCTCTACATTATACGCAAAGTGATTGATTATGTACTCTTTTCTTATAGTCAAAATAAAAAGGTATTGTAATTTCTTACAACCTTGAATTTTAAATGAACTTGTTAGAAGGTTGATTGAGTAACTGATTGAACTTTATTTGGAATAATACAATGAAATTTGGTTAACAATACACTTAAAATTTATGCTAAATTAGGAATTATTAGAAAACAGAGTTTTCAATTATCCATTTGGTGTAGGAATTGACTCGCGTATAAACTCCAGGACGATTTGCGACACCACATCGCATTCCATATGAAACGATCCCGGCTACAACCCATCGATCGTTTGGTAATTTAACCATCAAAGGACCACCGGAATCACCCTAAAATCAAAAATCATTAAACTGATTTACTGTTGTCAAATTGAATTTTACTTACTTGACATGCATCTTTACCACCTTCAACTTCACCGGCACACAAAACTGTGTCATAAATTTTGTTTGCTGTATAAACATCTTGACATGCCTGATTATTCCATATTGGCACTTCGACCTTCATCAATACCTTTGATATGGGACCTGTGTAAAATTGAGTTCCCCAACCTATAAATATAAAGACAATGAAATTGTAATGCAAAAAGTGAAAATAGTAAAAGAAAATTGAAATAAAATACCTATAACAACACCAACATAATTTTCCCAATTTGTATCAATAGGTGGCATGCAAATAGGCCATATGTATGTGTTAAATGTTGTGGATTGGCGTAATTTTATGACAGCAATATCATTTTCGTAGCTTTAAACACACATGAAATGAAATGAAAGTAAAAATTGACATGCAAAACTTATTGGTTTCATTTTTGTGCTCAATTTAGTGCCAAAGTGTAATAAATAAAAATAAAAATAATGGAAAATAATAAAACAAAGTGAAAAGGAAATTTGAATTAATGTGTCTTTTGCAATAAAATTATGTATGAAAATCAATATTAATATTTTTTTGAAACACTTACGTGATTGGATTAAAGTCAATGTGTACTCGTATTTCGCTCACACTAAAATCTCGTGTCAATGTCTCATTGTCCTTGGTAAAATCATATTCACCTAATCGTACTCGCAATTGTCTCGGTTTTAGCGCATCTACACAATGAGCTGCTGTTAGAATGTGACGATCTGTTATCAGGACACCACCACAAATGGCTTTTGGATCGGTAAGTGGTTTGAGGGCTGCCATCCATGGAAATTCAGCAATTGCTGATTTACGGCCACCAGTAATTTTTGGCTTTTGTAATGCTGATACTCCACAACCGCGTTCCTCTGGTTTATCAAGTGAGACTCTTGGAGGTGTACTTTCATCATCATCATCATTTGTATCTTTGTTTATGATTATGTTGACAATTTTACGTAATTTAATGTTTTTAGAATCACTTGAAATGGGGTCAGGACAACAAACTCCAATTTTTCTGAACAAAAATACATTGAAATCAATAATTTTGATGTTTAAAAGACAATTTTAACTTACGATCTCTCAATGATACAAATGTTATCAAAAACTTTCCATAAATCAGTCTCAAAATCCTCCGTTTTGCAATGTGATACCAACTTGCAATGACCTTCCTCACCATTTGGAGTTAAACATCTATGATACCGTTTCTCTTGAATTTCTTGTACATTTCTTTTGCGTCTCAATGCATATGGGTTATAAGTGACATTTCGTGATCTACTGCCATTGTTATTAATTTGCCCTGATTTTGTTTCATTTTTTATGAAAGTAAATTTAAATAAAAATAAAAAATTATGCAATAAATGACGCGTGACAGTCAAATGTGATTTACTTTAATTTAATATCTTATCAAAATTATTTCACTTTTATTTTTTTCGGGTAATTTACTTGATTAATTTTGATATAAAATGAATTTATTACTTTTTTAAGGTGTGAATTTGATTAAATGTTGTATGATTTTGTGATAACTTGAGGTGATTTTTTTTAAAAAATGTCAAAAAATGTGAAATTAAATTTGTGAAAATTGTGATATGATTTTACTTGAATTTAATTTAGGGCATGATTTTTTTATGATTTTCTTTAAAATTATATTCGTTTCCTTAAAAAAAAATATTAATTTATTTCATGGCATTAAAAAAGTATGTTTTTAAGTCTGAATTACAGTAAAACATCACCGGAATTGCAGAAAAAAATGCATCACTCAAAATAAAGTTATTTGTATCATGTGTGTCACAGTGCCCTTATAAAATTTTAACTGAAAATGAAAAAGTCACGCAATTAAATTTAAAAAAAAATGTTGAACGTGAAATTGAACGATATAAACGAGCGCATTTGTATAAAATTCGGAAACTGAGCCATTTTTAAAAGTCCTATCATTTGGAAAAATCCGCGATTTTACTTTGGTTTTACGAAATTTCGCGATCTTTGAAATTTTTCCATGATTTTAAAAATTCAGTGGTTTAGAAAAATTCGTGATTTTTGAAATTTTCTTTGGAAAATTCTCCACATTTTTAAATGTTTTCCTCTCTTTTTGAAAATTCATCCATTTTGTTGACACAGTCGGGCGGACGAACAGCATGAGCGCGCATTATACTTAATTTTTTTTCAAATCGACGAGAAATGTGTTAAAAAATGAATTTCAACTTTATATATTTTGAATTGTTGAAAGTGAGGAAGCGTAAATAAAAATCCTCAAAACTTTTTTTTTGTTTAACTGACTTTAAAATGTTCAAAAAGAATTTTTGGGTGTTATTTTCATGTAATTTCAAAACAAACAATGTTGTTTTGTATGTAATGAGACTTTGAAATGCAATTTTTATGTTCAAAGTTTAAATTTTAATTTAAAAGTGCAATTTCTGTCCGATTCATCGTCGAATAGAGACAAATTCTTACCTCCACCATACGTCAACTTGGTCAAATCATTAAAAGGTGGGGGTCCGGAGTTCCTCGAATCAAGTGATTGATTAAATTGATTCAAATTCGGGTATAATCGTCCATTTTTATCCCCAACATTTGACTGTTGACCTGGATATGGAGCTAATGGCACTTTATCACGACCATCATCGAAATACGGACGATTGCTATGCATATCAGGTAAAGTATCTTCAAATTTTGGATAAACTGGTTGAGTTACATTTCGTACAACTGTCGTAGTTCGATTATAATTCGCTTGTGGTGTTTTTGGAATAGTACGATTTTTCATATTAAAATTTGTTTGATTATTGTATATCGGAAAAGGTCCGAGGTTACGTGCTGGAAAAGTCAAATTGGACCCAAATCGAATCGGTTGCGTTAAATTTCCTCTTGGATTCGTATTATTTCGGTTGAAATTCGGATTATTTGGATATCCTTGATGTTGTTTGAATCTTGTGTCATTCCATCCGATTTGTTGTTGATTCCAATTCGTGAATCTCTTGATTCGGTTCTCAAATTTAGTTTCAATCAAATTAACCGTGAATATTACGAGTATTACATTTAATATGACGCGTCTTATCAATAACATTTTTTTACAGTATTTAACATTAAATTTGAAAAAAAATTGAGGTTATAACCCGAATAGAGACGAGTGACAACTGAGCTGAATTTTAAATGATACAATAATTAATAATAATATTTTTAACAATAACAAAAAAATAATAATAACAGAACATAGTAAAAGTTAAAAAAAATCTTATCAAAATAATATGGCATTTGACTAATTTTTATTCATTTTTTATTGAAGGGGGCGTAAAATTACATGCGGGATTCAATTAAACGATTTTTATACAAAGAAATTTATATCGCAAGGAAATTTAATTAAATTGATGATTCAATTAGAAGGATTTCGTATCATAAAATTCAAGTACAAATAATTTGTATTGTGACACATTTAATGATCATGACAAAAAGTGATGTGATTGAAATAAAGCTCAAAATAAACACCTTTGAATTTTAATGCCTTGTTGTGATGTTGATATCACACAGTGACAGGTTAATTGAAGTTGCAATATTATGTGTGTAATGTAATGAGATTAGATAATAATTATAGTAATAAGCTCAAACTTAAGTATATATGACTTTGTTTATTAGTGACGGCAACCTGCAAATTATTATCACTTCACTGGGTGCCAATGTCTCACATTAAGAGAAAAAAAACCCATAAACATGTTTCAATATTCATAATATGTGAATAATAATTAAAATTCATAGAATAATTTCGTCTTGAAGTGTATTAGAAGTCGTACCACAAATCCACAACACAAGTAACTCTATTTGATAACATGTGATGTGATGTGATGATGGAATATATTATAAAAAAATGTATTAATTACAAGTTTTTGTCAATAATATGAGTTTTGCATTACTCGTGATGTGATGTGAGAAAAAAAATATGAACTTGTTTCGATGTAATAATATTTGAAATATGATTTTGACATAAATTCAATTTGAGTGCCAGTCATTTGATAATAATTTGTGGTGTATTAAGATATATTTGTTACATCATCATTATTGATTGTGGTGGATCGATTTATTGTGACTTGAAAATGGTGTGAAAATACTTGTACATGTAAAGTATAGGCAATTTGCATTGAATGCTTGCAGCGACATCAGTGAAAGGTGGTAAACAAATAAACTAAAAATGTATTTTGAGCTGTTTTGCTCCCTCTCTTAAACTGTTGACTATTATCATCACATGAAACCAATCATTAATAAACAATATGCTAATCCATTTGACATCAGGACTTTTGATACATCAAATTATAAGGACAATTATAAATATGGATACCAAAAGATCAACAAAAAAGTATTAGGAGCAATGAAAGATGAAACGGCTGGTGATCCAATGAAATTAGTAATAGCAATTCGACCTAAAGCATACTTCTTCACGACTGAAAACCAACAAACAACAAAGGAGTTGTGAGAAAAGATGCAGAAACTCTTGGATTTAATGATTACATTAATTGTCTCAAACATCTTGAATTAAAACTCCAAAAAAGTATAAAAATATTCAGATCAGACAGACACAAAATATACACAGAACGCCACACAAAAACAGCACTCAATGCAGCTGATGACAAATGAATTATTTTAGACGATGGTGTTGATACACTTGTGTGTGTTATAAAAATTCAACAGAATCAACAATTTTTTCGCACATTCCCACATTTTTTTCAAGAAATGCTTTCTGGAGCTAGTTTTTAACTAAACATTATCATATGAAGCAGTAACGTCATTTACAAGTTTGCTAAGAAATTTTTTAGTTCGAAGTTACTGAAATTGGTCTTGGCCCCTATGAGGTGGCATATACCCCATCCCCCCTTTGAGATATCATGACCCAACAAGTTATCAATGTCAAGTCAGAGCAATCAAACAGTATGAGATATCCCAGAGAGAGATGTCCCTTAAAATCAATTTAATTGCCTGTTTCGACCTGTTTCGACCTATTTATTACCTAATAAAATAAAATTAAAACAAAAAACACATAAAATTCTTACAATTTCACATCACTTACTTCTACATTTCATCTTATTCTTCCTGATCATCACTCTTTATTGTACTATACAAACAAGACAACTCCATTTGAAATTCCGTTGAGTTAATTATACGAGTTAATAACATTTTTAAACGCCAATTTAATTGGCAAACATTAAAATTAGTAAAGTAATAATACTAATAAACGGTATCGCCTTTTAGTACACAATTTTTTTATTTATCATCATTTTATCTTCAAATACTGCTGAGTTGATGTTTATCTCACACACATGCAATATCGTCATTAAATTGCTTTAAGCATCATTTTATAATTTTAAAAACGGTAATTATACACATTTTTTTCTTATTTCATTTTATTATTGGATCTCATCTGGTTGATAAATGTTTTTAATTTGTAATTGGATCAAATTTATATAATTGTGATCAAATAATTGCAATGAAAAAAATTTTAAATTGCTTCTTTATCGTTATTACAATACATTTTTTTTAAATGGTAATGTTAATTTATTATTTATTTACATTTTTTTTTGTATTAGAATAAAATTTACAAAGGACTTTGAATGGAACAATAAAATTATGATAATAATCCAATTATTTACGTGTAAATATAATAATAAATGATTACATGTTACTATTATTATTATTTTTATTATAAATCAGATTATTTCTGCAGATAAAATATTTTATCACACTTCTTATGTTCTTTGTAAAAAGTTTTAAACAAAAAATATATTTAAAGTATCTAAAAACAAAATAAAATTAAAACTAGCTTCCGTAAATCATCTTCAATGTAACCTTTTTTATATGATATACAAAACACATTGATAAACATCCTACCTCCGGGTTAGAAACACTTGATTTAGCTTGATTTGGTATAAAACAATGTATTTACTTGTAATAATAATAACAAAGAAGGAGAATAAAATACGCAGTTGAATTATAATTTAAAACTGTTAAACTAGCAATAAATATCGATGCCTCCAGGACTCAAATACAATACAAGAGATTTTTTTATATTTTATTTTATTTATTTCAAATATGTAAAACTACCTACTACTAAATTTATTGGATAAGTGTTTGGTTTACAGGTGTTTGAAAAGCAGTTTAGTTTGATCAATACAATTGTAAATAGGCCTTCCTTTAGGGGAAAAAAATCTCTATATGGAGTTTTCAAGGGTCACGCAATGAAAAAGCTATGAAAATATCTCAGTCCAATTGGATCGAATGGTGATTGCTTGTTTTTAAAGTCAGCTCTTGGTAAGTACTGCTCGTGATGCTCGGATATTGGACTCTGGCCTGGCTACTCACCAAGAGCGATGAACACTGGCTACTGTTATTCGAACGAAAGGTGCTACGTATTATCTTTGGTGCCTTACGTGAAGGTGACAGATGGAGATGAAGGTATAACATTGAGCTAGAGCGGTTGTATGCGGAACCAAACTCTGTAAAAGTCGACAGGCTTCGATGGGCAAGTCATTGAGCACGAATGGAACCCGACCGAGCACCAGCTCTGCTGTTCCGAAACGATAATTTGGGCCACGTAGGTGTAAGGCGCCTCAAAGAGAGGTGGATCGATGGCATCCAACAACATCTGCGAAAATTAAAGGTGCATATCTAGAAACAGTAAGCGCAAGAGATAGAATCTTGGAAAGGCATTCTTCAACAGGCCCAGTCTAAAAAATGGATGTCACAATTTGATAAGATAGAATTCAATTTATTCTCCACTCAGTCATGGCTTTAACTGAGGTTTTGCTTATCAAAAAAGTCTTTAATGAGCATTCGTTCACAAATAAGTCAAAATATGATCACTCATATGAAGTCCCGTTCTATCACAGTCCTATTATAAGATATCATTCTACTAATTTCGTGTTTTTCATCAATCCAAGCGCAATTCATAAAATTATTTCATTGCACCAAAATCCATATCTAAATCATCAGGGTGGCGTTTTAGCTTTAATACTGTAAATTTCATTTCAAATCTGTAATAATTTCATTTCTGTTTTCTTTACAATATTTATTATGCACATTTTAACATTGAAGCTTATTTTGCATTTAACGTTTTTAGTACAAGATATAAATAACAAATCCAAACACTACACATATGTTTAAATTGTAAAATAAAATAACAACACCAATAATAATAATAATAAAACAGACAAATAAAACATTAACATGCAAAAGTACATCAATTTACTTTGTTTGCTTTTGCTCAAATTGTTGTTCTGTTGTGTGGTATTGCAAAAATTCATGCAAAATTTCTAATTTGAAATCAAGTGATATTTTTGAAAAAAAAAATTAACAAAACAAAAAAAATTTACAGATAAAAATACGGGTTTGACATTGAAAGTTTTGTATATCAGAATTGAAGAGTTTTGTAATGTAATTTACTTTATCGCACTTAAACATTTAACTTTATGATACTTACATCGTTTATTTTTTTACTTTAAATGGTGACTTCTAGTGGCAAACCTTCAAGCACGCGTATCTTTAATCAGATAAAATTCTTTGTTTAAATGTTAAATGGATTAGTGTCATTTATTTAAAGGAAATTACTATGTTCAAGTTCAAATTTGTCCAGATTAAATTATGATTAAGCTATTTAATAATAGATAAAAGTCGACTTTGGTGGCATCGTACATTGAAAAATATTCATACATAATTCTATGAAACTATAATTTTTATTACTTTTTATTTTAAATCAACAACTTAATATGGACTTTGGATGAATAAATTATCAAAATATTTACTCATGTGATTTTATTTGAAATTGGTGTGAAAATAATGAACTTAATCTTATAAATAAAGAAAAAACCACAAAAAAATTTAATTTTATTAAGATTTTTTTTATTTAGCATCGTTGTTCATTATAAAAGTGGTTAAATATCCAAATGATTTTTGGTAGGCGTCAAATTTATTTATGGCAGACTCACAAATTTTAACATATGTGCGGTGTTTTGTTTATTTGTCAAAATTTGATTACAATTTGTCGCGATAATATGAAATTTATGAAGAACAAAAAAAAGAAGAAATCTCATATGAGGTTTAAATGTGACAGAAAAAATTAATGTGTATTTGCATAAATATTTGATATCTAATAAAAATGTGTGTTAAACGGAAATTAAGTTAAAAAATTTTTAGCAACATATGGTTTTATGGTGACGAATTTGAAATTGGATTCAATATTAATATAAAATGATCTGTTGCATGTAGAAATACTTAAAAACGATCAGCCTAATATCAGGTTCCCCAGGGATCGATACTTAGAAGTTTATTCAAGGAGAGTTCTAGATTTTTAAAAGAAATCCATTCAAAAATTTGGGAAAATTCTTTCGTTTTGGAATATTCCACAATTTTTGAAAATTTGCGAAGTTTTATCGCAATTTTGGGTTATGTGAATTGAAAAAATTGGCCAGCTTGACCGACGAACGATATGAGTTCACACAATACTCGCATTTTTTTCAAATCGATAAGAAATTCGCTTAAATCCTTCAACTTTAAATTTATTAGCTGCTCGTCTTTAAAAGACAAAGTACATTGTTTTTCAAATTTTTAACTCAGCATTCAAATTCTTTATTTATTTATAGATATAATTTTTTTTAAATGTTGCTCTGATTTGAAAAAATAATACACTTATAACAAAAGTAAATATTTGACAACTCTAACCCCGAATTTCTGTAAAACCTCACATTACATCACATGTATTTCCAAAACCAAAGCAAATATCAACACAAGGAGACTTTTTAAAAAGTCAAATAAAAACCTGTTAATGTTTGACTTTAAATGTTATTTTTTTTTTGGTGATTCGAGACGACTATTCAAACAATACATTTAATTTTTTTTTACTTTAAATTCATATTAATTTTGAACAAAAAAAAAACTGAATCAGTAGCAACAAATCAGCATTTAAATGGATCAAGATTTATTGAGATGACTTTCAATTCATCTTAATAAAAAATATAAATAAAAAATAATAAAAAAAACCGAAACGTGTAAAATTTAATTGAATTTTATTGACTTAATGATGCAAAAAATGACATTTCATCAATAAGTTGTTAAAATTTGCCAAAAAAAATATAAAATACAATAAAACTGCACAACATACATCAAAGAACCCATAATTTTTAATGATGATGATGATGTTACTTTCAATTTTTTTGTATATTGATGAATAGTGTAGAATAATAATTAAATTCAACGACATCAGCTCATTAACATATAAAATTAAATTAAGAGAGAAAAAATTTACATTTAAACAGGAGCTCTTGAACTTTTTGTGTATAAAATTAATTAGTAGTTAATATAAAACTGAATTAAGAGTTCATTTAAGATTAATTTGTACATTTATTCCCTCATTAACACAAATTACCATGAAAATGAATGAAATTCAATGAAATCGCACACACAAACATAAATCACTTAATTAAATTGTTAAAATTTGATGTTAAAAATTTACATAATTTATGTATTCTATCACTGATTTTTTTTGTTTGTTTTCAAACAATATAAAATAATAATAATAAATACAAATAAATGAAATAAAATAAAGCGTCGCTTTAAATTCATAACATATCATATCATATTATACACATATCAATGCATACAAAGAAGACTTTTGTTTAACTTCATATAAAAGTAAATGAAAATAAAATGTGTACGACAGGTACACGAACGACCTTTAAACAAAAAAAAAAACATATACATAACATATGAACCGGCATTTTTATGTGTGTTTATACATTTTTTATTATTATTAACATATGTTACATACATTCTTACATACACATTTATAATTGTATGTGTGTGTACGTAAAATGCACTTAAACATTAACACATTTTTGTAAACAATTCCTTTGAATTGAATAGTTTTCTTTTTAAAACAACAAAATATTATTTTTTTTTCAATGTATGTGTGTTTGATTATGTTCATATGAAATGTATAAAATTCATATAAAATTATACACGTTAATTCATTATTATTGTTTGTTTCTTTTTATTAATATTTAAAAAGCACTTGTGTATACATTTAAACAAAATCTGGTTTTAATTCTATGTATATGTGTGTGTATGTTTGTGTAAAAAAAAAGTTATTTTGATACGAATTTAACCGATCACTAGAGTTTCGTGCAAAGTGCTTTACACTAAAGTTTCATAGAACATTAGCTTACAAACATTGTACAAAAACGGACGTGTGTTGTTTTATTTTATATTTCTTACACTTAAAAAAAAGTAAAAAAAAGTTAAATAAATAAATAACTTTATATTGTATATGAATAAAATAAAATAAAATATTCTGTGTTTATGTTTATATTTCGATCAAAATAGAGTCGGTTGCGCATATTTTTCACTGTGTTTTATCAAATATTTTTGTTTATTATCATTATTAATATCATAATATGAATAAATAAAAGATCATTATAACAGATTTATGTTAATTTCAATTCAACAAGTGAATTAAAACGAAATTTGAAATTCAAGATGACATTTCACAGATAACTTTTAAAGTTTATAAGTTTGGCGCAAAGTTATAAAATTAGTTTTGTGTTGAATGAAATTGAATACATTTGAATAATTAATAATAAAAATACGAATATATTGATATTCTGGTTGACAAAAGTTCTGTGGGAATTTGTAAGATTTTTTCGTGATAAATATTAAAATAAAATATAAAAATAAAGAATTATAATAATAATAATAAAAAATCGTGTAGAATAAATATAAATAAAAAAAATACAGGAAGCAAAATAGTGTTTTGTTATTTGTGTAATGTAATGTTTGTAATATTAGGAATAGAATCAATAATATGAGAGAAAGAAGAAAAAAAAATAACGTGACAAAGTTTTAAAATAATAAAAAAAGTAAGAAAAAAAAATTAAAGATAACAAATATAATATTGTATAATACTAATACTAATAATAATAAAAAAAATATTTAAAGTAGAAAGAAAATAATATTAAATAAAAAAGACCTTTTAAAAAGAAAGATCTTAAAAGTAAAGTGGAGAATCGTGCCTCTTATACAATTTCTTAAGAAAAAATAGCAAAAGTGATAAATATTAAAAAAAATTTTTTTTTAAAAGAAAGAATAAGTTTTAATTTAAACTCATTGAATTTAATAATAAAAAAAGGAAAAAAATATAAAAACATAAAATAAAGCTAAAGGGCACACACAATTAATATCCAATAAAAGAAAATAATAAAAATAAAAATTATCACAATAAATACTTATAATAATAATAGTAATAACAATAAATGGGTCAAAACACCTTTAACTGATATAATATTCAATGTTTATTTTTATTATTATACATCTTTAAACAAATAATCCAATTAGGATTCTATTGGAAAACGAAACTGGAGCATGTATTATTTTAAACAATAATTAAAAAAAAATTATAATAATTTTTTACAAGTAAGTTTATTTAATTTTTTTTTATTAAGTGTACGTTCTTAAAATGATTTTTTTTATACATATAACATTGAGAAAATATTATTATGATTGTATATAAATATAAATGTTAATATTTTTATATACATTATATTCTTATTCAAAAGTTGATGATAAGAAAATGCAATTAAAATCAATTTGCTTGAGTATTTGAAACAAAATGTAAACTAGTTTTGCACTCTCTTTTATTACATTTATGTGAATATTGAATAAAAAGTTGTTATTAATTTTAATGATGATGGTGATCATGATGATGATTATAATATTAATAAAAAATAAACATAATTATAATGTTATAAAAAATTATTATATTTTTCAATGTGTATTATTCTGTTATATATGTGTCACAGTTTCTTATCATTAATTTGTATAAACAATGTTGAATTGAAATTGAATTTAATAAGATTTTGTGTGTTTTATACTAAAATAAGCGTTTTTTGACGTTTCAGGTCAAATTTAACTCTGAAATTTATTTTAAATGTAAAATGTATTGTAAAAAATAATAATTTTAACAATATTTAAAAGTATAACATAATTTTATACAAATATCATTTATTTTTTATTTAATTATAATAATTAAAAATTTATAATAATTATAAAAATTAAAAATTTATACTTTATAAATTATAACAAGAATAAATCCATCCAAAATTTTTAGCACATTGCTCTTACTCCCGCATTTTTTTTTCGTATCACACATAAAATTATTATCATTATTATTTTTTTTGGCTGTAAAATATCCGGTACCTTTATTATGTATGGTTTTTAATTTCATGTATAATATAGATGTTTATTATTATATTTTTTTATAAGCTTCACATTAAACATTATTATTTGTTATTATATGTGTGATATTGTTACCCATGATATATGTTTTTTGATGTCATTAGCAATTTTTTTGTATATATTAATGAACTCATGAAAAAAATAGAGTGGTGTATAAAATAATCATTAATAAAAAAAATTAAACATTATAAAAAAATTTAATTGTAATTGTTTCTACCACATTAAAATTTAATAAAACAAAAAATATTAAAAGAAAATCATGAGTAATCATTATACGATGATAAATCAAGTAACTTTTCAACTCACTCAAAGTAATTTTTACAGAACTTTTTTTTTAATTTTAATGGATATCAATTTTAATAAATTTATATGATATATCATAATTATATCATAAAAAGTTATAAAATTAATAATTGATATTATAATCATTTTTATTATGATAAAATTCTTAATGTTTTTTATATTAAAAATTATTCTAATTATTACAAAAAATTTTATATAATTGTTAAAATTATTGTAATATTATTTTATGATTTTAAATTACAAATACTTAAAAAGCGAATTAAGTTATGTATAAAATTTAAGTTTAAGTTTTTAAGTTGAAAAATCTGAATTTAACAGATTTTTTTTTCAATAAAATTACAAGGAAGGCAGTAATTAAAATAATAAATAATTTTCATAGAGTAATTACATAAAAAATATTGCAAAGCACAAAACCATAAAACTACTCATAAAAATCAATATTAAAATTTTATGTGTCACTTTACTTTTCATGTCTTACTTTTTTTTTAAATGTCACATATTTCATAACATATTAAATAATAAAATTAAAAATAAAACATAAAATTTATTATAAATAATAAATAAACCACTTTCTGATCCATAACTGAAACACTTTCAATGTGATTCAATGTATTTTTTTAAATGAAATTTACGATTTTTATAATAATTAATGCAATTCATTACTCTTTGTATAAAAAAAATTAAAAAAAAATAATATAATAAAAAATAACTTATAGATACACTTTTTTTATTAAGAGCATAAAATACCGCTACTACCTGTTTGATTACCACGATAAATTATTAAAATCTTTGCAATGATATTAATAATAATAATATTCAAATAATTTGATATGACATTTTTTTAATTTAAACATTTTATTTTTTTCCTTATACATATGTTATATGTTAATAATAAAAATATTATGATATGTATGAATTGAAGCCATAAAATATGGTTTTAACGTAAAACTAGAAATATTAAGTTATATAAAACATTATTTTCATTTTAATCATTAATTATTATGATTAGAAAAAGATTATCATATCATTTTATTATTAAAAAAAACATTATAAACTATAATAATAATGTTTATTTTGTATACGTAAAAATATAAATAAAAGAAAGTAAGATTAATTTTCAAGGGTAAGTTAAAATTTAAATTTAAATTGAGAATTATGAAGAAAAAAAATTAAATTGAAATAATAATGATAATAAGAGACAATAATCAATTTCACTTCATTGTTCTATGAATGTTATATGTTTAAATGAAATTGTCTACCTCAGGTCTCTTGTTCAATTTATAAACAATTTTGATTAACATTGAACATTGAATTATACAAAGAAACAAAAAATGAAATATAATTTAAGAAAAATAATAATAATCATGGATTAGAAGTAAAGAAAGACAGTAAAACTTTCTATTTCATGGTTAATTTTAATTTTAATAATAATACTAATAATAAAATAATAATATTATAAATTACAACACATAAATGTAACTTGCCTACTGTTTTTACTTAGTTAAGTTAGGCTATCATGCTCCAATCATTTTCTAATAAGTCAGAAAAGTTTAAAATTTAAGAAGAAATGAAAGTGTACATTTAACATGATATGAGTCGAGCATGCAGTAAATTAAATAAGTTTATCATGAAAAACATTAAATGTGCTCTTTGTTTTCATTTAATCATTAATTTTCATGTAAAATTAATTTAACTTTTGCATTTTTATCGTGTCTCATTACACTAAATTGCTTGTCATCAAGACATTTATCATGTCGAAATATAACATATCATAAAATTGACCACAATATGACCTTTGTGAGTTTGGTGTGTGGTGGCTTTGAATTTCATTGTGTGAGGGTTCAATGCGATTTATTCTAATTTTTTTGTAAATCTTATAATAAAATGAATTTCATGTAAAATTTTAACACAAGTTAAATTGAATGCCAAATTTAACATTAAATAAAACACAAAATGAATATTCAGAATAACCGTGTCAAGAATAAAAATCAATTAACTCATACCCAAATAAATCTCAAATACTATACATATAAAAATGATGTGTGAGGTTTTAAAAAAGTTTAATAAATAATAATGGTTTAAAGTTAATCCGCCTACATTTGACGTGTTGTAATTCTTTTATGGACCAACATTTTATAATAAATCACGTACATTTTCATCTAACATTATATTAATTTTAATAATAATAATAAAAAATGTTTATAATCGATCAATAAAACATGCCACTAATCATTCTAAAGTTCTTTTTTTTGTGATATTGTTTAAAGGAACACATTTCAAAAGAATATAACAAAAAAAAAATATTATAAAAAAAAACAAAACGTTTGAATACATTAACCTTGATTCAGTATGGACACTGTTTCAGTTATCTTATCGTAAATAATTTTAATGTTAATCCATGGAAAATTTTATGAAAGAACATAATTTTGCAAATTACATATTAGGATTATGTTGTATGGAGTTTTTTGATCTTTTTTCTTTTAATTTTTGGCAGAACAGCCTTCGATTGGATTTCTGGTCACGTTTTATCTTAATAAAATGAGAAAAAAAATCCAGGAATATGATTTTTTTATTATAAGTGGTGTTGTTTATTTACATTTAAATACGAAATTAATTTTGACCACCTTTGATTTTTGTTTGATTCATTCAATGTTTGTTTTTGCATGAAATTTAATGTGCCATTAATCGATGAGATTATACAAAAAAAAACGAGAAATTCTTAGTATGGACTTTTAAGAAAAGTGCATTTCAATGGACCTGGTTTCATACAAAAAATATTCAATTTTGAGCAAATTGTTTAGAAAATTAATTTTTTGCGGAAAAATTTACTTATGAGTAGCGAGGAGCAATATTTTCAATATATGGGTATATGAAAAAATTGCTTCTAAATCCTCCAAAAAAATAAAATTTGGGGGATGTCATACAAAAAAAAAATTTGCAACTGGCCAATTTTTTCGACTTTTTGGCGTTTTCAACTCTTTTTGGCCATTTTTCACGAAGAAATCGTTAAATTTATTAGGCTCATAGTCTCATGGGTGGGCTTCAGAACCTCCAAAGTTTATAAACCGTTAAAACGGTTAAAAAATTTTTGTTTTTTTTTGTTTTATAAAGTCGCTTATGAAAATGAACGTTAACTCATGAGCTTTAAGATGAGGCTCAGGGATTGGGTTCCAAAGCCTATGTATGTTGGGTTCATGAATGGGTTTCAAACCATCTAAGCTTATAAACCTTCTGAAAAGTTCAATTTTTTCTTTAAAAAATTCTAAAATTCGACAAAAAAAATCAAAAAAAAAATTTATATAGGCTTAAATTAAGCAGATCAGGACTCATTGTGACCCAGGTGTTGCCTTTTAAAGCCAAAATGAATTTTTTCATCCAATTAATTCAAATTAACATCATTTATGGATCCATTAAACAAAATATACCATTCAAATAAAAATTACATGTAAAAAAATTGCATAACAAAATTAAAAAGACGAAAAAATGATAAATGAAGCTTCTTTCATTTAATTTTAATATTAATAAATGTATTAAATGAATATTCAATATATTTAAATAAAAAAAAAATAAAATAAAATACAGAGGCAGGTTGAAGGGCAATATAAGAATTTCTTTAAAAAAAGAGTGAAAAAAATGAATAAAAAACTGGTTTATTGCATCGTTTGTTGCATTTTTAAATCATAATACGCACACATGTGTTACACAGATTTTTTTTTTCCTCCAATTTTGCTACTCACTGAAACAGCTCCATGTTTCTTAACAGGGAAAGTAAATAAGCTTGTCTCGTAAATTTTTTTTTTTGTAATATTATTAAAAAGAGAAAAAAAATTAAATAAAATAGCAACCATATGTTTTTTTTATCATATGAAATTGAAATGCATTCATTGTGACTTGAAATGAAATGAAAATAAACAAATTTTACTTACATAACATTAATAAACGTAATAATCGAATTGATTAAATTACACTTTTAACTTAAATTCTATGTTTTTACTTGAATTTATCTTACATTTAAATTGGAATAGAATATTCGTGTGACAATTTATTTTAAAACACATTTTAATACAATTGACATGCAAAATCTTGGTTAAATTTAATATCAATTCTCAATAATAAAATTGAATAATTAATTTTCAAAGTGGTCAAATCTAGGTTTTGTTATTACATTACTTTTATTTTACTTGGATTGTATTTTACTTTAAATATTCTTAAATATTTTTGGTATTATTATTGAATGAATGAATTCAAATGAATAAGATATCGATTTAAAACCATATTCACATTAAAGTTTAAATTGAAATTAGTTCAATATCAGTGAGGTTTTTGTGGTGTGGTTTGATTTTCTTAGTATTTTATGCATGATTATTGATTATGTCTGATATTTTCATAAAAATTTAATGTGATCTCCTGTTAAAATTATCACTTTCATACATTGAAATGTGCAGATGCAACATGTTACGATGCACGTTGAAATCTTTTTACATCGCATAGATGAAAAAAAAATCACACATTGTATCACAGTAAATGAATAATTTGTCATATTAATCGGCTTGTGCTTTGCGTTTGCTACGTTTTTATAATTTTTTTTTTCATGGTAATAATAAAATGCGTGTTGATGCATAATTTTGTCATTTTGTGTCTTGATACAAAGTTAAATTTATTTTAATTTTGTGTATCTAAAATCAGCATAAAAAAATATGTTTATGCATTGGCATATCAAACATAAATTTATATGTTGTGATATGTGAATACAATACAGATTTGACGACAACTCAGCAAAAAAAAGGAAACTATTGTTATTGTTTAAATTTTTTTTGAGGGGATTTCATTGAAAAATGCGCTTTTGATGCCAGTTTTGTGGTTGAAAGTCTGTAAATTGAATTGAAAAAAAATTAAAATACAGAGAGAAAGAAAGAAAGAAAGAGAGCGAGAGACACAGAGATACGAAGAAAGAGTGAGCAAAGGGGAGAAAAAACGAGAGCGAGAGAGCAAAAGAGTGTTTACGAGTCATGAAAGTCATTTTAACTTAAAATGCACTTTCATCTTCCATTCATCGTATTGATCACCACATTTTTTGACTTTATCATCGTTAAACAATAAATAAAAATAAATAAATAAATACAAAATAAAAAAAAAATCATAACACAAAGAATAATCTTTTTTTCCTGAATTTGTATTAGCAAGCAAATAATTCTTCATGTTTTCTTTTATTCTTTTTATTATTCTTATAACATTTCATGTGTTTCATTTAAAGAAAAGTGTAAATAAGGAACAAGAATGCATAAGAATAGCATAGAATAAGCATAAAACGATAACAAAACAAAAAAATATTATGCAAATACTCATATGCAGTTAATAGTCGCCTAAGCATTTAAAAAAAAGTAACAAAAAACTATCAGCACAAGTCTCAGACAAAAAAAACAAAAAATTTGCATTTTGTTAATATTACACAGACATAAAACACATATTAAAGTCACATTATAGTGAGTGTTATGTCTGCATTTTGTTGAAGAAATAAAAAAAACATTTATGATGATCGTCTTTTATCTAAATTGTATGTTAACTTTTAAGCAGTTTTTTTTCGTTTTTTTTTTAATTGCAACAAATATGTGTTATTATTATTTTTTTTTTTTGTAATAATGTGTTTAGTTTTGATATAAAATGTGGAACAGAAAAATTTTATAATGATAATTTGTGAATTTTTTTTTCTGCTTTTTTATCTAAGGTATGTGTGTTTCAATGAAATGTTTATTTAAAAAAATAATAATAATTTTTAAACATCTGGAGCAAAAATCTTTTTGTCTTCCACTCTTTTTAATGAATTTTTTTTATTTAAACATTTACGATGATTATATGTTTTAGCGGGAAATTAAAATGAATATGTAAAATGGATATGAGAAAGATAATGAATTTGTTATGATATGAGCGGAAAAAAACAGATTGCTTGCTTTTGAACGGATAAATTTCGCTGAAAGCCTTTTAGTGCAGGAAAAGATGCAATAGCGTTTTTTTAAGAGAATTTTTGTGATTTTCTTGCCATGTACTGATTTAGTGGAGTCTAAGTCTGGCTCATTCACTAAAAAGCCATTCGAGTCAAAATTTGACAAAAAAATGTAACATGTAGTCAAAAATATCGAAAATATCTTGAAAATATCTTGATATCTTATTCGTATACTGTGTTGAAGTTTCCTACGAATTAAAAAAAGTTCCTACGATCCGCATATATGAGGACCGTTATGAAGTTAATCAAAAATTCTAATGATGAGGCTACCTCCGCGCATGAAAATAAGACATAGTTTCAGAAGAAACTATGGGTCTACAATGGCCCGAAAAGGCTGTAGCGACGTTTTACTTGACTTCCATTTTTAGATGTGACCTAATATAAAAGTATTATAATAAGAGAATTCATGTGTATGGAAAAAAAAATTTTTTTCAAGTTCGTCCTAGGTCTTTGGTGTCTTCAGCAAAGTTGTAGCTTATTTTCAGAGGATTTTAGTGATATAATTTTTTTTTTAATTTTCCGGGAAATTTGTGGAAATTTTTTGATTTTTGTTGAAAAACCGGTATTTTAAACCAAAAGTTGTTCGGCAACTCTATTTTTTTATATGAAAATCAAAAATTCTAATGATGAGGCTACCTCCGCGCATGAAAATAAGACATAGTTTCAGAAGAAACTATGGGTCTACAATGGCCCGAAAAGGCTGTAGCGACGTTTTACTTGACTTCCATTTTTAGATGTGACCTAATATAAAAGTATTATAATAAGAGAATTCATGTGTATGGAAAAAAAAATTTTTTTCAAGTTCGTCCTAGGTCTTTGGTGTCTTCAGCAAAGTTGTAGCTTATTTTCAGAGGATTTTAGTGATATAATTTTTTTTTTAATTTTCCGGGAAATTTGTGGAAATTTTTTGATTTTTGTTGAAAAACCGGTATTTTAAACCAAAAGTTGTTCGGCAACTCTATTTTTTTATATGAAAATCAAAAATTCTAATGATGAGGCTACCTCCGCGCATGAAAATAAGACATAGTTTCAGAAGAAACTATGGGTCTACAATGGCCCGAAAAGGCTGTAGCGACGTTTTACTTGACTTCCATTTTTAGATGTGACCTAATATAAAAGTATTATAATAAGAGAATTCATGTGTATGGAAAAAAAAATTTTTTTCAAGTTCGTCCTAGGTCTTTGGTGTCTTCAGCAAAGTTGTAGCTTATTTTCAGAGGATTTTAGTGATATAATTTTTTTTTTAATTTTCCGGGAAATTTGTGGAAATTTTTTGATTTTTGTTGAAAAACCGGTATTTTAAACCAAAAGTTGTTCGGCAACTCTATTTTTTTATATGAAAATCAAAAATTCTAATGATGAGGCTACCTCCGCGCATGAAAATAAGACATAGTTTCAGAAGAAACTATGGGTCTACAATGGCCCGAAAAGGCTGTAGCGACGTTTTACTTGACTTCCATTTTTAGATGTGACCTAATATAAAAGTATTATAATAAGAGAATTCATGTGTATGGAAAAAAAAATTTTTTTCAAGTTCGTCCTAGGTCTTTGGTGTCTTCAGCAAAGTTGTAGCTTATTTTCAGAGGATTTTAGTGATATAATTTTTTTTTTAATTTTCCGGGAAATTTGTGGAAATTTTTTGATTTTTGTTGAAAAACCGGTATTTTAAACCAAAAGTTGTTCGGCAACTCTATTTTTTTATATGAAAATCAAAAATTCTAATGATGAGGCTACCTCCGCGCATGAAAATAAGACATAGTTTCAGAAGAAACTATGGGTCTACAATGGCCCGAAAAGGCTGTAGCGACGTTTTACTTGACTTCCATTTTTAGATGTGACCTAATATAAAAGTATTATAATAAGAGAATTCATGTGTATGGAAAAAAAAATTTTTTTCAAGTTCGTCCTAGGTCTTTGGTGTCTTCAGCAAAGTTGTAGCTTATTTTCAGAGGATTTTAGTGATATAATTTTTTTTTTAATTTTCCGGGAAATTTGTGGAAATTTTTTGATTTTTGTTGAAAAACCGGTATTTTAAACCAAAAGTTGTTCGGCAACTCTATTTTTTTATATGAAAATCAAAAATTCTAATGATGAGGCTACCTCCGCGCATGAAAATAAGACATAGTTTCAGAAGAAACTATGGGTCTACAATGGCCCGAAAAGGCTGTAGCGACGTTTTACTTGACTTCCATTTTTAGATGTGACCTAATATAAAAGTATTATAAATAATAATAATAATTTTTAAACATCTGGAGCAAAAATCTTTTTGTCTTCCACTCTTTTTAACGAAGTTTTTTATTTAAACACTTAGAATGATTATATGTTTTAGCGGGAAATTAAAATGAATATGTAAAATGGATATGAGAAAGATAATGAATTTGTTATGATATGAGCGGAAAAAAACAGATTGCTTGCTTTTGAACGGATAAATTTCGCTGAAAGCCTTTTAGTGCAGGAAAAGATGCGATAGCGTTTTTTTAAAAGAATTTTTGTGAATTTTCTTACCATGTGTGATTTAGTGGGGTCTTAGTCTGGCTCATTCACTAAAAAGCCATTCGAATCAAAATTTGACAAAAAAATGTAACATGTAGTCAAAAATATCGAAAATATCTTGATACCTTATTCGTATACTGTGTTGAAATTTCCTACGAATTAAAAAAATTCCTACGAACTTGAAGGCGACGCCTTTAATGAATTTCCATTGAAAATTTTCTTTTTATGGAATTGATTTTAGTTCTTCCTTTTACACTTCGCAATTGTTTCATCAAAATAATAGAGAAAAACAAAGGATTGAATACGGATCTAAAAAAAGAACTTGTTTGGATAATTTTACATCCAGCTTAATTTAAACATGTGAAATTCGTCGTATGGATGTCAATCGAAAAAGCTCTCGAGATAAATCGATTTCCTAGTAGTTGCAATCGTTTCTACATCAATTTGGTGGAAAATGAACGTCTACGTACTTTTGAGGACCCCCCTTTAAAATTCGTAAGAATTTTCAAGTTTCTCAATGCAAACAAAAAAGCTTCCTAATAGTCTGTCACAATTTCTGACGTTTAATTCCTTTTATAAGTATTTTCCCGCAACAGGACACTCCCATTATTTATTCTGGATTGCTTCTAAACTAATTTAAACAGCTTGAGAAGAACTCACTGTTACACAAAAAAAATTGAATCCACGCTCATTTCCGGTATAAATCAAATTTAATTCCATTAATCGCTCATTTAAAATTTTAATTGAGTACTTAAACCAATTAGCATCAAGAGAAAAAAAATTAAAGTACTTATTTAAAAAAAAAATAAACAATGCTCAATAATTAAACTTATGTCCATTTGTTTATTTTACTTTCATTTTTTGTTTCCATTATGCAATTTTTTTGTCTTTAATTCAAATTAATTTGATCAAAGTCAACGATTAAACTTTTTTAATCCAAAACAAACATTAATAGATTTAAAAAAAAAAAACAAACTAATTACCAGCAATCAACCGATCAAATCAAAACAAAAATACGAGTAATTAATGACTTGTATACACAAAACTCGACCTTTCCTGTATTTTGAAGCGTGTATGTATTAAAATAAAAAAAAATAATATAAAATAAAACAAAATAAATGAGATAAAATTAATTTTCCTTACTTTTTTTTCATATAAAATGTTACAAGGATTAATTGAAATCTCTAAAATAAAAAGGATTCTTATCATTAAAATTAATCTAACATTTAACTTCAGCGTCATAAAGTCGTCTAAAAGTCAACGTATTTTGTTTTGTCGTTTCCTTTAAAATGACAACTGCAAATAATCAATTTTAATGGATTTTTATGTCTAATGTTAAATTTCAACTTTATATTCAACTTTAGTATTAGAATTTTTTTCCCTTTAAAATAACAAAAAAAAAAAATAAAATGAAAACAGGATAAATGCAACTGACTCCAAAACTCATAAATCATTCTTTAAAGAAATTGTATGTTTTTTTTTTATATTTTAAATTTTTATATAAAAGAAACGAAATAATACAAATAACAATTATAATAAAAAAAATAAACACATGTATTTATCATTTTAGATTTCATTGTACATTTAATGTGTGTTTTGCACTTTTTATCTTAATCCAAAGAGATTTTCTCAGTAAAATATGATGAAATTTGACTTTTATCTCCTTTCAACACTCAATTCCATTTCATTTAAGTACGTTTTTAAGCTTAAATTTCAATCTTGACTCTCTATCTCTAAACAAAAGTTGAGATAAGAATCGTTTTGCTTCCTAAAATGAATTGAAAGAACTTAAAAAAAAAACAAATCATTAAAGTATTAAATTTTAACAAAACATTTTGTTTTATCTCAATGTTTGATCTTCACCACGCACCTTATTCTTGTTTTGTGTGTTTTGTTTGTAAGGATTAATTTCATTTTTTTTTCGTTTTATTTCATTTTAGTCACAGTTAGAACTTTTTTTTTGATGGTGTCTACTTCTAAGATGAATTTTATAATGATGCGTTTTTTCTTTAAACTTTTTGGTGCTCCAATTTTAACGCGATATAATTTAATTCGACCTTGACTGTCCGTGTCCATCGGCCTTGGAAACAGCAATATCATTTATAACAGTTAATTAAATTTCAATCATACGATTTTTTTTTCTCCTCGTTGTTCTTTAATTTGATTTCATTTTTTTTTCCTTGTAAATATTCTTCTACCTGTGCTAATGTGCTCTCAATCCATCAAATTTTATCGTAACAAAATGCATCCTTTTAAAAAAACTTTTAACTGAATTTGTATCGGAATCAAGGTGACCTTGAAATTATCGAGACACCTCTTTGATCAATTAATTACTATTTTTTTTTTATTAAGAACTTTACTGTATAAGTTTTTTTTTGCATTAATTTTCGCTACAAATCGCGTCGAGGAAAAAAAAGTAAGACAAATGATTCGTGTATTCTCTTTTAAAAATCGATTTAATTGGCAAAACAGATTTATTTTTATTTTTTTTCTGAATTGCAATCCAATAAATAACAGAAAAAAGCATTAATTAAGCGCCATTTTATGATTATTATTATTTTTTTTCATATTCTAAGACACATTAATTTAATTGGATTCGATTTCATCTGATATCACTTAATAATAATGTAAAATTTTTGTATCAATTTATTTTGTTTAATAAAGTTATCATGGATATAAGAAAATGAATCGATTTATTGCTAATTCCATCTATTATCACCAAATTATAATAAAACAAAATAACAGAAAATGAAAAAAATACAGAAAAAATATATGAGAAATATAAGATCTAATTTCATTGATTTATTGGTTTCTTTAAATGTTGTTTTGCAAAAAGGAGGCGTTATTATTTTTTTTTCGTTCTAAAATCGAAGAAATAATACATAAATTTTGATCATTAATGAGAGGAAAAATAACAACGATTAGGCGGTTTATTTTAAAATAATTGTATGAGGAAAGATCAATTTTGGGTTTGAAATTGAAGTCAAGCTACGCTCACTTGCTCAGTTGGCATTGTCTTTGAATAGGTTGAACATGATCTTCTTAATTTTTTGTTTTTCTTTTACTCTACATAGCACTTAGTTGGACTCCCAAATAGTGCTTTAATTATTGTAGATTTCAAGGATCAGGATGCGACTGCTCTCGGATGACAGCATAAAAACTAAGGTCCATCCTAAGACTGAGGCTAAATTTTCGATATAACTTTGAAAACCCAACACGATGTCGTTTTGCCTCTTTCATCCTGAATTTTCATACAACACCTTTGGTTCCATTGATCAAGTTATCATGCCTCGAGTCAACGATGTTAAATAATTTCAATTTAATTACAAATATTCTCAAATGTCAGCACTTCCAATCTTTATATGAAATTTCATGAGAAGTCATAACAATTTCAAGATCAACAATTATTCGATCAATATTTGATTGAGTGAGAGAAATAAATAAATCATAAACTTAAATTACTTTCCACACTCAATTTCAAATGTCATATCGTCAAAATGTTCACAATACAATAATAATAATTATCATTACATGTGTATTATTAAGATGTTTATTACAATTTCACAAAGAATCATTAAATCATCAAGATATCTGACAAGCTCAAGACAAGACGTTAATAAAAGTGAATATGAAACATTATTATGAAAAAAGAGTTTTTCTCTCCATTCAAACAAAACGCTAATTACTTTTTAATGATTTTATACTTTACTTTTTTTTTTGAACAATTGCAAGTTTTATTGCAAGGAACAAGTAAAAAAAAGCTGAATTAGAGTGTTTATTTTTTTAACAAAGTGTAATAATATTTTAATTAACTTCATCCGGTGAGATTTCAGGTTGAACACATCATAAAAGAAAAATTATGAAAAATGTGTAAGAAAGCATAATTTACTTTTGCAAAAGAAATGAAGTAAAAAAATTCATTATGCCTTGAAGATACTTTTTAGAATTAATGTTTTAATTATCAGGTCTTATATTAAGTTAACTTAAATACGATGCCACTAGTATCTTTATTGCCTTTTAAATAAATAATGAAGAGAAAAAAAATACATGTTTTAATGTAATACTTTACAAGAAATAAACTAATTAATGAACTTGAGTGTCGTATTAAGAGATAATTTTACTTGTAAAATGAATATGAGTTAATTATGTATGTGAATAAAATTATTTAATGCAAAAGTCGATCATAGAACGTGAAATAAGTGCTTGGATGGTTTGATTAGGGTTTACCATAAACCACGGTCATTCAGTGGCAGTTTGGCCATACGGACAATCTGGCAAATTCCAGAAAGAGCGCAGTCGATCGTCTTATAAAAGTTAAGTTTAGCGTAAATCATACAAAATGCCAGGGCTATTAATAATTCTCAATCTGCCCCTGCTGTCATCAGAGAACATCCTAGTCGGTTAACCTCATATCTAGCAAGTTGCTCTAACTTTACGTCAATAACAAAACTAGACGCTGTGTCTGCATTTTCATGGACCCAACTTATCATTTTAAAGTAAAAATCGAATAGCCAGCCTTCTCACTGCCCCGTACAATCTCCCATCATTCCTGAAAACGTTACATTTTCCTCAGTTCCTTCCCTTCAAGTCATTCGATATCTTCGTGTGCAATGACTGTTACAATAAAATGCTACGAGAAAACATTAAAAAAGTCACTACTGATCAACACTGAACAGATTATTATGCAATTGATTGATTGTTTGCTAATCGTAGACATGCTACAAGAGATTATCGCATGTAATAAACCGTTGATTGTATCTCTTTAATACGAAATTTTCACATCTGTTTAAAGTAATTTTACTATTTTAAATGTAATTTACTTTTCAATCCAGAGTTTGTGTGTATTTAAAATGACTTGATACTCGTTTCGTGTCATCATCATAATTTTCTCAAGAATAGCAAAAAGAAATTACATGAAAGAAGATGAAAAGAAGGAAACATTGTAAAATAATGTTTAAATGTTTTCAATTTAGCGTGTCACGATATCTCAACCGTGTCTTCTACATAAAAATAATATTAGATTACTTATAAGATGATTGTTAACCTTTTCTTTTATTTTGATAAATGTGTCTAAGTTTTGAATCATAAATGATTTTATTTTATTATTATTATTAAAATGTATTGTTACGGTTCGTAGACAGATAAAACAATATTTGCTACTAATTGTCTGCAATTTATTATAAATATAAAGTAGATTACCGTTAAAAAATGAAATTAAAGAGAAGCATGCAGAAAAAATCGATTTACTTTTACTCATTTGTACATTTTATTAACCAGAAGTACAATGGTTAAAATTGAAGTTTTAACATCAAAATTAATGATGAACAAAAAAAAAATAATAATAATAATAGAAAAACAGCTGCCAGCTATAACTTTTATTGAGTTAAACACAAGCAGATCTAACAAGGTAATATCCATAACATATTTCTCACACCTGTAAAATTTATGTCTACAATTAAAAGTAGCCAGAAAACCGATTTGTTAAACAAAAGCTCAATACAATAAAAATGATAATGTGAAAAGATCGTAAAATATAAAAGAAAGAAATTTCTCAATTTCTCTCTAATTTGCTTGCATTTGAATATCAGCACTTTGAATCAATTTCATACAAATAAATTAGGCTTACAAAATGAAATATTTTTTTGAATAAATTTGTGACTTAAAATGTAATACAAATAAAAATAATTTTCAAGATTAAAATTAATGATGGTTATCTGCATATTTTAACCTTAATCTGTCGAATTAGAGAAAATTAATGATTAAAATATTAATTATGGTACCTGTGATGCAAAGGCAATGTCACAACAGTGCACACACAGCTGCATAAAAACACATGAAATATATCATAAAATTATTTATTGATTTCTTTATTTTGTTTCCATTTTAGATTTTATAACATGTATTTTTTAATGATGATTGGTATTAAATTTATCATGAAATAATTATTTTATTGATTTAAAGAAAGCTTCTAGGAGTTGTTCAAAGATTACGTTACAATTTTTGATGTATTATAGGAAAAATGGAGGCCACATAAAACTTTTTTTTTGTAAAAGACGTGTAGAGTACCTTCGAGAGTTGGTTCAAGGTCATGATCCAACTTGACCTTTAGGTTTTTGATGGCTTTTGATCATTAGTGTGAAAAATAATCTCTTATAATTTTTAATTTGTGTCCCATATCGAAGATCTCTTATTTTGGCACTAGAGCTGTAATTTTGGTTTCAAGATTGTCGAGGCCATAACGAGTTGTTTTAACGATAGGATAAGACAACACTAGTACATACAGAATGAAGTATGTGGATTACAAAGAGCCCAACATATAAAGTGGCTGAGTTGACTTGGGAATCTGCGTTCGATTCCTGGCTAGTACGCTATCATAACATAACGTTAGGGATGCGAATCTTTTTATTGTATTCCGATCTCGTACGAAATCCTTGACTAACTTCAAAACTCACCGTTGATTGTATCAATCAGTAGATTGACAGATAAGCAAAGTGAGCTAGTTTGTTTAAATGAAGCATGTTGAGTGGTAAAATTCCGTTAGATTCATCTTTATATAGAGCAACAGTTTTAAATCTCATTGGCAATTTGCATACAGTCTTCACTGCACGATTCTGGAGTACTTTTATTCTTCTTAAAAATGTTTTTTTGGCACAATCAAAGACATTAAGCATAAATTGAATATTGCTGATGATGAGACTATAGTAGATGTTTTTGAGTAGATCTTGTTTCATCTTATTTTTCAGCTTATGAAGCATTCCAACACTCTTTGAGGGACCTGATGCTAATTCAGGATGAATTATGATCTCTTACTTATATTTGTGTGGACCCACTGTGACCTCCAAGTTGCCCGTGAAAAGCCTAAGGCACATATTGCTGAGCTTTGACCGTCGTCGATTCAGAGTATTCTTTCTAGGCCTTCAATTTTAATGCCATGTAATTCTTGAACGCATCCTTACCTGTAAAACACTTAAAACTAATAATTCTTCATATTTTTTGTCACTTTTCCTCTAAATCATGCTTTAAATCAAAATTAAACCAGTAATTTTTGATTTATTTATGACCCAACGCGACTCTTACATGCATCTCTCATAAAAAATGATGCGCATTCGATCTAAAAATAGTAATAAAAATAAAACAAAAACCATTAAATTGATTGATTAGAAATGCATAAACACGTAGCTAAATACTTACAGTTACACATACAAAAAGGAGATTAAAAGTAAATAAATATAAATCAAACAATGCTTAAACACATGCATTGGACATGAATATATTAGCTTGTAATAGGTGCGTATTCACATCAAATGTTTGCCCTTTAATCATAAAAAGATTTCACATTTTATTGACTATAAATCAATTTTTTGAGGTTATTGCGGTTTTATTTAATGTTCTTGTTTCTGAATGTATGTGATTTTATTTTTTAAAAATAAAATTAAAAAAAGAGTGATAACAGGCCATTTTTTTACATGATTAAGACATTTCGCTTATATATTGTTATTGTTTTTATTATTATTATTATATTTAATTTTATTTGATGATAGATGAATAATATTATGAATAAAATATTAAATGAGTCATTTTGTTTATCGTTATCAGTAATTTAAACTGAAATTTATAATGAATAACCATATTTTTTAACTCATATTTCATTTTGAGTAGTCACATTTTTTATTTTTATTTAAGTTTTGCACGAATTTCAATGACATTTGCACATCTTTATTCTGGTCAGTCGTGGATTGAGCAGAAATTTTAGTGGAATGCGTCCTTCAAAGAAAATCAGTTTCTTGTAATTGAAAAAACGTCAATGAAAATCAGTGTCAAAAAATGTGTAACGACCTTCTGGGAAATTAAGCTTGAAATGCACTCATTCACATCATTTACCGTTACTTTCAACATCTTGTTCCATTTCATTTCATTCCATATCTCATTCCATTGTCATATCATATTTCATCAACTTTAACATGCATTTAACTGCAATATACTGAAAACAGAAATTGAAGTGATCGTCCGATCATCAAATAACCAAAAAAAAATTACACTTAAATAAAGACACGAAATATTTTTTTTGTAAATCCATAAAAAATTGAGCTCATTAAACGATTATTCAAGTATTAACACTTCATTCATGTAATTTGAGATATAAATAAATTATATTACATGTAAGAGTGTTAATTTATTGTATATGAATATTGAATATTGGGAAAGAAATTTTCAAAATAAATTCCATTGTTTGTCAGTTTTATTTATTTACCAAAAATAATTTTTAAAGCATCATCATCATGATCAACATCACCATCTGCAGATTAATTCGATCCATTAACAAATTTATATTCAAAATTAATTTTTATCAATTATTTATATTGTAACACATCCATAAAGTCAAAAAAAAAAAGTAAAAAAAAACATTATTTATATAAATAAGAGATCATTAATTTGTTTGAGTGCTTATTATGTATCTTTCATATTTGCTTTTGAAGTGCGGCGATTAATTTTAACAAAAAAATATATTTAACATTAAATATTTGGCAATGACGTTTATTATCTTGCTTTAAAATCACAGCAAATAGAAAGCAAATTTCTATTATATACAGCAATTAAAAAAAAAATATATGAATTTTTGTCACATATTAAAATCCATGATATATACAAGTAAAAGTCATAAATATCAAAGATAAGTGCCCCCCGGTATTCAAATGTGACCAAAAATAAATCTTTGCGTGTCATTTTACATTCATTTTACAATTTTTCTACCTTTTTGATGGTGATATGTTTTTTTTTATTTTATTTTTAAATATTTACTTATTAATAATTATTTTTAAAACCAATTTTCTTTCATTATTATTAATATTTATTTTATATTTATGATATTTTCCTTTGAAAAATCATTAATATTTAAACACGTTCAATGCTGCTGTTGGTGTTGTGATGTTAAATAAAGAAATAATTTGTAAAAACATTTAAAAATAAAACTGAGTATTAATATTTAATAATTTACCGTCTAACGAAGTACGATTGTAATTTTTATGTATTTATGTTACAGATTTGTTTATGATGATTTTTTTCACTTCTTTTCGGATTGTTACGGTTTGCTTTGCGTGTGATAAAAACATAAGTAAATAGTCACACGTCATTTATTTCCACTGAATGAGTAAAATGAATGACTTCATATCCAACTTGGAAATTTTTTTATTTTATAGTTTTGATTAGTATTATTAATTTTCACTATTATTGATCTCGTGAATGGATTCAATTAAAAGTTTTGATATGAAATTTGTTTGTTTTTTTCCCTACACACACTGCAAATTGAAAACGGCCCGCCGTGCAAAGTGAATTGGTGGGCAGATGGAGATCTTCGATTCACGGCCACAGGGCTTTATATGAATGTAATTTTTATCGCATTTCTTGTTTATTTGTATCAAGTTGACTTTTATGGACACTCTTATAAAGCCACGTTATACTGCGGGGTGCTTTGCGAGCCGTTTTCAACCTCCAGTGTATAAACTTAGCTAATTTTTTGGTTACATGACCTGAGCTCTTATCGATGATTTACTGGAAAATGCCAGTCAAAGCCAGGAGAGGAACTTGATGATTCTTAGTCAAACATATTTTTGGACCCATCATATGGGACACTTCTAAATTCCTTTTTATTTTGACTCACCATGATGGAGATACAAGTGAAACACCAGCCCGAGTTACATAATCAAATAGGTGTATTTCAGCTTTATTTTGTCTTTGATGGGAGCTTGCTGCTATTTGAGCTTTACTTACATACTCAACCGCCTCTTAAACTATTTTCCAGGCTTTGCTCAAATTCTAGAGCTCCCTTATTTCTGCCTTTTCCTTCCAGTTTCTGACTTGTAGCACCCTTAGATTTACTTCAACCCCATTGGTTCATCTTCATCGGCCCAAACCACGACGATCGCCTCGATGCAGTTAGAAAAGTGTCAGTGGCTCATCCATCTAGGTCTAATTACATTTAAAGTAGCTATTAATATCCCAAATAATTGAAGATACTACAAAATTTGTGAGGTACTGTACGGTGCAGAGGTTCGCGTGTTGGACTATCAATCATAAGGTTTGCAGTTTGATTCTCGTTCCTGCCATTAAACTTTACAATCTCAAATGCCTCTTTTTCCGGCTACTCAATTCGAATTAAAGACTAGATAAAAGTGGCGACTGCTTGGGATGACAGGATAAAAGCTAAGTCCCTCGGATGATGAAACGGGTATACACAATGGGCCCGATTGATGGCCTGAGTTCAAGCTTAATAGCCACCCTACAAATCTGACCTGATCTTAGACGAGCTTTATCAAAGGTTTAAAATTCAAAATTATCATTTAAAACTTTCAGAAACATGAAAATATATCACCTCATTATCATCATCATCATCATCATTGTATTGGAATATAAAGTCATAATAATAATAATAATAATAATAAAAAATAAATAACAAACGATTGTGGAGAAGAAAAATATAAACATTACTACAAAAATAAAAATAAATAGTGATGCATTTGATCAAAAATTATGTGAATAAGATCAATAAAAGCGATGATCGCCTTAAAAATGTAATTTATGCTTGTTAGTTCGAATTTCATTGCTTTGTATGGCATTCATTTCTTTTTTTCTTTAAATTTAAAAGTGACTTGATCGGAAATAATAAGTCTATCTATAAACTGATCAACATTTTTTCTGTTTCATATATGAATGCATTTCAACTACTGTCACTTTCTTCTATCTACTTAATTTATCAAAAAAGAAAAAAAAATCCCAATATGTATTGCTCAGTTTAGAGAAATGATTTTAAAATAAATAAATATAAATAAAAACACGATGTTTTTTAATCGTTTATTATTATAAATGTTTTCATTAAAAGAGAAGCCTATGATTTTAAATGCAACAATGTATGCAACACATTTTACCATCTTGTCCAAATAATTTAATAAAAACAACACAATTTTGTATTAGAAGAACATGATAAAAACAGATCAGCTCATGTTTCCCTGCAACATTTTGAATAAATTGTTTAAATACAACGATTTAAATGCAATTTTACTGCTGTTGTTAATATTCAACATCGATTCATTAAATCTAAAAACTTTGCATATGAAAATAAATTCAATGTTAATTGAACATGAATGTCTCTTTTTTTCCCATCATGAGCTATTACGGGATTTGGTTGTTTGAAATTTAACAGACATGATTGTTAAATAAAGTTGAAAGAAGAAAGTATTCGAATCACTACCGTTAAGATATTTCATGTGATTTTAAGATTCAGTGATTCCGTTCCCTGGATCAAGGATTTTTTTGAAGTCATCGTGATCAATATTTTTACTAGGAACTAGACACACTGACTTTGATGATATTGAACTTAATGAACTTCATTTAAATCGTTAATTTTTTTTTACATCTCTGTAATTCAAAGTCCGTCATAATCAATCATAACCGAGTCTTATCAAATTTCATGTCAATTTAACAATTTATACGATGATTCACGTATATTGACGTACATCATTCAACCTCGGTCGTAGATTTACTCTTTAAATTTAACACGCAAAATCCTTGATAAGTCACAAAGTGTCAAAATACTGTAATTAGTCTTCTTCCAAAACACTTTTTAACTGACATCATTTAAAATTAAAGTTAAATTTAACGTTGACACTTTCAAATCAGTAGCAAGCAAAAAAATATGCTTGTGTGGCAATTTTTGACCTATTTTTTCATAATTTTAATGTTTTTTTTAAATTTTATTTTATAATTGCGCAAATAAAAATTGAAATTAAAATTAATGAAAAAAAAACTCATCATAAGCGATTTATGATAAGAGTTTTACTTAGAAACAAATTATAAAACAGTTCAATAACAAGTGTAATTCAATTGAAATTTTATAGGGCTTTATTTTATTATTATTTTTAAAGGTGCGATATAAATGATAAGTATTTCACGATTATTTGTTTAAAATTTTTAAAATAAATTATATGGGTAATCAATATGTTGATTTTTTTTTTAAATTTTAAATCGAGGGCACTGGGAGAGGCTACTTGAGTTTATTTATTTGAATTATGATTAAATGTGATAAAAATAGAAGCTAATTCAAATATTATTTTATTACTTTATTTTGATCCGAACTTTATCTAATGATATGATTCTTTGAAGGCGCGCATATCTTATCACTTTAAATGGGTTTTTACAAGACTTATCGTTTAAAATAGATTAAAAAAAAAATAAAGTTAAAAAAACATAAAATTTCTAGTTATGTAACATTCCCATCCATATTTTATCTATAACTTGATCTCCTTTAAAATAAATAACTTAAATAATTAACAATTTACTTCTTCGTCTAGTTCTAGAAGCTGTTTATTATTGTAAAGATGTAAAAATAAGAGACCACCACAGTAAATTCTCAAGAAAAATATGTTAACACTAATCTAATCGAATCATCGAATTTTGATGAAATGTTTAATATTCAAAACATGATGTAATTTAAATGAAAAAAAATAAAAAAAATTAAAATAAATTTCTAAAGACACCGGGAACATAAGACGACTAATTGTCTATAATGAGAAAATAAAATTTTGCATTAAAATTTTTAGAATATTTTATAATGTTCTGTTTCTCTATCAATGGTAATAATAATAAAAATATGGAATATAAAAGTACCTGTTTTTTTTGTTCTTTATCTTATCTGTTATATTTCATTAGAAAAACATTAATTTCTATTGTTATTTAAATGTTGTGTTATTTTTTTTCTTCTTTAAATTAGTAAGTGAGAACCTTGTCTGAGGTTTCAAGTCAAATTAAATGTATAATAAAAATAATAATAAAAAAAGGTCAATGATTTATTTTCTGTCTATGTGTGTTATGACTAGTGAAGAAATAAAAATATGATAAAATTGTTCAAAAAGTTCGTTATGAATTTAGTGGAAAAAAATGAGTGGAAGACTTTGTTTTCACTACATTTGCTATTCAATTTATTTTAAATGATTTTTTTTTGAATTTTAAGTTATGATCAAAAATTCTATCACACACTGTTAGTTGAAAACGCCTCCCAGTACAAAGTGATTTGGTCCGCTGATAGAGATCTTTAATTAACGCTTACAGCCTGTAAGCATGCCATTTGCGCACTTTTGGGCGGGACAATCCCGATTTTTAAATCATGATTTGTCCCGATTTTTAACATTGAAAAATATTATTATCAGGAAAATCTAAAAACTGACCTTAATTTCAAAAAACTTTCCTGAAAAATTATCCATGGAAAAAGTCGTTGATCGATAGAGAATCAAACATTACACCGTTTTGTATCTGAGTTTTTCGATTTGACACTCCAGAGGGCGCTGAGAGCTGATTTTGTGATTTACACAAAGAAAAAAGTCGAAAAACAGTAAAGAAATATAGATAATCAGGGTAAACGTCGTTGATGACACAGAGAGGGTGACGGAGGGGGTTCTGGGGTCATAAAAATTCCTCCTCGAGGCTGACAAGGTGATTAATTAGGTCGTTGATAACTTCAATCTAGTTAAAAAAGAATAGTTTTTAACTGCCCCGCTTTTTACTTTTAAATCTTGATTTTTTATTTCACTAGTCCCGATTTTTCATCGAAAGTACCTGGTATGCCTGTAATTTACAGGGCATTTGATGAATGAATTTTTTATCTCATTTCATGTTAATTTGTAATGAAAAAAATGACAATGAATTTTCAAATATTATCGTAAAATATTCCAATAATTCCTTCCAAAACCAAGCAAATCTTAGTTTGACGAGACCTTTCAGGTTCCAGTCAATCACCAATTCAGACACTTTTATGAGTAAGTTTTATCAGTTTTTGTATACATCACATTTTGATTTCAACAGATAAGACTTGATAAAAATAAAATCTTTAATTTGATACATCTTGGTATAAATTAAACTTAGAATTAAAAAAACAAGGCGTTTTGATGAGAAATCTGCTACTTCTCTCATAATGAATTAAATGAATTTGCATTGTTAATTTAAAAAAAAACCGACTGTAATGATTATAAATCTAATAAATTAATAATAAATTTTTGGCATAAAATTCATATTTTAAAAGAATTAAAAGAATTCAACGAAAATGAAGAATGAAAAGAAATTTAAAACGTCTATTAAACCACTCCCGCTGATTTGTTTCGCATTTTGTAATATTAGACAGTCATTTAACAGGTGTAGATGAATTTTTTTTTTGAATTCAAAATAAATTTTCTCAAATCAATCTTCATTTTAAATTTTTCAGATTGTATAAATTTTATTATTCTTTTAGTTCTAATCAAAATTAAAAAAAAAAAGATAAATTTTTATTGTTTTGACCCTTTACTTAAAAATGGGTTTTGAAATGCAAAATTATTACAAAGAGGAACTCAGAGGGGCAGAATTATTAAAGGGCCTGGCTTTGTTTATGCGCATAAAAGAGTATAAAAGTGCACGAAAGTGTATATAAGAGTGCTTAGGTGTAAGAAAATGTAGAAAAAGGTAAAGAAGAGCAAAAATCAGGAGCAACAAAGTGTATAAAAGTGTAATAAAGAGCAAAATTGGGTTTTAAAGACACCCTGTAATTGTTGGCACCAAGTCCTGGAAGCCCCAAAAACATAAAAACCAAATATTTTCTGACTCAGAAGCGAATAAAAATTGTTAAAAGACCATTGAAAGTGGCTTTAAATGGACTATTAAAAAAGCAGATCATGGGATTTTAAATATCCCACTTTTTCTTAAAGGATTAAAAAATTCAAAGATGTCCCATATTTGATAGTAACATTAAATAAAATAAACATTAATAATTTTATTATAAACTTGATTGCATGTTATCATAATTTTTTATTTTATCTACTATTTTATATCACTTTATCACACACTTTTAAAATAAATAAACAAAGTCAAAGTGTCTCGTTATTCAAGTCAACTGTAATACAAAAAATTAAAACGAAACGTCTTCAAACATATATCATTACATCGTTACTATCACAAAATGAACATACACTCACATGTTAAATTGAATTGAAAATGATTAGATAAAGCACTTTTATGAAGAAATATTATTATTATAATAATAAAGTTATATTGAAAACGATGATAACGAGTTAATATAAGTTTGTTTTCAATTAAAATATTAATATTAAATAAAAATCACTTACAACATGTAACAAAATATTTGAACTGGCACAGTTATAGTTCAAAAGGCCAAGTTTAATAATAAATTTATGATATGTTAACATGGCATGAGGAAAAATCTTTTAATTTTAAATGGAAATTCCATGTGTTTATGTTAAAATATGGAAAATTATTACTAATTTTTTTTTATCTCATTGAATTTAAGTAACATGTTCATTTCATGACTGATTAAACTTTCAACGAGAGGCGCGCAAATACACTTAACATTGATAGAATTTTAAATGTAACGCACACTCAATATTAAATGAAGTGCAAAAGAGGTGAAAGTCAAGAGAATGATTATTATTATTTTTTTAAATGTTAATATTTATGAATGATTTAATAAGGCATGCCATATATGTTTAAGTGGATTTTTTTATTTAAAATAATATTTTTAACAAATTGTTGACATTAAAAGGTGAAGGTACAAATACATTTTTTAACATTCATTGACCTTTAATTGAAAATGAAACATTGAACACAAATAATAACAAATTTCTTATCAATTAATGTTTTTTTTGTGTTTTCTTTACTTACAGACAATATGACTTCAATTACAATGAAAATCACTTGGTTAATGCTGTTATGGATTATTAGATCAGCAGTTTCTGAAATTGAGAATGACTTTAGATACATTTCATATCAAGGTAGGTACTTTTAATCTGACAGAACAATAACAATAAAAAAATTGAAAATGAAAATTTAACTTGTAATGTGAGATTAAGCGCATTTTCTGTGTTATGACCAACTTGATGCTTGTCAACACCATATTTTGTAAAATATGATTTTGTTTTAATTTAAATAAAGGATAAAAAAAAAACCAACTTGATGCAGTCGGTTCTGGTTGAATGCTGAAGCTGATCTTTGATTCCTTACCTAAAATCAAGTTTATTTGGTGTAAAATGATTGTAAATAGTGAATTCTGCCATTTTTGGCCTCTAACAGTATGCAATATGACTTTGGGTACTTCAGCAAAGTTGAAGCTTCAAAAATTCTCTATAACTTTTATTCAGATCACTTTTACCTTAAACTTACGAAAATATGATTTTTTTTCCTAAATTTTGGCAGATCAAGCCCCAGCCAGTTAATAATCAATTTCAGTCATTCCAAGACAGAAAAATATCAAAACATCCCCAATATCGCATTTTAACTATCAAATCAGCTTCAATTCTGAATAAAATCAAATAATAACAATGGGAGCGTTGAAAATTTTTCTATTCATTTATAATCACAATCATAATAATAATAATAATAAAAATATTTTAAATAGAATTAAGAAATAAGAGAAAAAAGATCATAATTTTATGATATGATACCTTTTTATAATCCGTTATGATTTCCATGAAATGTGACATAAAAAAGGTCACTGAACCCTTTTTTTGTAATATTATTATTTGATCAAGCTATCAGTAACAAATACACTCTTTTTTATTACTTCGTCATATTCTTTCTTTCTTTCCTTTTATTTTATAACGCAACATTATTTACCATTTTGCGCTCTCAATATAAATTTCATGTATACAAGAAAAATCGTCACATGTTCATAGCAAACAAAACCACAAAGCAATAAATGTAAGATTTTTATCCAACTTCAAGTACATTGAAACTACAATGAATGGCATAGAGAGTAAAGAGAGAGAAAATAATAAAGACAAGTAATGTACGTGAAACGAAACATAAATATATCAATCTTGTTAATCAATCTCTCTTACTTTGTGTGATTTTTTATTCAACATAATACTAATTTACTTTGAAGGAAAAAAAACTTGAAATAATGTTTTTTTTTTCATTTCATAGAAATAGATCTTGTCCATAAAAATAAAAAATAATGGTAAAGAAACGTGAAATTTTGCAATTCAATCATCATCATAGACATTCTTATTATAGTCTTAAAAGAAAAATTCAACGAAGTGATGTGTTGTTATGTTTAAATGAAAACTTTTCCGTCAAAGTACTGTTATTTTATGTGTAGAACTAATGAGATACAAATTTTTCAGTAGCAACAACAAATGATGCGATAACAAACATAGTTGTATCTGATTCTTTTGAATTTTTTCCTATGTTTATATGAAGATGATGAAACATGTGCAAAAATAGATTGAAATACAAAAAATACAAACAAAACTAGGCCATTTATTCTTTGTACATTTCATCTTTTTAAATATCAAAACTAAGAGAAGAATTGCAAAGAATAGTTTTATCTTTATAACTTTTCAAAATACACTTTTTTAAAACCATTTCTATGTTTTTAAAGTTTTAAAAGAATAATGAAGATTCAGATGACAATTAGTTTCCATTTTTGCATATAAATTATTCATGCACTGCACTTCAGACATAGAAAACATAATGCAAAAGCAAAGTTAAAATGAAAATTGAAGTGTGAACACTTCAAAGTATCGTAACAAAAGATAACAGAAAATGTGATGAATTTAAGATAAGGGTAAAGGTCATCTTTTTAAAGTTTTTTACATCTGAATCGTATGAGGTATGGCATTTTCAAGTAACAATTGTTAATTCTTAAATTTTCATACGATGGCCAGTGAAATTCCATAGTAACCGACTGACTCTAAGATTGAACCATATGTCATCTGGGGCAGCCGCATCCTCATCCAACCGAAAAAGAGCCAAAAAATTTATATTAAGGCTCAGACATACAGACGGGTCCATTGTGCATACCCATCTGATGAAAAAAAGAACTAAATCCAGCAAGGCAAACAACACGACAAAGAAGAAGGTCACCAGAACTTGCTCAGTTCAAGAAAGTGCTCACACTTACTCAAAGACTGATCTGAGGCTCAAACTGAGGCTGAGTCCTTCAAATTTTTCATGGAATCATGACCGGCAAAGTACTCATTCTTAGTGATGCAACGCACTTGAGCATGCTTATCCTGATTTTCATAGGTGCATTGACGGATTGGGTTACTAGAGTCAAAATGACAAATCTGAGTTCAGGACAGTTCAATCTGATCAACTTTCTAGACTCCAGAGTAACGGGAATCAAAAATCCCTTGCATTTCAAAAGATGACTTGTTAACCTTTAAATGCATTAAATATGCAGCTTCTTTACTAACTTAGAAACGTACATACATTTTTTTTGTTATTTTTTTGTCCTTAAGCATGACAAAAAATGCACGAAAAAACAGAGACAATAGAAATTCGACACATTTAGTCTCATACGAGATAGAGCAACAATGAAAATGCTACAAAAAAGTTTTCTTTTTGAAAAGAATGAACCAAAAATTTAACTAAATTTTAATGAAATATATCCATTTAATCACAACTTTAAGCTGAAATTCATACCAAAGCCATATGGTTTTATTAAAAACAAATCATTACATTAAATTAAATGCATCAACATTTTCTAGACAAACAAGTGGATTTTTTTCATTTTAATTCGTAATCCATATCAAATTCAATTTTAATGGTATTAAAAGAAAATTGCAAGAAAAGTTTATTTTATTTTAATATTAAATTTAAATTTAGACATTAAATTTGACCAAACCCATAAAAGTAGTATTTTTTTCATTTCACTAAAACCACCTAAATAAACATTATTACTTTGCAACAGTGTTGCATTACTTTATTTTTGAGTGAATGGTGTAATAATGAGCCTATGGCACTTATTACAACAACAACAACAAAAATATTATTACATTTAAAATTATTATTTTTTTTATTGTTTTGTGTGTAGGTTACAATTTATATCTATTTTTTTTTTGTGTTGAAAAAGAAAAATTTCATTTCAAAATATTAAAACTATAATTTTAAATGCATTTTCAAAGACCATTCCCATTTTACCCACATTTTCACATAGTAATTATTTTAAATGTTTAATTTTAATTTTTAAATCGTGCATCCACCATTCGTATGATGATTCATTGAATATTCACATCTTTTTTTTGGATTATTTTGACTGGATTTTGATTTCATTTCCGTAATTGGGAAATAAAATTTTTATTGTGGATTATCGATTTAATTTTTTATTGCAATACCAGCGAGAGATTTTAATGTACATACATACATTAAAAAAGTAAGAAAAGGGAGTTCATGCCTCCAGCAAATAATTGTTAAATTTATAATAATAATAATAATAATAACAATATTAAATTATTAAAACAATATAAATTTATATGCTTTAATTTTTTTAATGTACATTAAAAGAAGGTCAACACCAAGGCCGATTATAATTTTTTGTGTTTTTTTTTTCTTGATATGAGATTACTTTACAATGTAATTTAAGTTAACAGTTAAATGTCGATTAAATGAGTTACTTTAGTTCCTGGTTATCGTAATGCCTCGAGATATGAAGGCATACATTGAATAATTGTGATTAAATTAAATGTAAAAATTATAGTGCTTGGGTTTCACTGGTTCCTTAAAATAAAAATTGTATTAATAAAAAAATTATAACAAGGCATATCAACACGTAACTGAGAAAAAGTTTCTTGCTGTGTTAATGTGAACTTAACTTGCTTATTAGGTTGGGTCACGATTACTAGTTCTTGTTATATATTCAAATGGATTGTGATTGAGTTGATGAATTAAGCTGATCAGATTTTGTGACAGCCTGACTTCTATGTGTCTTTAAGAGCGTAATGTGAGTATTTGCGTTATTTTTTCTTTAAATAGGCTATTTAAAGCCACTATGGGGAAAAACTTGAAGATTTAAGTCTTTGCATAAATGCTCCGACTGTTTCCATTTGTGCCTGCTGATGGATATCGTCATTTCTTGTTGGTGCGACAAATACAATCCGCAAGACCTTGTTTTGGAGAATTTGAAGACGTTTTTTGTGTACTTTGGCCATGTTCACATTCACAAGACAGGTGAACGTGAATATGGGCCTCAGCGCATATCAGTAGTTTATTTTCAATATTCAATTTAGATCTGCGACATTGAGCGTGTATAAAACTCTAATGACTTTCTGTGTCTTACTTATGAGATGTGTTATCTTTGAATGTGAGCTTTCGATAAATTATCAAGCTATTAATCAAAAAACTTTAAGTTTTAAATATGGGTTTGCTTCAGCAGGTCATGAAACAAGTCTCCGAATCGAATTGAATTGACTTGTGCATTCAAAAATATTCACATCTTCGCAACAAATGACGATGATGATTATCAATTACACTGAAAAAAGAAAATCGTTATTAAATTATGTATTATTTTTTTCCAATTTTTACCTAACTCTGACTCTGAATGAGCGGAAAAATAAAATAAAAAAATTGCATCATAAATAATGTTACATTGCACCGATGTCGATGATGATGATGATGATAGTGATTACATGTAAAATTGTTAAAGGGTACATCATTAAAAATTATTCAGTTATTGATGTTATCTCTTGAAACTCTTTTTTTGTGTCTTGTTTTTCTTTTATTTTATTTTGAACATTTATTAGGAAGGTGTAATTTTTTTATTATTATTTCGAATCATCATCATCATATTAGTACTTTATATATAATAATTGATTATTAATATAATTTTTGTGTAAGAATTTTTACCACACATCACCAATATTTGTATGTTTCTTGAAGGCATTTTTTCATTGAAATCGATTTATCTCATTGATTCATTGCATCAAATAGATATCAAGAAAGTTGAGATCATGTTAGTTATATTTTTTTTGTTGTACATTTAATGGAATGAAGTTTGTTCTCTTTTTACCATAAATTAGTATTCAGTTCACATACACACTCTGTGGATGGATGAACAACTGGTTGGTATTTGGCTTATTTGCAAGACTCACTTTAGACATGTCTCTTCAGAAGCACTGCAAATGCAATGTTTTGATTTACAGTTGAATTATTTCATGCACTCTCTTCTCGTCGTAACTTTATATAGCAAAGTCATGAATGAATGAAGAAGAAAAAAATCATTTGCAATGTTGATTTACTTTAAAGAAGTTGACATTTTTGTAAATCATGGGCACTTTTCATATATCAAAATTAAGTTTCTTTCGATTAAACAGAAAATAATGAAAAGCACCTTCAATGCAAAAAAAAAATCACATTCAATCATTTAATTTATTCGTCTTGTACATGTAACATTAAGTTATGTCCATTTATGACGATTATTTCCAATAATAAAAAAAAATGATGATGACCAACAAGGTAGAATTGTACTGTTATGATAAATGTTTGAAACATAACAAACAAGGTAACTTTATCTCAATGTTGTACATTTTTTTCCCAATATATCAGTTACAATTAAATTGTTGTGCTACTAACCAAAGTGTGGTTTCATGAAAAAAATCATTAAATTTCATTAATTTCAATACAAAAAATTTTCAGGGTGTGTCTCAAAATTGAATTGACACCAAATTCACTAATTAGAATAAATTGATTACCTTAATCTTCATAATTAATCACATTATAAAAATTTTATGATCTTGTTCATGTAGCTATTTGATAAATTTAAAATAAAATTAATATTCAAAAAATATGAGTATTATATGAGATTTACATGTCTAAACAGCTCAGCACAGTACAAGTCAAGGTGAATGGGTTTTAACATACATTTAAATGTGTGATATCATAATTTTTATAAATGGTTTCGGCGCCAATATTTTTAGATAATGTTAATTTTGCACAATATTAATTATAATTATGAGTTTGGGTGTTAAATCAGCGAATCTAATGTTATTATAAGTAAATTTGGATTTGAGTGTGATTTTATGTTTTCGATGATTGTATTTTAAATTTTTTTTGCTATCAAACGATTTCTTAAAGTTAATTTCAACACGTAAGAATCGAATTAGTTCTACTTTTCGATGAATTTTATGGAAAAAGAAAACATTCTTCTTAGAAGTGAATCAGAAATTCAAAATCGACTAAAAAATGTGAGCATTGCAACAACTCGACAAGTTTTCGATTTGAAACGGCTCTTTCTCAAGGGGTAGTCAGGTCTCGTCAAATGATGAAAGTTTGCCAAATCCAAAAACGCCAAATTTTCTAATTAGCCAACATCCGAAAACGCCCAAATTTGCCGGATGCCAAATTCGTCAGATGCCAAATGCGCCAAAATGTAAAATGATTTTTTTGTTGGCATGGGACCTGACTACCCCCTGCTCTTTCTAGAATAGCTTAGAAGGTAAAAAATTAGCCTCTTACAAAACATTTCTGGGATTGGTTACGCTATCACGAGTCTTTTTTCTGATGAATGTTTGATCTTGGATTTGATCGTGTCGTAATGTGCCGTAAAATGCCAGCTTAACAACACGACAGTAGAAATCGAAAATTTCGAACAGAAAATCGTAAATTAGATAAACAATTTCTCATGAAACCACTGAATGCTCTTACAAAAAACCTCAAAACCTTTATCAGCTAATTCACTTTTAAAATAATACAATCATTAAAAATTAAATTCATATCAATGTCACTTTCTTCACACAAATTTCTTATTAAGCTTTTCATTGACCGTTAACTGCATACATTGATGTAAAATTCACCGCTATTTTCTAATACGAGTGTGAATTATTGAAAAACCACACCTAATTGTGATATTTAGCACCACATACAATCTTTATAAAAGTTATCATAAGTGCATTATGAAATAAATTATAAAAAAAAACTTAGTAGAAATAATAATCGTAAAAGTACATTTAAGAAAAGTGAGAAATACTTTGAAATAATATTATTAAATTTATTTACTTTAACACCTAATTTTGATGCAATGAATTACAACAAATATTAAATTTGAGTGTGAAATGTGATGTTAAAACAGCATTGACGAATGAATTGTTATGGTCATTAAAAAAGTTAGTCGTTTAATGTTTTTAAAATGTTTTATGGAATGAAATGAAATGCAATGCAATGAAATGAAAAAAATGAGTAATTATAACTTTTTTTTTATTTTAATTTTAATTTTACTTTAAACAAAAAAAAAATTAAAGGAATAATTTTTTAAATTTGTTTCATATAATTACAGACTTACTGCCAACATCAAATCGTTTCACTGACGGAAACGTAACATCATTTTCACGTCTCTTGTTTGATGTTGCCAGAGACCAAGTAATAATTGGTGCAAGGTAAGTGCATATTTTTTTTTGTTTTTTTAATGTTGTGCCAAAAAAAATAATGTTAAAAAAACATGTAATTATTATGTCGTTGTCATAAGTCTTTGTCTTAACTTTTCATTTTTGTTATTTTTTGCTTAAATGAAATTCAAGACGACATTAAATAAAAAAAAATTAGACGGAAGGGACATGATGATGTTAAATTTAATAATATCCAATATAACATTAAATATTTTTGTTGCATATTGTTTTAAAATATTCATGACAAGCTTGTCCCAAAAATGTTAAAAAAAATATTTTTAATTTTTTTTTTTGTAATGGAAACAAGGAACAAAATAATGTCATATTTACACAACATCTTTCATTTATAATAATAATATAATTAATATTTTGTTTAATTTTATTTTTTTGAGTTGAAGTTTATTATTATTAAAAATTCATTCACTGACTTTGACATTAAAAGTATATGAAAGCATTTATGACACATTTGTTTAAATAATAATATGATTTTTAATAATAATGATTTTTTTTCAAGGAAATAAAAGATTTTCAAAATAATAATAATTAAATTTTCAAAGTAAACATTCATAACCTTCAGACATATGATTTAATTTCATCGTGATCTAATTTTGATTTAAAGCATTAAACTTATCTCAATTCAATTCAAATTATATTAAAAATCGATCATTGCATCATTGCTTTGTTTATTTAACAATAAAAAAAATTTAATTATAGTACTTTTTTATGTAATTTTTTTTACTATGTTCATGCAATTGAAGTCAACACCTTTATTGTTGGATTAAGTTTAATGGCAATTGTTGTTTAAATTCAAATGGTTGTAAAATTTGTAATTTAGTGCCAATTTTTTTTTCTTTGACCAAGTAAATGTTTGCTAATTTTATTGACCTCAATTTTAAAGATCGATTAAATGGATAAAAATTACTTATTATAATAGTGTAATTACAGTAATTAAATGATTAAAAGATTTAATGTTTATTTTTCTAATAAAAAGTGAACCATTGAATTTTAATGCAATTGAGATTTATGAGTTTGTATGTGCTTTTTTGTATTGAAAATGATACTCAGATAAAAATTGGAACTCAGTCTGAAATTGGTACTCAGATAAAAATTGGAACTCAGTCTGAAATTGGTACTCAGATAAAATTTGAACTCACTCTGAAATTGGTACTCAGTTAAAAATTTGATTTCAGCCTGAAATTGGTACTCAGTTAAAAATTTGATTTCAGCCTGAAATTGGTACTCAGATAAAATTTGGAACTCATTCAAAATTGGCACTCAGATAAAAATTTTAATCAGCCTGAAATTGGTTCTCAGATAAAAATTTGATCTCAGCCTGAAATTGGTACTCAGTTAAAAGTTTGATTTCAGCCTGAAATTGGTTCTCAGATAAAATTTGGAACTCATTCCGAAATTGGCACTCAGATAAAAATTTGAATCAGCCTGAAATTGGTTCTCAGATAAAATTTGGAACTCATTCAAAATTGGCACTCAGATAAAAATTTGAATCAGCCTGAAATTGGTTCTCAGATAAAATTTGGAACTCATTCTGAAATTGGTACTCAGTCAAAAATTTGATTTCAGTCTGAAATTGGTTCTCAGATAAAATTTGGACTCATTCCGAAATTGGCACTCAGATAAAAATTTGAATCAGCCTGAAATTTGTTCTCAGATAAAAATTTGATCTCAGCCTGAAATTGGTACTCAGTTAAAAATTTGATTTCAGTCTGAAATTGGTTCTCAGATAAAATTTGGAACTCATTCCAAAATTGGCACTCAGATAAAAATTGGAATTCCTTTGAATTTGGTACTCCTTAGAATTAAAACCCATTTTTGATAAGCAATTACTGAGTTTTTGTGTAATTTTTTTTTTTAAAATAGGGCCCAAGAAGACCCTGAGCAGGCTGAAGGTTAATCAAAAGACATATTCGTGCTTTTTCTTATTCACACTTTTAATTCCATAAAACTGCATCTGCGCGTCAATAATAAATAAAAGACATGATTTCAACAAAACTCTTTTTGCACACACTAAAAATAATAATAATAAAATTATCTGAAAGGCATCAGGTCATTTGATTGTTTTGCTCATTTGTACTCTTACACATTCCATCTGCCTCTTGTAATTTCTTTTTTTTATGATCTTTTGTCTTTATTGAGTCTTCTTCCTTTTTCTCGTACATTTATAAAATAAAGTTTTTATTGTTATATTTCAATAATGAAACGTGTAATTAACATCTGTCAGCACGCGATCATAATTATTTATCATCATATTATTTCTTGTAAATTTTCAGCTGAAACAGACTTTGCATGACGGTGAAATTTTAATTTTAATGGTCAAATTTTTGTACCACCTTCTCTATTGTTAGGTAAAATTACTTTAATTTTTTTGTTGCAATTTTAGACAAAAAATATCTTCTTCCTGTATATTAAACAAAAAAAGTAAAAATTGCTCATCGTAATTGAAACTTAACCATAATAGCTCTCGGTAAAAGAAAAGGAAATAATATTAAATGCAAAACGTTTTTAATATCCTTTTATGTTACAGTTTAAATGAATCCTTATAATTGTAACAACTAAGGTCACCTTTAATCAGTTTAGGCTCAAATTACTTGGTTTCATGTTATGTTTTTATGTTTAATGAAGTTTGTTCGGTTTGAATTTGGATATTACTAGGATAGAGAGTGGGCTGAAATTCAATCACATTGATGTCAATTTCAGGGAAAGGGGAAACAAATCCTTGAAAAGGGTTCTCAGAAGTGAATTTGGAATCATTGAATGATATGAGAGCATTTTAGGTGTCTAAGTTTTGTTAGTGGTTCGAATTTAATGAATTTTCAAAGATTTGTCTCCAGTTTCAAGGTCAAGCATTTAAAAATTAAGGACAGACAATGAAAACCATCTCAAAAGCGCATTTTTCCTTGAAATATCTTTAAAATGTATATTCAATGCAAATTCAATCGTGATACCTAAGAAATAGGATAAAATTATCTCACTTTCTGTATATTTTTTTTTTAAATTTATAAAAGATATTATTAAACTCACCAGAAAAAATCAACAGAACAAAGCATAAACCACAAAATGTCATGACATTTGACAATTACATGTGCTATGCGTGAACACATTCGATACTTTGTCTAAAATGACTTAAAGCCATGAATTTGATCTTTTTCAAATTTTGTGGGTTATTGAATCATTTTGAAACATTAATTCAACATAAAAATCATGCCAAGGCTCATTTATGAACTGACAAAAAGTTCATTGAATTATTTTTTCTAAATTTTTTTTTTTTTTTGAATAAAAACATAAAAGAGTTAATTGTGTTCGTACTGTGATCATGATTTTTTTTCGTATTAGTTTGTTATATTTTGTTGTTCTCAATTATTTTATTTTTTTTTTTTTATTTTAAATGAAATCAATAAACCGCGAGATTTTTTTATAATAGACACAAAAACAGCAAAACAATGATATTTGATATGCATGAATAAGATATTCAAAAATAAAATAACTAGAGCTGTTATAGGTCAAATTTTCAGTGATCCAGTTTGAGTATTATTTGAATTGAAATTTAATTCAAATTTTATTATTTAATCTCGTTTTGTGCTACAATAATAAAATACAAATAAAAATAAAATTATGATTGTGTCGATAAACTTTTTCAATGATATAAAATTTTATAGATGAGGAATTTTTTGTGTGGGACAAAATTTATTTTTTATTTTTTGTTATTGATAATTAAATGCAAAAATTCAGTTTGTCACATCATATAAAGTAAAATTATGCTTTTTAAAGTGAAATATTCATTCTTTTTAATTAGATTCCACTGTTACGAGATGACAAGCGACGATGTGCTCATTTGAATATGAAAGGAGCAAAAATATTTGCGTGGACCTTCTAATAAATAAATCAGTCAAATGTGAATGAAATGATGAAGGTGGTGGAATGTCTAGCTCATTATTATTATTATTTTATTATTATGGATTGAGATGAAAATAGAAATGTATGCAAATTTAAATAAAATAGAAATGCTTTCGTACATTCACCTGCGATATGCGTCGGTTGTCACAAATTCACAATCTATTTAAGCGAAAAAATATGAAGGAATAACTTGATATTGAAAGAAAATAATGGCAAGATTATAAGAAGATATTTTTCAATTACAATAAAAATAGAATTTAATTTGAGATTAAAGTTATAAATTTAAATAATAAAAATTAATTATTTTATTCAATTTCTAATTGAATCATTCAATTAACCTTTCATTGAGAAATGGGTCATTTCCTTTACTGATCTTGTTGATCTGAAATTGGATCTGAGATCAATTGAGTCAGACGGTGATGGCACCTATAAACCAAGTTTTCCATGAGACAAGATCAGATCAGATTTCTGGGGTTGTCTCCACAGAAGAGAACCAGCACTCAGACGGGTCCATTGTGCATACTCATTTATCATCATATCTGATGTAGAAGAAACTAAATCTAGAGAATCAACTAAAGTAATAAGAAGTCCATTAGACCTGGTTCAGTCCAGGAATGTGACCGCACCTTCTCAGAAAGCTAAGCAAGGCAGTCACGTTCACTTAAATGATGGAATCAATACTGGGAAAGCTCTCACCCAGCGTGATACCACGCAATCTGGCATGCTTGAGACATACACAAAGCAGATGTGCAGCAGTCTCCTCTTGTTCAATGCAGCATTTGCACACAAGATCTCTTGAGTCAAAATGACTAGTGAACATACCAACTACAACTCTGAGCTCAGTACAGTTCAATCGGATCAGTTGTTTAATCACCATGAGACAAAGGGTTAAATTATAATAATAATAATAAAAAATCTATTTTTTTTCTCCGAGAATTGACTCTAAAATTCTCTCCATGCGTGTCGTTTATGAGTAGGTTTGTAATTAAATGTCTTGTCAATTCAATTTAAACTAGAACAAGTCAGAGAAAAGTGTATTTTTTTTTGTTTTAGCCATTAAGCCATTTTACAAAAAAAAACATATGCATATGAAATCGATACAAATAGAAAACAAATTAGAATGGCGCTAACTGGGTTATAGATCGTAGGCATCAAATATTTGCAAATATCAAATAAAGAGAAAAAACTTGATTGTGACATTATTTCTGATAAAAAATATAATAAAAATATCAAATGAAACAAAAAAAAATTTTTTTATAATTTTCATGAAACAAATTAATTGCAATTAATTTTTTTAAAATTTTTTATTGTGAATGCCTTGAAGGGATCACAAAAAAAATAAAAATTATGAGCTTTCATGTTTCAAATGAAGTATCATCCTGAATTTTTATTTTTTATAGTTATTAAAATAACAGTTAAAAACAGTTTTCTTTTTTGTAAATTTTTTGTAAATTATTTGTAAATTAAAACGCCTACGATAAGAAAAAATCCTTTTATTGTGTACTTGAAATCAAAATATTGTAAACAGAAGTATGTAAGATGCATATTTTATTATTTATTCATTATTTTCATGAGTAAATTCATCATAAGACTGTAATTTATTGTTCATTTAATCAGAATAAGTAATTATTATTATTATTATTTATATTTTTCAAGATGTATTTTTTTTCAATCCAAGTTGTGCAAATATGAAACAATAATTCATATGCTTATGTTTGCGTGTTTAATTTACTCATTGCTAAATAAATCACGGTTAATCAGGAAAACAACAAACGTTTTAAATAAATAAATAATAATTGTATTTTGATAAGAGAATTATTATTATTATTACTTAAAAAATTACTTTTAACTAACTGAATGTCTTGAAAATATATTGACATGCCATGTTTTTTTTCATATCGACTGTGATTCATTCATTTTAAACATATTTGGCCGCCAGATGTCTCTGGATACAATTTTCATGAAATCTTTAAAACATTTTTAAGATCTCTGGAAGTCGAAAGGACTTGAGTTGATGTTTTGACTAGATCACCAGAAAACAAAAGAAGAACAAATAAATTGTTAGTTTTTTTCAATTAAATGTTAAGATTTAGTTATCAGATGGCTCTGTATGTCAGCTTTTTCGCCGGGCTTAAACAAACGTATCAAACTTCATAAAAAATTATGTATGCGTTCGTAGCCCTTTCGAAGTGGATTTTTTTTGGGAAACATTTTAAAAGGTTTTCATGTGTATAAATATTTAGTTCCAAATTTTGCCGTCCCGCTTGAGTCGAGTTGAAATAAGTCGAGTTGGCGCACTATGGGGCTATTAGAACAAATATTTGCTCATTAGAGGTAAAAATGAAAGTCATTTTTTGAATTTTTTTTTTATATGATTGAAAAGAAAACATATGCAGGACCTCAGATGTAAAAAAAAAATTTAAAAAAAGCATCATTTTCTAAGTTTTTCAAGCCTTCAAAGTTGAGCAATTTTTTTTCTTATATGGGATTTTATATGGAAAAACGTTTTGGACTCGGAAAAGATTATTTATCATTATTTACGTTTGGGACTAGGCTTAAAATGTAGGTCTTGCTAATACCTAAAAGGCTGTGAAGAGACATCATGCCAAAACTTGCCAATCCGCGAGCTACGAGCCC